>QAOC01053726.1:0-150177 GCA_003255005.1 Begonia fuchsioides | reverse complement strand
GACAAGGCCAAACAAGCGTGATTACCAAATTGTAATAGCTGTCGATGATTCTAGAAGCATGTCTGAAAGTTGCTGTGGTAATGTTGCTATTGAAGCTTTGGTTACTGTCTGTCGTGCCATGTCCATACTTGAAATGGGAAGCCTGGCAGTTGCTAGCTTTGGTGAAAAAGGGAACATAAACTTACTGCATGATTTTGATCAGCCCTTTACGGGAGAGGTTGGCACTAAGGTATATATGCTCTAAAATATTTTTTATTTCTTTCCTGTTCATCCACTTTTTTTACATTGTTGGGTTTATATTCTTATCATGCCTTTTTATTAAATACGTTAATGTGTCGAGTTATAATTTGTCTAGCTAAAATACATTTAATATGATACAATTAAATTATTTATTATATCAAAAACGACTCGACACATCAGTATGTACAATTATAATATATGATATGAAGGTAAACTAAACATTAGTCCTTTGTAATTTCAACATTCTTTACCCTGCAAAATCTGGCTTTTTAGTAAACATTCTAGTGTTTTAGTATATGACACTGCCTTCATTATCTGCAGATGATATCCAGTTTCACATTCAAGCAAGAGAATAGCATCACTGATGAACCTGTGGCTGATCTTTTAAAATATCTTAACAACAAGCTTGACACCGCAGTTGTTAAGGCGCGGCATTCATCCGGACAGAGCCAACTTCAACAGCTTGTTCTGATCATTGCAGATGGTCGATTCCACGAGAAGGTGACTTGTCTAATCTTGTGTTTAAATGAGCATCGTTTCCTGGTTTGAATACATTTAAATTTAATAGAATTTGTCTTACTTGGGCAGGATAAATTGAAACGTTATGTTAGAGAGATGTTAAGCAGGAGACGAATGGTGGCGTTTCTTCTTCTTGATAGTCCACAAGAGTCCATTATGGATCTAATGGTACTTCTTTTCTCTCTATTTTTATTTTCTTTTCTGCTCGAGTTATATGCGGATCATAGACTATCCAAACTAACCGAAAAACACAAAACTTCAATTACTTGTTTTTGTATGTCTTTCAGGAAGCATCTTTTGAAGGTGGACGCATAAAATTCTCGAAATATCTAGATTCCTTCCCGTTCCCATTCTACATAGTTCTTAAAAACATCGAAGCTCTTCCGAGAACACTTGCAGACTTACTAAGACAGGTGATCTCATCCTCCACCGACAACTTGGTTATTGTTTGCTGAATTGGCCTTATTTTCTTCTCGAAAGTCACATATGGAGACCAAATACTTTGTTTCATGATGATTGCAGTGGTTTGAGCTTATGCAACAGTCCAAGGAGTAGAGAGAGAGCAGAGCACAAGCAGCCATGGGTGTTCCTCTGAAAAGCACGAGAGTTTGATCTTGCTGTTGTATAGTTCATCTCTATTCTTTTATTTTTTTTAAAACCTGCTGATGAAATTCATCAAATTTTGACCATAGAAGTAATCAGAAATTGTGCCCATTTCTTGTGTTGTCTCGTTCATTTGCAATTATATTCTCTTCGAAAAAAGCTAATTAGATCTTGAACTGAAAATCTAGAGAGGTAAATCGATCTTCTCGGACCACTTAAAAATGTCGGAGTATACTTGATCGCCCCCTAAATCTCCGCCTGATGCTCCGGCCGCAACTCTCAAAACATCCTCAATCAACGCAAAGTTTCCCATTATGTCCACGTGCGCACCGCTTTGAGTTCCTCGCCCTTCCAACAAATTGGCTGGAGGAAAATGATCATACTCTCTAACGTAAGTTTGCATTCCGGCCGGATTAAATCTCGTTTTCCCCCGCCACCCTTTAGCGCACATGAACCCGGCACTCAAAGTCGGCACGGTCTCATCTCCGTCAACTGTGTAAACTCCATCTTTCAGACAACTATCGTCGTCGGAACTCTTGGCTGAAGTGTCAATCTGGAATGGAATATAGCATTCGCCGGAGGGAGTAAGCTTGTAAATGTAGGCTCTTTCAGTCGGTATTCCGACTCCATACATGGAAATGATCTCCATATCCGGCGCATTTGGTAGCCTGCACAATCATATTCCCATAAAATGCAAACGACAGATGCTCTAGGATGAAAAAGGATGTATTATCCATCTTAAACATCGAAATAATATATAAATAATTAAATTATTATTCGTTTATAAGTTCGAACTTTCGTTCAATCCTCATTAAATATAAGAAATCTTATTAAAAAAATTACAGGTAAATATAAAAAAAAATTAAAATAATATATAAATTATTAGAACTAGAAATTATAATGCCAAAAAAGAGTACTTGAAGCCAAAATCTCTATTGTAAATCGACCAAAAGGGTTCTCATTGCAGAACAGATTTGAAACTTTGAAGCTGACCTTGTTTCCAGAGGGTTGGACCAGTGCTTGTAGTGATTGTATTTGGGATCGTCCAAATCATCAGCCACGCCGTAAGAATAATGCGCGCTTCCACGAGCCATCATTTTCGGAGCAACAAAGGTAAGCAAGTCGACTATTTCATCAGCAGTGTAAACTTTGTATTCTGCGACTGCTTTAATTCCCTCCATTCCCATCTCATGATATTCCGTCCATAAATCCCCGCATGTTCTGTTGCCAACATTATCATCTTTAAGGCCGTCCTAAACCATCGAATTGAAAGTCTTAATTTTGAGAGCAAGTTCATCGAAATTTCAAGTGATGTTCGGAAAACGCCGTTACCAGAAAATCAATCCTTTCAATCTCGGCGGATGGAGCCTCTGCTACGCCCTTTCCGAAAGATATGATTCTCCCGTAGTGAGCATATTTTGATATCTGAGCGTCGTTTCTCTGTTGCTTTCTCGACGATGGGACGTAGCCTTCCTCCGGCGACCAATCGAGTCCACCCCATATTCTTTTTCCGCCCTTGGGTATCATCGACATCGTCGAATCCCACGTCCGGGTCATCTTCATTACATGTTGCAGTGTTTGAATGCGGAATATATCGTTGTCTAGAAAACCAGGAGCTATGGCCCTGTGTTTTAATTTAAAAATCGATCAAAGTATGTCTTTGACGAGACGATTCTTACGATCAACTCACAAATCGTACCTGGCGAAGGCAATGTCCTTAGCTTCGGCCGAGAAAAGTCCGGCGACGGCCTTTGGAACGCCGAGAAATGGCCCGCCGATGTTCAACACTGTTTTAATGTGCTTGGCGCACCAATCGGGCCCTCCGCCGCCGCCCATCGGCGCCGGAGCCTCAACCCACTTCATGAAATGAAGGAAGTACAAAACGCCCATCGAATGGGGTATTATCACGGCCTTATTTCCGCCGTTTGTGGCAACCATTAGCTCTATATTACTTTTTATCCGGCTCAGAGTTTGGTCCCTCACCTAATCCAGTGGCTAATCTGATTAATCGAGTTGAAGTTGAGCACAAAAAGAAAAGCAAAACCACACCTCTGTATTCTGAAACGCAATTCTCCAGTCGTATGAAGCCATGTACATGGTTTTCTCCTCGTAACCGATGCGAGCCAAGTTGGCAATCAGAACAGCCCACACAAAATAACCAGGAGCAAAGTAATCCGCAGCTACTAATCCAGAGACTGGTCTGACCCTGATATTAGGAGGATCTAGTCCAGTCTCATTGTCCAGTGTCATATGCTCCACCCAGCAAGATGGTCTGAAAAATCAATTCGCTCATCAATCGCAGTTTTCTAAGCTGAACGCAAAAATCGAGGATCAAACCTACCTTTTGTAGACCTCTCCGAACGTGCCTCCCCAAAGGCGCTTTCTGAAGAGACCCTCGGCGCAGTGGTGGCCCTCCCACAATTCGAGCCCGCCAGTGACAATTCCAGGCACGAACACGACCGGGTGCTTAGCCCTCAAGCCCTCCTTGGCCAACTTGACGCCAGGGGGGTCAGGCAGCGGCCCAGTGATCGCCTCCGCAACGTACTGCGGAATCGACGAAGGCATCGCATTGTACAGAAACAACAACAGCCACCACGTCGTACATATGCACCCTATGAACCAACAGCAGCTATCTACACATGACCATTTTCCCTTTCCCTTTCCCTTCTTGGGTTTGTGCTTATTCTTCTTCTCTTCATCGCTCTGGACCCTCGAATTCGAGCCTGAACTCGCGGTTTCGTCTGGCTCGGCGGGTTTTCTCCGCCGTAGAAGAGGCATATTGCAGATTCCACTACGAAATGGGAGTCGAAGGCTTACGGTCGATGTTTCACGACAAAAATACTGAATCGAGAAACTCGAATCATAGAATGCGCATCTATCTATTAGAAGAAGTGGAAGATGATCATCGTTCAGAGTAAGCCGCGCTTAAGATCGAGGTTCGATGGAGAAGGAAATGATCGAGGCGCGCTTCTTATCTAAACGCCGAGGCCTTGAATGTTCCATTACTATGGTCTATGGGTGGACAATTGCCACGTGTTTGCTTGTGATTGGATAATCAGTTCTTTCAGTGCGGGGTCCACGACATGGGTTATTGCACTGGGAATTGAATTGTTTTGTATATTTACTGAAATTTAATTTATGATTAATAATTGGCGCGTGCTTTCACCTTCCCCAGCGACAAGCGTTAATGCTAGTACGATTATTGGGCTAATTACACAATTATTCACTTGCCGACGTAGATTATAGAAATCTTACATTTGTCGATTAACCGCAATAACGGCAACGCCGCCAGAGAGTGTCGTGTTGGGCGGCGGAGGGCTCCTTCGCCGGTTCAGAGTCATCCTTTCTGGCAGAGAGCGTGCGTGAAGGAGACTGAGTGACGGAGAAGAAAGAGACGCTCTTTAATACTCCTCTCTCCTGCCATTCTCACTTTCTCTCTCTAACGTTCTTCCTACGTTCATTTTCTCCCTCTTGGAAAGTGACGCTTCCTATTCCTCCCCCAACTCCCGCTTTTCCATACGTTTTCTACGTCCTAAGCGCTACCCCCTAACCTGTTTCATCCGGGTTTTTTTCTCCATTTTTTTGGGCGTGTATTCGTGTGTTCTGAGGAGTTTCAGATTGGTATTTTTCGGGTTTTGCGGAGTGAAACTCGAAGATTGTCGTTTGGAGAAGTTGGGTATGCTGAACTGCATTGCGTGTTCGAAGCAGCTGAGCAATGGATCTCTACACCAGCAGGAGGAGGAAGACGCTGTTGGAACGCCGAGGACTAAGCTGGCCATTAAGGCGCTCACGGTTCAGGTATTTTCAAATCGTGTTTTTGTTTGAGTTCTCGAAGATAACGGTATCGCGTCGGCCATTGTTAAGCATGTCGACTGAGCTCGGTTTTTTAAATGTAAATTTCGGCCGTTTTTCCTCAGATCAAGGGCATGGCTCTCAAGGCGTCGGGAGCATATAAGAGTTGCAGACCTTGCTCGGGATCCTCACCCGACAATCGAAGCTACGCGGAATCCGATGTAGTCTCGAACACGGAGAGATACCCTTTTTCATACCTCAGGCCAGGGAGCTCGAACTGTTCGCCAGAGCCATGGGGGAAAGCAATGGAAGCTCGATTAAAACCATTGTCCAGCGGCGAAGCAACGCCTGCATCGATAAGCCGGCAAACAGAGACAACCACAGTGTTCATGGAAGAAGACGACTCAAAAGATTGGATTGCACAAGTCGAGCCTGGAGTGCTCATCACTTTCGTATCGTTATCCAATGGAGGGAATGATCTCAAAAGGATTCGATTCAGGTACTTGAGTTTTTTTCGTTTCGTACCAATTCTGCTCTTCAACATTCTCGTTTGTTTCGATCTGATCACATGTTTGAGCTCTCTTTGTCCTTTCTGCCTTCAACTTCTCTGAAACAATTCTATTTTGACTCTGATATGGGGGTTTTCTTCAGCTGGTATTGCATCTGAATCGTCAATTTATTACACCCATCAATTATTTTTGTTCTTAAAGGTCAAGGCCAACAGTAGCGTGGGGCTGCCATTAAAGACCTGCCCTACATTTATTAACACTTTCTCTGCATCTCCATTAAATGAGGGCTGTCATCAATGAGGGAGGATGGGAGATAGTTTTTCTCTCTAGAGGGTATAATAATTCGAGCAAAAATCAGATTTTTTTTCAGCTACTGAAACCATCAAAAGGCAGCTACTCTGATGAATGTGTGACCAAAATGAAACCTCTGCTGTTCATTTCAAAGAAAAAATTACTTTCTCTAGATGTTTCGCTGGGTGAACTAGGCATAAATTTCAGTTTGATTTTCTGTGATTGGTTTTTGTTTTTTGATCATTGAAGCCGGGAGTTGTTCAATAAATTGCAAGCTCAAAGGTGGTGGGCAGAGAACTATGACAAGATCATGGAACTATACAATGTCCAAAGATGCACTCACCAAGGTATTCCCCTTCCTACCCCTCCAATGGCTGAAGACAAGGTGAGAGTTTAGCCTGAAAAAAAATTCATTTTTTAAGAAAATCAACAAAAAAATTAATAATTAATGAATGTTGGGAAAAGAATGAATCAGCAAAGGATGGCCCTGCAACTCCACCTCTGACCAAAGAACATGTACCATTGAACTCCCTTCCATTGAAAAAGGAGCTCTCTTCGGCATCACTTGACCCGAAATTGAATAAAGGGCTTGGCAGTTGTGAGGCTCTAGCTTCTACTCCTAAACTTTCGAGCCAGAGCGGGGCCAAAACGGAGACATCATCGATCGATGGTTCTGCCCAAACGAGTTCACCAAGGGAGGCAGACTGCTCTGGGGAGCTTTCTATGAGCAATGCCAGCGATATGGAGACCGAATGGGTCGAAGAAGACGAACCGGGAGTCTACATTACTATCCGTGCACTTGCAGGTGGCACCAGAGAGCTTAGACGGGTTCGATTCAGGTATGCTAATTCACCATAGCCCTTCTATTACTGAGCTGATTCATCATTTGTTAGTATTATTTTTAAACTCTCACTGTCTGCATTAATTATATGGCTGCTTCTCTACCAACTGTGATAAATATTTGGCCTTCTTGCAGCCGCGAGAGGTTCGGAGAAATGCAGGCAAGATTGTGGTGGGAAGAAAATCGACTGAGGATCCAAGAACAATACTTGTGAGGTATTGGAGCATCGGATAGCAGCTCTTCGGCTTATCTCAGCTCTTGGTAATATGCTTCATGGTAGAATTTCTTGCATATGTTGAGTTGTTCTTGGGATGTTATTGGCATTATTTGACTGTTGTTTCGAAGTTGATTGTTCATGGATGCTAGTCTAAGTCAGCCATTTGCATGGCATTCCTCTATTTTCTCATCTTCTCTAGGAAGTATTTTTGAATTTTTTTCGATTGATCGAATGTTATGGTTAATCATGCAATGGCATACATAGGATAGCATGATTAAGAGATGATGATAGGATGACTAGTGTGATGATTTGGATTGGGTCCTCACGTACCATAATGGAGGGCATTGTTGGAGACACATCTAATCCAATCCAATCACATGATGGTGGAGACAATGCATCATCCATTTCATTGGTGCAATCATAGGTTATGTAGTGGGAATTATACAAGGATCATCCATTTCTTATACAGATTCCATTTATTCGCCTCATGAAAAGATGAATGTTTTAAAGTAAGATTACAGTGCATTTTGGAGCGGCTCCAAGACTGAAATTTCGCCCGGCTCCAAGACTGAACATCAATGGCACGAGATAAAGCAAGAATTCTCTTGCGTTTCGTGGTGACACGTACGATCGACCTACCTGTCTCTGAGTCCTACGTGGCAGCAGAAATGGAGTCCCGATCAGCTGCCCTTATAACTGGCTGCTCTCACAGGCTCGTCTTTGCAAGGCCTTTGGCTTTCATCATTCTCTCTTTCTAACTCCATCGCTGCTTTTTTGTTTCCCTGATTCCTTCTTTCTCTCTCTTGAATGAACCAGAACGAAAAAAGAAACTCAAATACTGGGAATTACAAGCTCTCTCTCTCTAAGCTTGCAGGGTTTGATTCTCCTGAACAAACAGAAGTGAGCACCTTCGACATGGAAATTCGAAACAAATCTGCGAGAGAATATCAGTTCATCAAGAAAAAGGACAACCCTTCTTTCTCTTCCACCCTTCTGGACGCAATATGTAACTCCTATGACCAGAGGGACTGTCGAAGAGAAGAGACTGAACTCAGTTTCTACAGGGAAGCCATGCAGAACAGGCAAAGCTTTGATTCAAGGACGGAAGATGAGTTTCGAAAATCTCGAAAACTATTAACTAGTGACTCGTTGACGGGGAAGAATACTAATGACAATATTGCTCTTCGAAGAAACTCCCTGGCGGATTTTAAGTGGGTGAAATGGAGCTCCAGTTCATCAGAATCGAGCTCGGGAGGTGGCGTTTCTTTGTCAGAATGTGAATCTTTCCTTGCCGGAAAAAAGTTGAAACCGATCAAAACAATTGCTCCGGTCCGGACCGACGAAGCAAATTTCTCCATCCCAATAGAAAAGACTGGAAAAGGAACGTTTTCGAAAACAAAGTCCAGAGCTTCAAAAATCTACGACGATTTGAAGAAAGTGAAACCGCCAATCTCTCCCGGGGGCCGGTTGTCAAGCTTGTTGAATTCTCTCTTCAATGGCGGAAGTCCCAAAAAGCCAAAAATCCCGTCCTCCAACCCTGCAACACAAGAAAACAACCCAAGAATACCAAAAACATCGCTGTGTTCTTCATCGACGTACTCGATGCCCTGTTTAAGCACAGCACCATCTTCAACTGGTAAACCAAACAAAAGAACAGTGACATTTTGCCCATCAAGCATGATCATGGACGAAGAAGCAAGTAGGCACGAGGTTTCAGACGGCGAAGAAGAGGAAGAGGAAGACGACGCCGTTAGCTGCTCAAGCTCAGATCTGTTCGAATTGGATAATCTCTGGGGCATTGGAAGTGGAAGAAGGCAAAACCAAGAACTTCCAGTCTATGACACAACTCGGTTCGGTTCGAACCGAGTTGTATCAAATGGGTTCGCTTTGCAATAAAAGGATCAGAATTATGATTTCAAAATTAGGTCAAAATAATACTAGTTTTGCGTAAACAACTTTTGAATAAATAATTATATAATCAGTTCTGAAGCTAAGAGTATTGAATTTCAAATTTTGAATCAACAACAAAGAATGAAATTGTTTGACAGAAACTATGTAAATACGTACATGGGTCAAGTCAATTATAATGGATGAATTTTGAATGAAGTATAACTATTGAAGAGAAGGTGGGTCTACACACATGGTGAGGTTTCAAAGAAAGGACTGAATTCGGGTGAGTAGGAAATGAAAGATAAGACCCTCTCCAATCTCTCAGAGCGCCGCCGCCGACGTCCGCAGCCATGCATCTGCACCGTCTCCGGAAGACGCTCACGGCGCCACGCCAAAGCCAATGCACGTTGGATTTTCCTCGCTTGGTTGGTAGGCTAAGTCTAGAGTGGAGGCCTACGAGTAGCGTGATTGACCAGAGAAGACAATCAAGTCATTGCCTTTCTTTGATTTGAAAAATATAAGTAATTTGGTACGAGTCCTTATCACCATTCTTCCATTACTAGATTGCATTTATCACACGTGTAAATATATATAGAGGATAGAGCCCAATTGATTGAAGTTTGAAGGCTGGGTTTAATTCTAGGGTAATAACGAAAAAGAGGACGTATCTTTGCCTACTGGGCCTCTCTGGGCTTTTGGAAGACGGGCATTTCGGGCTCTTGAAAGATGGGCCTTTGGATATTGGGCATTCGAACCCGAAAGCCCATTAAGACTGTCCTCGACGTTGGTATCGGCCCTTAAATTCGATGCAGACTTGAGATCGAAGCAAATCGACCGGAGGTTGAGTTGAGGAAGTGCGGAAGCGATTAGCGGGAGGCATCGTAGGTCGATTGCAGTGTCAGTTTACCAATTCGACCTCTTGGCAATCATGAGCTTCCTTTTTGGCAGTAGAAAAACTCCTGCAGGTATGTCTGGTTCCGAGATGGAATCATGATCTGTCTTCGTTTTGTATTTTTTGGTGCTCTGATGATTTTATGAAGCTCGTGAAAATGTATCTGGGGCACCTGAACTATAGATCGAATGGATGCCGTGATTATGAGTCGATTAGTTTTAGCTTTGCCGTGGAGATTTATGTTTTATATTGTTGGACAATTGATGTATGTCGTTGAATTTTTATATGTGAACTTAATATTCCATGCGCAGAGCTTCTGCGGGAAAATAAGAGGATGCTGGATAAGTCCATTAGGGAAATAGAGCGGGAAAGGCAAGGTTTGCAAACGCAAGAGAAGAAGCTGATCGCAGAGATTAAGAAGAATGCTAAACAAGGCCAGATGGTTGGTCACTCGTTTCAAACTCGTTCTCTTTTGCTTCACTGGCTGCATTTTCGGCCTCCTAGTACAGTTTATTTCGTCCACACTTATCTTCGCGCAATTGGTGCTTTGGAAACCATCGGTGCCGATCATGTTCTCTCTTTTTGCCTCTTTCAGGGGGCAGTAAGAGTGATGGCTAAAGATCTTATCAGAACTCGTCATCAGATTGATAAATTTTATAAGCTTAAATCGCAGTTACAGGGTGTAGCTTTGAGAATTCAGGTATTATTATTCACGCGTAACTGATTTTTACCTTCTGTGATAGATATATGATAAAATTTTGGCTCGTTACTCCTTTCTTTCAATGTTCTTGCCAAATATTCTGTTATGGAAATAAATTCAATGGACTCTTTCGTAGAGAAACAATATTCCAGAAAAATAATTTAGTTGTTTTCTTTATTATTATTTCCCTAATAATTTAGTAGTTTCTTTAAGTATTATTTTCTTAATTATCATGTTTGTTAATTTATGTTAATTTTTAAAAATAAATTAGGTTTTCCTATTTTAGATATTGACTAAAGTAAATTAAGTTATTTTGTAGCCTATTTATAAGCATTAACCCTGAGGAGAAAAACATATATCAATCAATCAAGTTTATTGTTATTTTTTTCTTCTCTGTGTTTCCTTATGACAGGACGAGAGATTGTTACTCGAAGATAAACTCCCTGATTCTGATCATAACATATTCTCTCTGTTTTCAGATGCATGCAGAGAAATATAAGGACTTTAAGTATTTTTTGTTGTCTATCATTCTCATTAACAAGTCCTTAACATTCCTTCACACAATAAATTGCATGATTTGGTTGAAGGAAAAGGTTGTACTTAGTCAAGGTTATACTTAATTTGTTGGCCATTCAAGTCAATATTTTATGAGAACCATGGAACTTTGTTAGGCTTTAGGTACAAGTTAATTTGCTATAGTGGATGGTCCAAATGTAGTGATTTGAGAAGGTGAAAAATATAGCCACCAACTGATGATGGACATACTTCGAGCTGCTTTTTGGCTGAACTAAAATGAGTTTCGCCAGATCATTTTCGATGTATAATATTTGTTTCAAACCTGTGCAGCTTTTATGACATTGAAAGAGTTAACGTGTTAAACCTTGTAGACATTGAAATCCACACATGCAATGGGGGAGGCTATGAAAGGCGTTACAAAGGCAATGGGACGCATGAATAGGCAGATGAATTTGCCATCTCTACAGAAGATTATGCAAGAGTTTGAGATGCAGAATGAGAAGATGGAAATGACAACAGAGATGATGGGAGATGCTATTGATGATGCCTTAGAAGGTGATGAAGAAGAGGAAGAAACAGAGGATCTCGTGAACCAGGTGCTTGATGAAATTGGAATTGACATCAATTCAGAGGTAAAAACCTTCTGGCTTATCTTCGTTCCATTATAGAAAAGCCAACACTGACCCCAATGCTCGCGTCTGTGATCCTTAATATTCAGCTATTGAATGCACCTTCCTCCTCAGTTGCAACAGCAGCCACGAAGGACAAGGTTGCCCAACCTGAAGCAACAGGAAATGACGACAGTGGAATAGATAATGATTTGCAAGCGAGGCTGGATAATCTAAGAAGAATGTAAGCATGGGTAAGAAGAGGATTGCTAATAAGATTGTTGCGATCACATACATTTGAGCTATCATCTCACGAGTTTGTAATTAATCATTGAAAAATGTCTGCAGAATTTCGTGTCAATAAGATGTTAATACAGGAACCCATTTTTGTGGGTTGGAACTTGCAAGGAAATATTACAATTCAGGAACGATGAAGATCGACGTCATTTCAGGCATAACTAACCAGAAAAAGTTCCTAGGTATGCATCTTTTACCGCATCCGTACCCTAGAATTACACAACTATAGATTGCTGCAATCAATGATGGCTTAGGATTTTATTAGAAAATAGTGGAACCCTGGAAATAAAATAGTGGAATCAGGCAACTAAAAGCACATTTGCTGCCACAAGAATCCATTTTTGTACATGCAGGAACCCTGGTATTTTATTACTATTTTTCTTCCCAAGCTACTAAAAATAAAATTGTAGTGCACTTTCTCCGTTTTTTTTTACACCATTACAAGTATTCGTCTGACTGTTGAGAGCCTCCCTCAACAGTCTTAACCAGCTTGCTCGAGCTAGAATTTAGAAGAACCTGAGCATTCATCTCTGCAAGTTCTCTCACGCGTAGTAGAATTGGAGCAGGAATGGGCACCGCTGCATTTTTCCGTGAATTTATCTACAAAAAATTGCACAATCAACCAACCCAATTCTACAATTCTAGCTAATAATAGAGCAACTACTACATGCAATGAAAGCTCGAGCTGACTCACCCCTTCATCGGGTGGGGAGTGTGCAAAGCTGGCTTTGAGCAAATTCCTCCACTTATCCTGCAAAATAGCTATGCCTATTAGCAACTATATTCATTAACCTCAGAAGTTTGGTAGGTATAATGTTGACCTTAAGATCAACTGATGTTCGATATGAATAAGACGCAAAAGCCAGCCGTTTGATCTCAGACCACCTCCCCGGTCCACACTTGGAAACACCCTCGACTAATTTCATGACTTCGCCAAGAGACCAAGCCCGATGGTGCTTTCTTCGCATCCCACCTTTTGCTGTGGGAACAGTTAATACATTGTCATCTGAGGAACTTCCCGAAGAAGCTGACTGTTTCAAACCTGAGTCCTTGCCTGGCTCTACTGCATCCACAACTAATAATTGCTGCTCCTTTTCTGGCTCAGCGATAAACTATGCAACCAAAAACTTGTTAAAAAATTTTCATCTGTAACCAATACAGTCATACCCCCTAGCGAACAATCAAGAAAAAATAATCTATCATGTCAAGTAGCTTGAATACAAAGTTGCGATATTTTACTTTTTTTGGGGCAAGAAACTTGCACTAAAAACACTACACAATCAAGAAACGATAATTTTTTAATTGTTTAGGACTAAAGGCTCCCAAAGTAGAGTTATGAATTCAAACCGAAGTAAGAAACAATTAGAATATTTTCCAAAAGAACATGCATAGATTCTATTTCTTCACCACCTTTTGTAAGCATATAAAAATGTATCTTTCAAGAAACCTCAATCGAACAAGATGCTGTACAAGAACTGGTTTATCACCAATGGACCATTAATTATAATGCAATGTCTTCTTTTCCTAGCTAATACTGTGTTGAAGCCAGGGAACATTCCAATACTTCAAAGGCAGATACCTTCAAACTTTTTATGCACTAAGAAAAGTGAAATGTCACAGATGACAGCTATATCCGAGGTCCAACTCTCTTTTATAGCCAATATTCTGTAGGACCAGTTGGAATCATTTGTAAAGGTAGCCCACCACATTTATTCAAGTTAAATAACTAATATGTTTTACTTTTCCAAATGAAAACCATGAAATCAGACACATTAGGATGAAAAACAAATCTCACCGAAAACTGAATCTCTTCAGAAGGAGATCTGGCTAGCAACGGTTTAATGGTACTATCATTTTTCAGTTGTGAGTCATGTTCGACTAAGGCGCCCTCTACAAGTTTTGTTGATATTTCCAAGCCGCCGCAGCTGAATTTCTAGAAAGTGATAAATAATGCCAGCTTGTAAGTACAGATAGAACATTAAACATCAACATATTACAGTAATTAGATCATTACAAAATGATAATCCATCCCGTAAAGAGATAAAAACAACCAAACTTGCAACATCCAAGTAGTACTAATAATACACATCACAATCTAAATTTCATTTAGACCCAGACAACTCAGAGAACTTTTTAATCCCAGCAACCTGTCTATACTTTGATCTACTAAATATTTATAGAATTTGGGACTTAAAATAACGTCATTTGAAGTCTTGGTATTTTCTACTTATGGAAAGATTATTTTTATTCACACATCAACATTAAAAAAACACGAAGCGTGATGTTGTGAGTAAAACAAACCCAACAGTATTTTACTCCAGGTATATCTTCTCCATAAAAAAAGGCCTATTTGGCCGTCTGTTACTACAAGCTATTATCAGGCTGTGAAGGTAATATACATTGGGATAATACCACAGACATAAACAACAATCATTTTATTGAGAACAAAGCATTTGCATTCTTAAGAAGCAGAAAACACAGATATATATCCAAAACAGTTCCTTACCATCAAAGCCCCAACATTTTTCCTCGGATGGCTTCTTCGTATCCGAAGAACACATGGAACATGAACCCTAGATCCCCCAAGAGAGTCCAATCTGGTGACAATGGTTCTTTCTTCAGATGAAATATTTTTAATGGGGTTGACAAAAAATTCTGGAGACGACTTTCTAACTCCACTACTTTGAATTACATTCATTGACCTTGCACTAACATCTCTCAACTCCACTTCAGAAAGTTCTTCAATATACCGTCTGGTGGGCTTTCTAATTCTTTTGACACCACTTTGTTCCATCTGACCCTTATTTCGACTATCCATGTCAACACTGCAATTTCTCAATCGCTTTGCAGAAATAGTTTGATCATCCTCATCTTCACAACCATGTCTGTAATTTCTTGGTGAATCACTGCCTTCGAATACCAAAGTTTGCATTGTATGATCAGCAGCAGGGGTATCATCAACATTCTGACAAATTTCCCCTTCACTCTTCTCAACAAATTTTCCATCTTTAATTACAAAACTTGTGGTTGGGACATCAATAGAATTAGTCAAACCCATGGCAATTCTCCTCTTTAGCCACAACTTATCCTTAACAGTTGTTTCTCGCCCAAAAGATGCTTTGAATAGATCATGAAGTTCCTTAATTGAAAGGTTATCTAAGCATATTTCCCCACTTAGGAACGAAGAATCAAGTTTCGAACCAATACAGAGAGTAGAACCAGAGGATCCACTTTCCAGTGGTCTATTTTCATGCTTAGAGGACTCAAGACCCCCAAGCTGAGTAAGATTACTTTCATTCAAACTCTCTGAAGCAAGAGGAGCAATATCCTGCAAAAAAAAATTTAGTTGCACCTTTTCATGGCTAAGAGTAATCTTATTAAGCTAACAAGTCCACTAACTTTCTCTATCAATGTAAGCTAAAAGATTTTTGAGAGAAAACATCAAACACTTCAATTTTAATGTAATCGTCACATAAAACATCATGTCATCAAAAATTTGAATAAATCTACAACTAAAAGAAAGAAATAAGTGGGTACCTCAATCTGGGCATTTTGTTTTTCTCGATCAATATTTGAGTATTCAAATTGTAACAAACCTGTATCATATAGAATAAGTGATTTTCAAATTGCAACAAACAAAAGTTTGTACTTAATAAAATAAGAAAGATGGAAATTTACAAAACCTGACATAACTGTTTAAGAAACTTCAAACCATACAAAAGTTATGTTGGCAGATAAAGAAGGGAGGCACTTTAGTTACACTTATTAGAGTATATCATAATAGATATAAGGGGAGGGGGAATGAGATATATTTTACTATTTTGAATATAGATGAATTGTTATCCTATTCCTTATTAGGGTTTTCTGAGTGAGCAACGCAGTGTTGGTTCTGAATGGTGTTTGTCTGGATTTGTTGGTTTTTATTTTCAGTTTATGTGTTGTTAGGTTGTGTTATTGCATTACAGTCATTTAATGCCCATCAAGTTCATAATAGTTCAAAGTTAAAAATGACTAACCTTTTGGGCTTTCTGTAAGTGATTTTATATCAGAACAGTTCTCCTTGTCAGCACATGTTTCACTCTTGTCATCCTCAAGAAAATCCTCTACTTCCATTATTTCATCATCAGTAGCAGGCACAAATCTACCATCGCCTCCAACCTTAACATAGATAAAGTATTGCATGCAATAAGAAGGTAACCAGAGAAAAAAAATAAAGAAACAAAATTAACATAATTTTGAATTCTACTTCTGCGAAAAATTATGTACCAACACTCTCCTATCACCACCAATGTTTTTGAAAAGATTAATTACAAAAGTTATGGAGTTTCCATTACAATTATTACTTGATAAAACAACAATGCAAAATATTTTGAAAGAAATCCACAAATCACTTATAAAACAATGACAATAGAAACATCGAAACAACTCCATTGGCTCTCATAATCTGTACGTAAGAAAAGGAATTGTGGATGATCGTTGACGAATCAGTTTTAACTGTGCACAACAGACAAGACACTTTTATTTGTGCACGACAAAGTATCAACTGTGTTTGAATTAGATGAATGTCCAATTCTTATTAAGTATTAAAAACAAAGAAAAGAAATAAAACATCTAACCTTATTCCATGGAATACCACAAAACGAAACACATTTCCATCATTTTAGAACGCAAGATTAAATGCAAATACGAATCAAGATAGTAAGTTAAAACGAGTACCCTAACAAGCTTGTATACAACAGGGTCAGGAAGTGGATTGGGGGAGGAGAAAGCACGTGTGCTTTCTCCCTTCTTTCCATCATCATTTACTTCAATGATAATTCCACACACTGCTTCCATGGAAACTCCACAGCAAACTCAAATACACAAAACTGCAAACACAAAAAGGAAAGACAAAAAAATTAAATGAACCAAAAAACGAACTCCTCTATTCGAACTTCATTCCACTAAAGCAAGCAACGTCGATAGGTAAAGTAAAATCAAGAGTCCCGAAAAAGAAACTCGAAATTCCTACAGAACTAATTAAATATAAATCGACTTCAGAAGAACAGAACACATCCGATTGAAAAGTCAGCGAACAAAAGGAGAATCCAAAAAGACACACAGAAGGGAGGGACTCACCATAAGAGAGCAGGAGAAGAACCGAGTAAGCTCAGTTGTTGCAGAACAAGCGCCCTAAGAGAAGAGATAAGCGCGAAATTTGAAACGTTTAGAGAAGGGAGTGAGTGAGCAAAACTGTGAGCCGAGAGATGGATACGAGGGCGAAAAGAGCAAAGAAGAGCTCTTCTCCGCCGCGGATTCTGGTCATTTCGGACTTGTAAACATCTCTTAACTGGAGTTCATTGCGTCATGGAGTCCGTACGAGGCCCACTCCTCCAATTCTCACATTTAAGGATATATATATTAATTTATCCCACGAAAATCAAGAAGTAAATTCATATTGATTGTTTTTTGAAAGTCTTAGAAATAGAGATCAAAGACGATACAGCAATTAAATAATGAAATTATTTCGAAAAAACAATTATTAATTACTAACTTATTAAATGGCAATTATGTGGAAAATGGAATATATAGGGAGAATATTGGAATTGTCGGGGCCTATCGTCTCCGAGTATGCGGGAATGAAAGCCATTGGATAATAGGATGAGGAGAACACAGAAGCAAGCTGCAGGGAATGGCGGGAACTGTTCTTCCTTCGTCTTCAACCCCGACTCTTTCCCTCCAAACCTTCCCACGCTCCTCATTTTCAAAACCCAAATCCCATGCTTGCTTTCTGATCTTCTTCACCGCTGAAACTCGAGCGAAATTCCGTTGCTCAGCTAAGAAGAAGGTCGGATTCATGGATCAAATCCTTGATTACATTGAAGGTACTCGCGTAACAGTTTCGTTTTTTTGTTTGAAATCATGTTCATGGAAATGGGATTGCTAAGCTCATCCGGCTTTCTCTTTAGGCGGTCCCAAGTTGAGAAAATGGTACGGTGCTCCTGAGATAATTTCCAACGATGGATCCAATATGGAAGAAGATGATGGAGACCTTGGTACTGTGATTGCACCTTGTATTTTATTTTTTTATGATTTTTTGGCTTAGGTTGAATGATTGACGTTGGATTATAGAAGAAGATGTGATTAGGGATGCAGTCTTGGTTACTGACGGCGATAGTGAGATTGGCCAGGTGTTCTTTCGTTCTACTTGGACTCTTCCTTCTAATCTCATTCTCCTCATATTTATGGAAATTGGAAAACAAACTTAAGAATTTTATCTGAATATCTTGAGTTTTGACACTGGAGGAATAATTTCAATTTCAGTATTTAGAGTAAAGATATATCTCTTGCGAAGCTATACAATGCCATTAAGATTGATCTGAATATTAATGTCTTCGTAGATGATAATACTATCATTGATTGTCAAAAAAGCTCGAGTTAAGGCACTGGTGAAGGATAAGCGAGCTGCCCTTGAAGCTTTCGGAACATATGTTGAGGTAGTCGAATTCCATCAGCATTATATCCCTGGTCGTTGTTGCTTTGATTGAAGCATTGTTTTTAACTGGTTGATATGTTTGTCTAAAGCCTATAGCTGGAGATACAAGTGACAAGCTACTCATAAGAAAAGTTCTTAGAGGAGTTCGGACTGTAATATGTCCAAACGTATGTACACTTCACTTATTGTTACATATATTTCCTTTTTTTTACAAAATAATTGACCACGGAAAGTCGTATTAATTTTCTCGATTTATGAGATATTCTTACTTGCCAATCTAGTTGCCTTTTCAATCTGGACTTTTGTTGTGCTTTCACTTTCTTTTTATTTTCATTGTATCTTTTGTTCTAGTACGATTTCTTTAACTCGAGCAGATTGAAGTTAAGACAATCTGTAATGAGCTCTGCTATTTGTGCTTCTATTGGCATGATCTTCATTTACCAGGAAGGTTTTTTATCGAATATTGACAACCTTAAAGGTGTACAACACATAATTCTTCTGTCCCAGGTATCTCTCTGTCTCTCTTTCTTACTCATATCACTAGCACACATTTACAAAGGTGTTATAGAGCTCACCAAAACTGCTGAAAACAAATGTCGAAAATCTTGTTCATTACTGTGGTTTAATAAGATTGCAGCTGTCCATGTATAGACGAGCCAGTGGCCTTGAAGCTCTAATGAAAAGCAACGCGAAGAAATTGACGGAGCAAGATGAATCATTTCTCAAGTCCTCGGGAATTCCGTACACCATTATCCGTGCTGGCTTGCTACAAAATACCCCCGGCGGAAATCAGGGTTTTAGCTTTGAAGAGGTATTGCCCCGACCTATTTATCTTGCGTGGATTTCACTACTAACTCACATTACAGAATAAAATGCTTGTACGGAAATAATATGATTTAATTGCCTCATTTCTGAAGCCTCATCTTTGCGCCAATTCTCCTGCCTTGTCATAAATTTTAGATTTTGTCTGAAGAAAAAAGGGCAAGATTGCCTCATTTCTAAAGTATCGGTCGTGTTCGTAATACAATTTGTTAATAATGTACACAACAGGGTATCTCTGAAAAGGGAAGCCTGAGCAAGGAGGACGCTGCATTTGTTTGTGCAGAGGCAATGGATGCTGTACCGCAGAGGGATTTCATATTCGAGGTTGGTGAATTTAAAATCAGTAAGTCCACCATTTTTTATTATCTTCACTATGGATTGTTGCTCGTGCCTTGTGTTCTTCTTCATTTTTGCTGCAAATTGGCCTCTGAGTTGTTGCGATTTCAATTCGTGTGGGAAAATAGGTTGCCAATGGGAAAGAGATGGTCTCTGATTGGAAGGGATGCTTAGGGAACTTGATGAAGAACGCAGAGCAGCTTCAATGATGACTCCACATTGGCTTGCATTTGCAAATTTCGCTGCATCTTTTGTAAGCAGCTGTTCTGGTATTTAATAATGTTTATAAAATGGACAAAAGTTCTCCTTAAAATCCCCACTTTGATGTCTTTTATGATGTTTTTCGCCGATTATCATGCTGAATGCGGAGAGAGTAGGCTTGTGCTGCTAAGTTTATTGTTTTTAATCATGATTAGCGGCGTATTAGCAATATTTTTGCCGATCTCATCAACACTCGAGATATTCTATTTAATAATTTATTTTTTGTTAGCTCTAACTTCTTCCGCAGAGTGTGGAGTGAATCTTTTCCAAAATAATTATTTTATTATTTTATATTTATTAGAATAGAAATTAGAAATAGGATAGGCTTTGAAGAATTCACCAATCGTCGATTATCTTCTTCCATCTCACAAGGAGGAATTAAAATAAGAATAAATTTAGAATATTATTATTTTTAAATAATAATTTGGAATCGAAATAAGATTAGCCCAACTTCTTCATCACTTGCTGATCAGAAGACGTCGAAGATTGCAAGAAAGATACGAACAGAACGCAGTGCAGGAGCCTTTGACTACGTGTACGGCTGAGATTGGACTCTGCCTTCCCTTTCCTGCAATTCTCCCTCTTCTCTCCGCCCCGCTCGAACGATTCCGAGATCCAGTTCCGCCATGAATTAGCCTCCCTCAAGTCCGAGCTCCCAATTTTGCTTCCTTTTTTTGTTTTTTCTTCGTTCATTCTAATGGCGGATGCCGCTTCTTCTTCTCCGAGACCACTTCAACCTCCAGATTCGATCGATCCATCACCGGCGCCACAACCTCCACCGCCTGTGCTTACAACTGCGCCGAACTCCTTGATTACTCAAAACTCGACGAATTCTACTTTAAATCCACCTATTCGCTCGCCGTCTACCCGCTCTCAATCGCCTTCCATTGACCACCACCATATTTCTCAGATATCCTCTCCGCCTCTTTCGCACATGGCTCTCCCTCAGTCGCAGCAGCAGAAGCAACGCCCGCAACAGCAAGAGCTCTGCCCTTCGGTTGGATTAGAGCCTCTGGACTACCAGCAGAAACCTGTGCAACAACAGCAGACGCAATCGCAAAACGTCAATGCTATGTCGAATTTCCATATCCAGCAGACGTTACAGAGGTCGCCTTCTTTATCGCGCTTGAACCAAGTTCAGCAGCAACAGTTTGGAGCGCTGAGGCAACAAGCCGGCCTATACGGCCAGATGAATTTTGGTGTATCAGGAGCAATGCAACAACAAACTCAGCAACAAAATCAGCAATCACAGAATCAACAACAGCAGTTGGGTTCCGGGAATTTGACAAGGTCTACTTTGATCGGGCAGAGCAGTCACCTTCCCATGCTATCTGGTGCCGCCGCTGCTTCACAGTTCAATTTGCAGTCTCAGTTGTTGGCCTCGGTATTTACTATATTCTTCAATGTCCAAGTTCACTTTTTGGTTTCCATTTGGTGGTAATTTTGAGAAATAATTTCATTTTCCTCAAAAGTTCTTGTTTTTTTTTGTTCTGTTAACTTTATTTGGAAGAGAATTATGTCCTGATTGTGATAGTCTAGGCCCTTGTACATAACAATAAAATATTCTGCCTAGCAATACATTTAAGTATCTAATGGAATTGATACTTCGGAATTTTAACCAGATGAAACACAATACTTCAACTGTTGAAGATTCAACTATCATGTTAGAATATGTCTATTTTGGACTTTTGAATTGCTGACTCCAGAATTGATTCCGTGGAAGAACTGTCAGTTCTATGAATAGTTTTATGATTGGACGTCATGTTTTGTTGCAGCCAAGACAGAAAGCTAGCATAGTACAAAGTTCTCAGTTCCAACCCGGAAATTCTGCGGGGCAAACTTTGCAAGGAATGCAGGCAATGGGGATGATGGGCTCGATGAATATGACCTCACAGCTACGAGCCAACGGGACTCTTGCTTCTTATGCTCAACAGCGAATGAACCAGGGTCAAATAAGGCAGCAATTGTCCCAGCAAAATTCAATTGCCTCTCAGCAGGTTAAGCATTGATGTGTTTTCCTTCATATCTTGTCCTAGTTATGGAATATTTTTGCATTCATAATTGTGCTTATTATATAAGGGAAATCTCCATCAACTACTGATAGGAAGCTTGTTAATGACGAGATTTTATCTTTGTTTCAGTAGGATAATTCATTTGCATGACTTACCTAATAATACTACCATCAAGCTCATAATAAACAAACTTACATCTGTTTATCTATAATGCATGAGATTGCATATACAGATTCCAGAATGTCACTTTAAACCTGATGTTATTTTGTCTCATTATCAGGTTCATTGTTTTTTTATTATTTTTAAAAGGTCATTAATCTGTCCTGGATGGATTTAAAAATGGAGAGTTGGATGAATTAGATAGGTTTCTTGTTTTACTTCCTTATGCTTGATTTGGACGTTATTTGACTTATAATACATCTTATTTATTGGCTGCTTTATCAGCTATTACTACTTTCCCCATGTTCCTCTGCCCGGCCAGATTATCACCTAATATTAAAGATATGTCATAATGTCTTTAATATGAACTTTTGCACCACGTCCTTCTCTCTTTGCTTTGGTTTCTGTGCAAACTTGTGTTTTCCTATAATAAGTTTTTTTTGTTTGTTGGTACTAGTTGAAGCAGTTCTGGGAATTTGTGTCTCTAACGGATGATTAATAAGGAATACAATTTTTCCATAGTTGGTAAAATTCATGAAGTCATTTTTTTGGTAGACAAAAATGTTCTTAATGCTTTTACACTTCCAATGTAAATTTTTTATGCTGGTTTCTCGATATTTTGCATACTACGTGTAAATGCGAGGGGATAACCGTCAGCCAAATTTGCAAACAGGTGCAAAACTTACCCAGGATGTCACCTCTGGCGTTCATGAACTCTCAATTATCTGGTATGGCTCAGAATGTTCAGCCAGGTATGATGCAGAACTCTCTGTCACAGCAACAATGGCTGAAGCAAATGCCATCAATGTCAGGCCCTGCTTCTCCTTCATTCCGCCTTCAGCGTCAACAACAGGCCCTCCTACAACAACAACTGGCCTCTCCTTCTCAGCTTCACCAGAATTCAATGAGTCTTAATCCTCAGCAATTGTCTCAGCTAGTTCAACAACAACCATCCATTGCACTTCAACAACAACAACAACAACAGCAGCAACCATTGTTACAACAATCAGTTTTCCTTCATCATCAACAGAATTCCCCTAGGATTCCAGGACCAGGTGGGCAAAAAACTCTTAGTTTGACTGGATCCCAGCCTGATGCTACTGCATCTGGGCAAACAACTCCCGGTGGAAGTTCAAGCCAAGGAAATGAAGCAGCCAATCAACTTCTCGGGAAGAGAAAGATACAAGATTTGGTTTCACAGGTATTTCTATCTCACTCATTTTTCACTGTCTAAGCTGTCCTAATTTTTTGGACTTTTTCAGGTAGATGCGCAAGCAAAGTTGGACCCTGAAGTTGAAGATCTCCTTTTGGAGTTTGCAGACGACTTCATTGATTCTGTGAGATTTTTGGCCATCTCAGTCCTTTTCTTTTTGGCTTTTTAATTGTTCAGTGTCGTTATCCACATATCCGACCCGTGTGTGTAAAAGTGTAAACCAACGTTTCCATCTTATTTGATAAAAATGGTGCTCACGAGAGCTATGAACCACATTCCAATTTCCAGGGAGGAAACTGTCCCACACCCATATATGAACTAGCTTAGGTGTAATACTTTCAAAGTCAAACATACTGTCTCTACGCATGGATCTTAATCTGAAATAATGTTTGCATGTTGGTTTCATGGGAATCAGAGTTTTAAACTTCTGTTCTGCCTATAAATGTTGATATTTTGTTATGTATATGTGAGAGAATGACTGGCCCTAGATTTCCTGTTGAAATTTGAAAAGTTTTGACCAAATGTTAACCTTCTTTATATTTTTTTTAGAGACTCATTTACTTTCTTTGCTTTGTAGGTTACGTCATTCGCTTGCAATTTGGCCAAACATCGAAAATCCTCAACTTTAGAATCAAAAGATTTGATGTTGCACCTTGGTTAGTTCTGCTCTTTGTTTTTTTTGTGAATGTTTTATGATTTAAATGAAATGTAGTATTAAGATTTGATGTCATTTTTGCTTGGTACAATAAAACACTATTTATGCTTAAATTATTTTATATTTGCAGAAAAAAATTGGGATCTGAAAGTTCCTGGATATTCAAGTGACGATCGGAAGAACCTTAATAAACCAGTAAGAGTTTACTTTTTATTCTCATAGTATATGAATGTGTGATTTTGTTTTCAGTGTCTGTTTTATGTATCTGAGCAGAGTACTTCGGTTAGCACTTCAATGCAATTTGAAAATTCTTATGTCTGATCTCAAATCTAGAAATCACCCATTTCACTCAAAAATGAAGTGCTTTACGTGATATCTTTTAAACTTACTGTAACTTAATTGCTGCAGTTATCGAATGAGCTCCACAAGAAGCGGTTGGACATGGTACATTAGTGTGATACTGAAGTTTTGTGATTATTTCCATCTTTTCCAACGTTATGATTTATTTTTTCTCGTTCGATTTCATCAGATTCGGGCATTAGTAGAGTCATCACATTCTGAAAGCAATGCAAGTAGTGGCAGAGAAAATGTCAGAATGGGGATGGGAAATCCAGTTGGGGCAAGCCCTATTATAAGGCCTTCATTAAGTTCAGAGCAATTCATGTCGCAGGCTGCTGGTGCTCAAATGTTGCAGCAAATGACAAGGTTTTGAACCATTTTCTCTCGAAAGTTTCGTGCCACTAGCTTCCTTCCACTCAATGGTAAATCCTGTTAGTCTTTAACAAAGTTTCATTCTTGACTTCAAGGTCATCATTCAAAATTCCTGAAAATTTGTATTAGTTTCAGGTCCTAAATATCAGTGGAATTGGAGGAAAGATGTCGTCTGAAGAACATTGTCCGGGCATTTTTTCCTTCGCTCGATGTACATCTACCGCAAGATCTTCGTTCAAGTTAGATTTTTTATTTTATTTTTCCCGTAATCTGGTCCAGCTAGGTTTCATAAGTCTCAGTGAACGTGTTCAGCAGATGCTTTTAGTTATGGCTCAAGCATGTGTTATAACTGGTGTTCTAAGATTATTTTGCAATTCTTGATTCACGAGCATTTTTTATGGGAAAAATAGTAAAAAACAAAGAGAAGTTGGTGATTTAAATACGCAAGTAGAATTAATTAAGCTCACTCTGTTCATGATGCGCATTAGAGAGGATATCTAATCGCAATTATCGATAGCTCAAAATGTGTTGAAAAATGCCAGCTCGTGACATTATTTTATTCTTTTCTCTATAAATCATATCTTCCCGTGACGTTATAATTATCCAAAGATATTGTCATTGGTATGAGATTGTCTAGTGTTGGGCCTGAGATTGGGTTCTGGGCCTATTGGGTGTGTCCATCAGAGTGTGGGACAGCATCTAGGGCTTTCTCTCTCCTCTTAATTGGGGAGCGGTAGAAGCCCGCGGAAACCGTGTTGCTGAGTCGTCTTCTTTCCGCTTCTCCATTTCTGACGAGGTCAAAGATCGGCTGCATAAGCTCTCCGACTCCGACAATCCTCCCACTTTCTTTTTCGCCCGCATTTATATCTCCTTTCCTTGGATTTTTCGTTGAAATCCAGGATTCTTTTTTTGGCCCTGATTCAACCGCACTTTTTGTTCGTTCTCTGTCCTGCGGATCATTATCGGGTGAGGTTAGCTTGTCATTCTGCATTTTGGACGCTCCTCAGTCGTTCCTGGTCCATGTTTGTACCACATATTTTGTCGATCTTGCATCGATTCGAAGAATCGAGCGGAGCCCGCTAATGCGCGATAAAGAAAATAGTTGTCGAGGCGAAGTGATTCGTTTCATTTGGTTCCTTGCAAGGAAGATGAAATGAAAGCTCATCTCGTCGAAGTTGATCGCGCTGCAGAAACCTAGGTGGCTGATCTGTGGATGTGTGAGTTTTTAATTTTGAGCGGCGGAGGAGGAATCAAGGACTCTGATGGGGTAAACCCCATGTGTAGGATTAAGGAAGTCAAAGCCAAAAACCTCAAGTCTTGGTTTCAGAATTGCTCTCACATGGAACCTCCGATATCGATTTTGATCATTTTCCTTTTTGTCGCTGTGTTTGCTCTTTGTGTCGACTCCGCATCACAAGATTCTGATAGTCTGTTGGAATCATCTACTACCCCTCCACCTCCACCTCCACCTCCACCTCCGCCACCATCTCCTCCTCCCCCACCGCCTTCGTTGAAGTCACCGCCACCGCCCCGCCGGTTTTCTCCCCAGCTAAATCAAAATTCATCTAGCCATAGATGGCGTAGTAGTCATCCTCGAAGAAAACCCTGGTCATCTCTTCCAGTAGCAAAACACAAGCTCAATACGGGGGAAAAAGTAGGATTGTCATTTGTGGGTATTATATCAGCCCTGCAAGTCTTCGTTGTTGGATTTTTGGTATTCAAAAGACGGCAGCTACTGAAGGTGGAAAACAGATACGATATAACTTCTTGATTTTCTCCATTTGAAGTGTTCTTATCTTTGTTGAGCAAGATGTAGCTGTGTCGAGCTTTCTTTCCATTGAGCAGTCGCAGTTTTTCTGTATCTGTATAGGTGATGATTGAGTTACTTTCTTATCATTTGAATTCATTTGTTCTTCTTTTTGTGTAAATTGAAAGTAGAAGTAACAAAATGTAGTCTCTTGATTTACGGGCTAAATTATGATGCATTTGTCAATTTGCTGGTAGGTTTGAAGGTCTATTTTACAGAACCATAGGAGCATTCTAGCCATTAATACTGTGAAATTGTTGAGTGCGGAATCCAAGGAAAGATCGGTCTGAGCACCTTCCTATATTGGACTTGTTACATTATACTGCAATGAGATCAAAAGTAGAACACTTTTGTCACTTCCAAATGGGGCAGCAGATACTGGGGAGACTTTAATAGGGTGTACTTGCCTGGATATTTGTTAAATACCATACTAGATAAGCAAGACTTAGATGAAAAAAAAAGATCAATTAGCTAGCTTATTCCGTTCTCATTTTGTGATCTGTTAGCTTGTTTCTTATTCTATGCAGTTGAATCCACCATCTATGTTCATCTCCACTGGCACTTATTATAGCCTTACTGCTCTTTGCTTAGTATGGAAATGTTAGGATCTACATTAAAGATGAAGAAAGATGCGCAACCATGTGCCTATTCTGGGTGTCAGACTGTACAAGAAGCTTTTAGGCAGGGCCATCTTTGTGGATTGTTCACCTCTGAATGGCCTGCACGATGAGTCAATGTCTGCTCCAGCTTTGAAGCTTTCACTGCACTGCACAGACTCAGAGCAGGTGAGGGTTCAGAAATCGAAGTTTCATCACATCGTAACTCACCCGACAAAGAGACTACGTGTCGTTTTTGTGGGCTCGGTACTCCCAGTCAGAAACATGACGCATCTTCTGTTTAGCAGGTCTGTTTTCATTTTCAGTTCTTGATCACTTTGTTTGTAAAAGGATTTTCGAGCAGCGATCGAAGAGGACAAAGGGGAAGTACTGCTGCCTTGCTCATGAACAAAATCTTTGCTTTTAATTGCTAGTTTTATCAGTGATGTGAAGGAATTATTACTGTGCAGATAGAAAGATCAAAATGGGGGATGCATTGAGAGCGAATTGAGAAGATTGTTCGAGAAAAGCACCATTTTTTACACGGGAAAAGGTAAAAATGGAAGGACAATTTTCGAAAGTTGAGTTTCTCAAGGCTATGCGATGCTAAACTGGTAAAGATATTGACTAACCAACTGCTGCTCTTTTGTCCTTGTTTTCCGAATGGCTTCATCGGTCATTCAGTCTGCTCATAAGAAGAAATAGTGAGAAGGGAACAAAAGAAATTCCTCTCCTAGTAAAAGAGAAGCCATAGCTTTTGCTTACTTGAATTGAAGGCGAGATCAAGCCATGATTCAGTCTTCTTTGTTGGCCAGTCATGAAAGAAATGGTGAAGTGGCTTATCTGTTTCTGCTTCCTTGTCTGGTTTTACTTGCTTCGATGATTGAAAATCCGTTCCTAAAATGAAGCAATGCTGCTCTTGTTGCCTCTGCTCTTTGGCGTTATGCTGATCGAGGTTTAGAAGACGTGATTGATGGCAAGAGTTCATGGTTAACGGCGGATATGGCTCTCCTAAGTTCCCCCCCATGCCTGAAGTTTCTGGGAAGAAAGCTTGTTCATCTCGCCCATCCTTGGTTCCATGATCATACCTGCCAAAACCAACCTTCAACGTTGAAGCAATACACAAAGTACAGACTGCACAAAAAGTAAACTTGCCTGTGATCTCTGTTCCATCCCGAAAACAAAAGGTTTTGAGTTGAAAACGCAGTAGCAGGGGGGTGAGGAAGAGGAGGAGAAAGAGGGTGAAGCAAGTGGTGAAGAGCTGAATCACGGCAATGGCCGTGGAATGAGAGAGTTTGTGGAGAGGAGAGAGATGGAGATAAAGAGAGAGAGGAAGAATAGGTTGTGGGATTGGAAATGGGTGGAGAAGGAGATGACGAAGCCGAAGAAACTTCCACAGGCTTTCTTGAACGATTTCTGCCTCGATGCATATGCCTTTCGCAGTACTTGGAATCAGGGTATGCTTCTTTTGAGCACCTCCATTTCTTCCCATCTGTTCTTCTGCATCTTCCTGGCTCAGGGTCAGCTTTACGACCACACCCCATCTCATAACATCCCCACCCAACTGAAACACCAAAAACATAAGCATGAAATGGAGAAAAACATTGAGAGATAAGGGTAAATGTAAGAAGAGTGTACAAGAAGTGCTTACTGGGGTGGCGAGGGAAGAGCTTGGAAGAAATGGAGGGGTCGAGGCTTCTTCTGAGTGAAGAAATGAGCTCGGTGGGAACGGGAGATCCAGTGAGCATGTACTTGAAGATCAAAGACTGGTGCTCGAGCTCTTGCCACTGCGCCGGCGTGAAAGGGCACCCATTTGCCATCATTTTGAAACAGAGGAATCTCCAAAGGGAGGTGGAGGAGAAGAAGAAGAAGGAGACAGGGTTCAAAGGGTTTATGAACAGACACTATTGGTTGCAGAATCTTCTCTACGTGGGATGGGAGTGGGAAGTGGGATGGAGTGAAATATCTCTCCTCGGCTCTAATTATGACTGCACGTCTGTTGCTTCTGCTTTTGCTCTGCAGACAGTACCTTCATTTCTGGACAGGCTTTCTGACATTTTTAGAGAAACCCACAAGTAAATATTCAATGAAATCCAGAGGACAGGAGTAAATGCATCCAAGGTTAGAGAAAATCTGCACTCTTTGAACTACAATCCCTAAAACAAGCTCTCTCTCTCCCCCTAAGTTCTAGGGGTCGGCGAATTCGATCAAACCCGACGATCCGATCGATCGAATCGGATTAGATCAGGTAATCGGTAAGGTTATGAAAAAATCAATCTGATTTTCAGATGGTTGTCGGATTGAGATATTTTTAATAACCCCGAGTCTCTGAATGTCTTCGATCGATCTTCATCCGATCGATTCAGAGTCTCCGACCCTAACTTCATCGCCCAACGTCGACGAATGCTCAGCTCAGCGATGCCTCCGAGTCTTCGACCCTGAACGAACTCCAAACGTCGACGACCCTAATCTCATCGCTCTGCTGCTCCGTCGAGGTATAAATTTCTTCCTTTCTTTTTAATCTGAATGCATGTATTTTTTTTTAATATGTCAGATTTTTTGTTCAATCCCTGCATACTTTTGTCGAATTTCAGTTTCCAGAACTCACAATCAACTTTTGCTAACGAAGGCTTGCTCTTGCACTGCATTTGATGGATTATCGGGGGAAATTTTTTTTGTCAATTTATCGAATCCTATCCTATCCGATCGGATCTGTTAGATTCAGATCGGATTCGGGTGTTTTGAGTTTTCAATGCTAATTGGATCAGATCTGATAATTCGATAAATTATTGAATTTACAGAAATCGGATCGGATCGATCCGATGCCCACTCCTACTAAGTTCTCCACCCTGATAACCCCACTTGTTATACGAGGAGTGACATTGGCTCAGTCAAACTTCTCTCTCTAAACGTGATGCGGGTTTATGAAAAAGAGGAGAGATAATAATGGGAAGAAGAAATGTAAAAAAAACATTATTGGTGGGGGGTTATGGGGGGTTGTTTGGTTGCAATTGAAAGCACTTTTACAACCTTTGTCGAAAGCAGGGAGAAAGTGTCAGAGAAGTGCACTATGAGGCACCCACTCTGCCTCACAACACATGCCTCGGTCTCTGCTGCACATACTCCTCAATATCTTTTCCTTTTAACTCCAAATCCAATTCAATCAAAGTATGCCTAAAAAACAGAGTACTACTGGAAAACCCATCGGAAGCAAAGGGATATTCTTGCATCATGCATAAATTTAAAATATAAAATCATAAAAGAGCAGTGAATTAACATAGCTGTAGGAATAGGGGCATTGGATTTGGAGGTAGGCTTGAAATCCTCATAAAAGCAATCTTGGAGCAGAGTGAACAACAGAGGAGACAGTTCCGCCTGAGATGCTTCTTTCTTTACCTGCAAAAATAAGAGTCGACGAGTCAGTCACTGACACCCACTTTTATGACTCCCATGGAGCACCTCTCCCTCCCTCTCTCTCTCTCTGATTCACCATTCTCACCAAACAACCTGATTAAACTTCTCGCATTTATTATTCAAAATAATCCATGAAACTACTTGTTCTTAAGGCAAACATCATCTTTCCTCAATGTAAATGTTTCACATTTTTTTGTTTTTTCTATATTTCAAATCAAAAAATAAAACTACTATGTCTTAACAAGGTGCATAGATAAAATCAAAAGTAGCACCTTAATTATCTTAGGAATCCTAATCAAAGCACTTGTTCACCTTTGCATGCAATTATCGTACAGGCTACTTTGCCAGCATTTCTTGATACCTAGCACTGGCAACAGTGAAAGCATCAATTTATCAAACAAGCATTGCAATTGGAAATGGAAATTAGGTAATTAAACGTCAAAATCCTCACCATCTAACAGAAAAGAGCCCTCACTAAACAAACCAAACGAATATTCCCAAGCATTTTAGGCATAAAAAGAACAAAAGGCAAGCCAAGAGAAAGTCCAAACATTACCTCTCTCTGCCTCCGGATTCACCGTGTACAAGCTCTAGTTGAAGCCAGCACAGCAACATTCGACATTTAGCTAGGAAAAGTCTCCATTGAAAGAAACCTCCGCAAGGGGGAATTGTTAGAGACCACAGGTTTTTGTTTAGTGATCTTAAAAGACAGAGCTTGATAGAAGCTCTTCATAACATTTAGCTGTTAAATTGTCTTCTTTTGAACAGTTTTTTCCATCTATACATGTGCATCAGGACCACAATTTCAGCCATTTTATTCTAAAAATGCACTTTGAATTCTAATTAAAAGTAGCATATGCTTCCATTGTCTTATAATTTGCTTATTCATAAACACAATGTTCAGTCATTGTCTAAGATTTCTCCGCAGTCTCACTTTTGAGGCCTTTTATGTCATCAAGAAACTATAAACCGGATAAAAAGAGAACTTTTGTCTTTTCTTCACTGCCTCCAAGCCAACTTATACCACAAACTTGAAGTTGTGGCTGTCATTTATTCGACGTTTAGCCAACACTAAGCTCATGGATTCTATATAAACCTACTCAATTCAGCAACAATTCTACACAAACCTATCTGCTTTCAGAGGAAAGAAACGAGCCATTCAGCAAAATGATTCGCATTCTATACCTTGTTGTTTTCCTGCTCTTCTCAGCTTCTGCTCATGCTTCGGTCCAAGACTTCTGTGTTGCGGACCTAACTGCTTCAGAAAACCCTTCAGGTTTCCCTTGCAAAAAGGTCTCCCTAGTTACTGCAGCCGACTTTGTATTCTCCGGGCTAGTTGCGGCCGGAAACACCACAAACATAATCAATGCTGCAGTCACGCCTGCATTTGTTGATCAATATCCGGGTCTAAACGGCCTCGGGCTGTCATTGGGACGGCTTGACCTGGCAGCTAAAGGTGTCATTCCCATGCACACACATCCGGGTGCATCAGAAGTCCTAGTTGTAGTGCAAGGCTCGATTTTGGGCGGGTTTATTTCCTCTGGTAATGCTGTTTACCTTAAAACGCTTAAAAAAGGAGAAGCAATGATTTTCCCCCAAGGGCTGCTCCATTTTCAGATTAATGCAGGGGGGTCAAATGCAGTTGCTATTGTCACATTTAGCAGCTCAAGGCCTGGCCTGCAAATCACAGATTTTTCATTGTTTGGCAACAATTTACCCACCCTATTGATTGAGAAGACCACTTTTCTTGATAAGGTTCAAGTACAGAAGTTGAAGAAGATTCTAGGCGGAAGCGGGTAGGAATCTGAAAAGGGTTGGTTTGCCCTGTATTTTTAACTTCAAATTAGTTTCAGCAATGTTGTTTTGATCATTCGTGCAATGTTTTGTTTTCTAATAAAGTTAAAAGCCAGTTGTATTTGTTTTCTTCAATCGAAAATGTGCTTCATTTTAGGATGAAGGTTTTGTTTTTAGGACATCAATCAATCGAGTCATCTCTTTTGTTTATGAAATTCTCCAGATGAATCCAAATACAAATACAAAAAAATAACTCTAATACTTCAATGCAAGATAAACTCATGGAAGAGATAGTTCCTGCAATTCTCCATTCACATCTACAAACTTATTTAATGACCTTACCCTGAATAATTGAGCTTGAAGCAAATCCATAGATGACCAGACACTGTTCATCCTAATAAGACAAGTAGGTTTTTGATTAGGGGAAAAATCTTATTAAGAATCAATCAAGCAAATGAACTCAGTAACAATCATGATAAGAACATGTCCGAATCTGATGTTCCATCATTTATGTATTACCGTTTGAGAAAAAGTCGTATAACCACAGTTTTTATCCAGATTCCTGTGATAGTAGTACGTTAGCCAGAAGCTTCGACGGACAACTTAACTTCAACAGTAGCCGCGAACAATGACACGATAAACTGGCAGGTCACAAATGTGGATTGCGACTATGGAGCGGAAACCGGAGACGTCGATATAAGGGGCATTGCAGAGGTGGAGAAGAGCATATGAAGAGCCAGAAAATAAAACAGTGAGCGTACGGAATCGTACATTTCATTGGCGAATCTGGGACTGGGAGAGAAGGAAAGCTACGGTGAGCTCGATCGATCCGCGGGCGGCGGAGTTTCTCAGGTGAAGTGTAGAAGGCGGTGGGGGGAATAGGGTATTATAGTAAAAGCACATTTGAGCGCTGGAAGCACGTGGCGTAAACAAACTGAAGAGAATGTGCAATGACCACAATACCCTAATTAGCCTCTTATTAATAAAAAAGCCATTGATCTCTGAATTAACAGAAAATAAAAGCAGCGAAGTGGATCTCCTCAGCTCCCCGTGCCCTGCCGCTCAAATCTCCGCCAAAGCCCCGACGCCGAGGTATTTGGTTTCTTCATCGGTTCGGAGTTCAAATGATTTCGTATTCTTTATCTTTTATTCTGTGTAAATTGTTCTTTTTTCGGCTTCCCTCCGTTTTTATCCGCCCTGCGATTGTCGGAGTTGGTGGGGTAGTAAGAAGAAATCTCTTTCGCATGTTTTTGGATGAAAGGATTGAAAGCTTCATCTGTTTGGGCTTGGAACCATCGAATCGTACCTGTAAATCAAATTGTCTTTGGAACAACTGTTATGTAGTTCTTGAGTTTACATGTTGATGAAGCAACTCACGCAGATCTCCTAAACCTTTAAGTGATTTTTTATTAGTTTGTTTAATAATCTTTGTTGCATTGGATGTTGGGTTAAGGAATGAATAAAATAGAAGTTGAATTCATGAATTGTATATGGTTGAAGGAATATAATTGTGGAGCTCTCCTCAGGTGACTGGTTACGTAGTTCAATGGCGGAAGGAGATGAAGACTTGCCCAGGGATGCAAAGATTGTGAAGTCGCTATTGAAATCCATGGGAGTTGAGAGCTATGAACCTCGTGTTATACACCAATTTCTAGAACTGTGGTACCGATATGTCGCTGACGTACTAACAGATGCACAAGTGTACTCCGAGCATGCGGGCAAGGCTACAATCGACTGTGATGATGTCAAGCTTGCAATTCAGTCTAAAGTTAATTTCAGTTTTTCTCAGCCCCCTCCTCGAGAGGTAATTTCCCCTTAGTATTTTTCAGATAGCGTTGGAGAAATCATTGACTTGTTGAATTCTCGGTTAAAAATCTTGCTAGTTGTGTTTATGACTGACTGAGGTCTTGAAGGTTTAGGGAATGTAGGATTGGTAGAATCTGAAAACTGGTATCTGGTCTGCTAATACATGAAATATCTACTCTATGAAGTTATAGATTTAATGGAGAGTCCATCCATGTTTTCTCTTTTTAGGCCTATAGACACTTAGAAAACAGTACGCTAATTTCTACCAATCATGGATCAGGTTCTTCTAGAGTTGGCTAGAAACAGGAACAAAGTCCCGCTGCCGAGGTCAATAACTGGTCCAGGCATTCCTCTACCACCAGAGCAAGACACCTTAATTAGTCCAAATTATCAGCTGACCATTCCAAAGAAGCCATCTATGGAAGCTATGGAGGAAACAGAGGAAGATGAAGAAATGGCTGATCCCCCCAATCCTTCGCAGGAGCAGAAGACACCGTTTCCTCAGAACACACCACAAAGGGTGTCCTTTCCTCTTGTCAATCGCCCCAAGTGATATTTTTGGTTTCCTTGGTTATAAATAGACAAGGTTTTACCACTACTCTGCTCATTGTACTATCTTTCTGCTTTAGATGAATATTGAATTATGCTTAGACCCTTGATATATCGAATAAATGAAATGGAATTTTGTATACTGCTTCCACTGTTAGTAGCAATTATCGCCGATGATTGCATACCTGTTAGTCATGGCTATCACTTGACGAAGTTATAGAAGTACACACTGATGAAACTAGTTGATGAATCTGACAATCTGTACAGATGAATAGGGCAATGTACAAGAATGGATGAATTCTGAATGTTTTGCTCCTAAAACCTAAGTATAAATTAATGGTCAGCTCCTACCATGGAGAGTTCATTGTCATACATACGCTGGATTTCTTCTCTGCATAATGTTATAGACTTGTTTGGTATGGAAGGGGTTAGCTCCACTATATCCCCCATTTTTAGTTTGCACCAAGGATTTGTCAGCTTGTGTTCAACCGAGGCCGTAAATCTTCGTTCACGGGAAACCCGTAAGGCATCCATCGCATGCTTCCATGCCCCGCTCTTTCTATAATATCCATAACCGTTGAGTTTATGGGTAGCTCTTGTATTGACATCTGAAAAAAGAAATCGTCGAATCGAGTAAAAATCTGCTCAGAAAGTGAAAAATTGAGTGGTCAAAACGAAAATACATTCGATGACCAGGATTTTGTGCGGCGAACCTTTTCTTTCTCCAACATGATGACAAATATAGGTCCGCTTTGGCCACAAAGCTTGGAACAATTGTAATCCCGAAAAGGCAACGAGCCAAATGATGATTGAGCTTTGCTAATGCTCTCGCTCTGGCATGTAAGGATTGATCGGGCCCGCTCGACCATCTCGAGCACAAACAAAGGGTGCTCACAGTCACTCTCCTTGTATCTCCAATGGGCTGCAAATCCGAATTCAGCTTGCAAGTGCATCTCCTTCGTTCGTATTTGAACTTCAATCGGAACCATTGATTCATCTGTCACTACTGTGTGAAGAGATTGATACCTGTAATAATAAAGATCCAATGAGACATAAACAAGAGTGTATGATCAGATATTTAATCTCCAAATAAAATTTACCCGTTAAACTTAGGATTTGTAATGTAATCCTTGAGCTTTCCGGGTACTTTGGACCACAACTCGTGTACAACTCTCAAAGCATTATAGCAGTCTTCCTCATTATCGACAATCAAACGTAGGCCGTGGATATCGTGAATTTCATTCATAGTCGGCTTCTTTCTACATAAAAATGAAGCAAAATATCAAAACTAGCCTTCTTGAGCTCATTTTTATAAGAAATGTTCAAAAAGAAGTCAGATATATAGCTTCTTTAACAACTTTTTTTATCAATATGAATACTTTTAGCTACATAAATTGGTGACCGTCCGATAACCATAAGTTTCTTTATTGACTAATTCTATATTTGCATTAGTGGACAAATAAAGAACAAAAGTAGCTCATGGGAAGATTCCATGCTTGGGCCGTGTTCAGCCCATGCTTTGAATTTAGTTGGGCCCGTTTTGCTAAAGGACCACCTAATGGTAAAACCCATCTAGGTTGTCGTGTTTTATCTAATTTTGAATTGTTCTTGATTTTACAGTTTTTAAAATTTAAGATCGTAATTGATTCAAAACTGACCGTTCTAGTTTGGCCCACGAGCCCAATTTGGTAATGCCCACCCCTAGAATTTGGGATATTCATTGTCAAGGACCTCAAACTAGGAGGTCCATGGTGATATTTTTAATTAGTTAGGCCTATATTTGAAAAGGCCCTAGGCCCACCAACCAATACAATTACTTTCCTCTTTGCTGACTCAACCGGGTTTGGGTCAACGTCGGTCTTCCAAATTTAACATTTCGTGGTGGAGCCCCGAGCCTACAAGATATTCTTATTTCCACATGGCAACCATTTATTGGATAAACTTTTTAGCCACAGTCCAACGAATGGAAAAACGCCACGTGGGATTATCATCCCATGCCCAAAAAACTTTAGTTTTCCCTACCACACCCCTCCCGAGCATTAGGAATATGGCGAGGGTAGTTTCGTAACTAAGCCATTCTGATTTCTAGCTCTTTTGGCGTGGCTAGTTTTGGGGTTCTGAAGAGCAGCAGGGTCATTTTTCGTTGAATCAAAATTTGGTTTCCTAAAACAAAGAGCCGACCAAAGTATAAATAGGAGAAATCCGATGAAAACCCTAGCGAGGTATCGTCACTGAGAGAGCGCGAATGAACGGGAGAGAAAAACTACTGGAAAAAGAGAACAAAATCTAAGCATACATAAATTCAATACCCTAGCTTTAACACAGAATAAAGATCTTTGAATTTATCTGTCTCCTAAATGATGAGGTAAGCTCTCTCTCTCTCTCTCTCTCGATTCTCAATCCCAATCCCAATCTCAATCTCTGAATCTTCGTTTTTTTTCTTGGAATTCTTCCTCTGTATCCTCTACAGCTAAACCAGCTGATCCTTCAATCAATCGGAAATATTTTCAATTAGTACCATTATTTAGTGAAAAGTTTGTTCCAGTAAGAAACTGTGGGAGTGGAAAATTTCGGTGCGTTGAGGGTCGGGTCCATAACCATGGACGATCTCGAAAAAGCAATACTTATCATGTTTGATGAAGTGGGTTCCATTAATTCGGCGTCCAAGTTAGCAGCTAAGGAATATAGTGACAAAATTAAAGAAGCGCCCGCCATTTGTAAGGTGTGCATTGAGAAATTGTGCTCTTCAAACCTCGTTCAAATTCAATTCTGGAGTTTGCAAACGCTGCATGAGGCCATTCGGTTTCGTTATTCATCAATGAGTCTAGATGAGAAATATTACATTCGGAAATCAGTGGTTTCATTGGCGTGTATGGAAGTTGTTGACGGGAAGGATCCAGTTAGAATTTTAGATGGCCCGGCATTTATTAAAAACAAACTTGCTCAAGTTATAGTGACCTTGATTTATTTTGAGTATCCTTCAATTTGGCCTTCTGTCTTTGTTGATTTTTTGCCTCATTTAAGTAAAGGAGGGGCTGTGATTGATATGTTTTGTCGGGTATTCAATGCTTTGGACGATGAAGTCATCAGTTTAGACTACCCACGCACCTCTGATGAAGCACCAGTTGCTGGGCGGATAAAGGATGCCATGAGGCAGCAATGCATAGCTCAAATAGTGAGAGCCTGGTATGATATAGTGTCTATGTATAGACATTCTGATCAAGAATTATGTGCCAGTGTGTTGGATTCAATGAGCAAATACATTTCTTGGATCGATATTGGGTTGATTGTAAATGATTTATTTATCCCATTGTTGTTTGAATTGATCATGGTTGATGGACTGCTAGACCAGCTTCGCACAGCTGCTGCAGGATGTTTACTGGCTGTAGTTTCCAAACGGATGGTCCCACAAGTAAAACTGCCGTTGTTACAGAGCCTCCAAATTAATCGTATTTTTGGACTGGTTGCTGAAGATTGTGATTCTGATTTTATTTCCAAGGTGGCTGCATTGCTTAGTGGTTATGCGGCTGAGGTTTTAGAATGCTTTAAGCGGTCAACTTCTGAGGATTCAAAGACTATTTCTTTGGATCTTCTAAATGAGGCATTGCCATCTGTTTTCTATGTGATGCGGAATTTTGAGTTAGACTCTGTATTTAGTACTGTGCAATTTCTTTCTAGTTATGTTGCCACCATGAAGAGCTTTTCTCTTCTAAGTGAGAATCAATTACATCACTTGAGCGAAATACTAGAAGTTATTCGTGAGCAAATCCAGTACGATCCAACATACCGCCACAATCTTGATATTTTAGACAAGATTGGGAGAGAAGAGGAAGATCGGACCGTAGAGTATAGAAAGGATTTACTTGTTCTACTTCGTAGTGTGGGCCGTGTAGCTCCTGATGTTACTCAAATATTTATCAGAAATTCATTAGGAAATGCAGTTGCTTCTGCACCTGATAGAAATGTTGAAGAGGTTGAAGCAGCCCTTTCTCTTTTCTATGCATATGGAGAGTCAATTAGTGATGAGGGAATGAAAACTGGAAAAGGAGTATTGGGTGAACTTATTCCTATGCTTCTATCAACCAAGTTCCCTTGCCATTCAAACAGGCTAGTTGCACTTGTTTATCTCGAAACAGTTACTAGGTACATGAAGTTTGTTCAAGAAAACTGTCAATATATTCCGTTTCTTCTCACTGCCTTTCTTGATGAAAGAGGTATACATCACCCAAACGTCAATGTCACTAGAAGGGCGAGCTATCTATTTATGAGGGTCGTAAAACTGCTGAAAGTGAAGCTTGTACCCTTTATAGAAACAATTTTGCAGGTCATTTTCCTTGTCTTTTTGAAATATATTTTTTAGCTTTTTCAGATTTTATTTAATGAAATAACATTTCATCTCGAAAGTAAAATAGTTTTCCTTTTATTTTCATTGTGATTTTCAGAGCTTGCAAGATACAATTTCTGGTTTTACAACTATGGATTGTGCAGTAAAAGAGTCTTCAGGATCTGAAGATGGGATTCATATTTATGAGGTGTAAACTTGTTCACAGCTCTAATTTATGACAAAATTGTATAATTGGGTTTGACGCGTGGAATCTATTTAGGCTGATAGGGGTTTCTTTGTCTTTCGTTTTAAACTTTGGACTCTTGTGCCAAACGTTTGACAGGCTATTGGTTTACTCATTGGGATGGAAGAGATACAGTTAGAAAAGCAATCTGAGTATCTATCTACGTTGCTGAACCCCCTTTGTCAACAGGTGATGAGATTTTTTGTTAACAACTTATTAGTTGTTTGTTCTTGTCACTTATTCTTTTCCTTCAAATATATGTAATAAAATCCAGGTGGAGGCATTGTTAATGAATGCCAAAGTACACTCTCTTGAAGAGGATTCGGCAAAAGTTTCTGTTATCCAACAAATAATCATGGCAATTAATTCTCTCAGCAAGGTTTTTTCCCTTTCTTGAACTTTTTAATAAGTTAATGCATTACTCTAGTTTTCATTTCTTCTGAATCTTCCTGTAGTGTGTACTAAAATTCCTTATCTTGACATCTCTTCTATGATTTTAATTCGGAATATCTATAGTTAAAGATGGTTGATTTCTTTACTCAAGAAGTCTCATTCATAGTAACATTCACTAATTTGATTCCAAACCCTTGCAAAATTATTTATATGAATTTAGGGCTTCAGTGTGCGTCTTGTAACTGCCAGTCGGCCCGCAATTGGTCTCATGTTTAAGCAGGTTGGTATCTTTTTCTTCTCTCTTTTAAAGTCCAAATTTTGCTTCATGTAACTTTTTTGGTGAAAAATTTATGAATCATTGTTTATCATTCATGTTCATTATATGTTGAACGAGTATCGCATTTGTGTGTGATAATTTAACAACACAGGCCATCTCTCTCTCTTCATGAATTTTATCAATTTTTTACTTGAAAAACGTGATTAACATTATATGACTTGCTTTAAAAGCAGTATCAGAAACTGTTTTCGAATAGTAATGAAGTGTTTGATGCTTGAACTTATTTTTCTACAAAAAAAAGATATTTGTGAAAAAACCTTATTATCTAGTTTGAGATTAATCAACTACTTTCCATTACGCCCATTGTGTGTTGTTGGCTCAAAACTTATTGAATTAGTCGTTGATCACCGTATAAATTTATAAGCATAGTCTTCATTAAGAAATGTGTTGTAGAAAGTTTTGGTAGGATTCTCTCACTCTCTGTCTTTACCAGACATTGGACGTTCTTCTTCAAGTACTTATTGTTTTCCCAAAAATAGAGCCATTACGGTGCAAGGTACAATCTATTCTGTATTGTCTTTCTAATCAATGATCATCTTCCTTGTCTTGTAATTTTAATCTGTGTGATGTGAAGGTTATATCTTTCATGCATCGCATGGTTGAGACTTTAGGAGAATCTGTATTTCCGTACCTTCCAAAGGCATTGGAACAATTGCTTGCAGAAAGTGAGGTACTGTAACATTCTACTTCTTGGCTGATGTATTTTTTTAATATGGGCACAAATGTCCAATCTCACTGTTCAAATATCAAGTGTATAAACAATTGTATATTTTCTTGTTCGAAGTCGTGTTAGATAAAAATAACTTTGAATGATTAATCTTTGTTGTATGAAGCTTTAGGAATGACAGTAGTCCACTAAGGCAGCGTAGAACAGTTTGTATGTGCAGACCATTGGAATCATGGAATGTATAAATTTTTATCTAACGTTCCATCAACAGAAGTTCATTCTGCCAGGTTTTTCTGATTTTTGAAAATCATCATTACCTATTCGTCCCCTTAAAAATAGGTAGTGCATAGGACAAAATAGAGCCATAAATTAGCAACTTTACTATTTTCCTAATGCCTTAGTTTTATTTTTCTTTTATTGCAATTTTTAGTTTTCTTTTTCTATATAGCATTTCATGTTCCAATTTTCATTAGGTATTATATTCTTTTATGGCATTTCATGTTTTAAATTGCATCTATTACTTCTTAAGGAGCTCTTGAATTTCTCTATTAGCTATGATTTTCCAAAGTAGGTGGACTTCTAGAAAATCTCATTGAAACTTCACGTTAAACCCTCGAACTTTTAAGGAGTGAGAAAATTTGTTTGATGATGCTCTGTCACTCATCTTATTGTCTCATGGATTAGGGAAGCTGAATTTGTGTGATTAGTTATTAACCTATAGAACTTGGTTTGATCCTTTATTGTTTTCATGCAGCCAAAGGAGATCAATGGTTTGCTTTTATTGCTTAATCAACTAATATGCAAATTCAATGTTTTGGTCCATGACATATTGAATGATGTATTTCCTGCAATTGCGGGTCGAATATTAAGCATTATCCCAAGAGATTCCTTGCCATCAGGACCTGGAAGCAATGTAGAGGTACAAAACTATTATCATATATTAGACTATCTTGCTTTGTAGCTGTTGGATTGTGTTTTTCATGTATTTTATGTGCAATCTTTGTGGAAGTGTCTATTAACATTTCATATTTTTGGCTTAAAGGGATGTTTGTATCGACTAGACTGATTTAGTCATAGCATCCAAAAATAATTTTGTTAACTCATCAGTTGTTTTTATCATTGAAACGAAGTTAGAAAATTTATATTATTAGTTTGGAGCAAGAGAATATTGGCATCCATTTTTACTCTTCATCTTCACTAAATTTTATTATTAGTTTGGTATTTTAGTTGATAATTCTACCCAGCATAAACCAACAATCTTCTTTCTTTTATCGTAGGAAATTCGCGAACTGCAAGAGCTTCAGCAAACACTTTACACATTTCTTCATGTGATAACTACCCATAATCTCTCTTCTGTTTTCCTATCCCCAAAAAGTAGGGGCTGCCTATATCCATTGATGCAGTTGCTTTTATATACATCTTGCAACCATAAGGATATCCTTATAAGAAAGGTATTATGCCACCATCAGTGTTATTTATATTTCATAAGTATGACTTCGCTAGCAACTCTAGTTGCTAGCGTATATGTGTAACAATTATTTGTTTTTTATCGTAGGCTTGTGTGCAAATTTTCATTAGATTGATTAAGGACTGGTGTGCCAGGCCATATGATGAAGAAAAGGTAGATTTTCCCATTCAATTTGTGGTCTTATGCTGAATTTTCCTTCCTTTCAACCAGTCAGCATTCGTTCTTTACTTCTGCCTTTAGGTACCTGGTTTTCAAAACTTCATAATTGATGCCTTTGCGACAAACTGTTGTTTGTATAGTGTGCTTGACAAATCATTCCAGTTCCATGATGCCAATACGGTAAGGATACGATTGTTTTTAGTTGTCCATCATTACATCATCATTTGATTTACCTCATGTTCTGTCTTTGCAATTTAGATCAAGATTCTTGAGATCTGTTCATTGGTAATAAAAATTTCTCGTAATGTTCTATTTGGGATTAGTATTTGGTGACTCTTGTTGAAGAAATTATTGTACACAACCCAATGCTTCATATAATGCACGCTTTCTTACTTGAACTTCATACGCATTTGGCAGCTTATTTTGTTTGGAGAAATCGTATTGGCTCAGAAGGTCATGTATGAGAAGTTTGGCAATGATTTTCTAGTTCATTTCATATCAAAAGGTTTTCCAGATGCACAGTTCTCTCGTGATTTGGCAGAACAGTACAGTCAGAAGTTGCAGGTATGCTCCAGCCTAGTAAATCCCCTAACAGAACATAATAAACTTTATAATTGGTGATTATTATAATTGGTGTATCCAGCAGTGAATCTGGTCCTTGTCTTATGATAAATTATTTAGACATTCATTATTTAGCCTTTACACTTTAGTCTCTAGGCTTTATGAAATTTGAAGTGAGAACCACCCAGTGATGCACGTGTTGAGTATTTTAAATATAACTGCAAATGGATACATTGCTAGCTGTGACAGAAGAAATGCTAGTCGACATAAGTATAGAACGGTCATTCTCGAACAAAAACAGTCCAGAGTTTATTGTTGAATGGCTGGTGAGCACGCCTTTGTTTGACACGCTTGATGTTTGTTTGTGCAGGGTACTGATATCAAGGCCTTGAAATCATTCTACCAGACCCTCATAGAGAATTTAAGACTCCAACTCAATGGGACTCATGCTTTCCGATAGCATTTGCTGATCATAAACGGAGTATTATAAATCAAGTTTCACAAAAGCTCCTCTCTTCTCATTCACGCCATGAAATTGGCATACAATTTTGATCATTGAGGTGAGCTCGGCTGAAATGTGTAATTAGTGGTGTGATAAACTTGTGAATTATAAATCATGAACTTCAATAATGATGCAGGTTCAGTATGTGTATATAATGCTTGCATCAACTATATTTGGATGAGGTACATATTAACAAGGTTCATCTGTTTTCCCTGTTAGAAACAATACTTTTGGGCTTGGCTGGCTAATCATTGTTTGCTGTATGAGTATTTCAGTGATGCAGAACGTGGGATGGTATCTTTTCAGCCCTTTCAACGTTCAGGTCCTTCAACAAGTTTTCGTTACATGGTGTACAAATTTTTTAGTTGATTTCAAATTATTGATATTTAATTCCAGCCAACTTCTTAAGAACTCGCTGTGCTTCAAAGTGTGTATGAAGGTGCCTGCTTCAGAAATAAATTCTCTCCTCAATTTAAACTGTGTACTTTGGAATTGTTATCAATTCAAACTCTCCAATAAAAATTGTGCGTTCATCTTTCTTGAGTATTCATTCCGATTGTATTTGGGGTGGGGTCACGCAAGATTGACACTGCTAAATTTGTTTTTTGTGTTGAAGCGAATGCGATGGCACTAGTTGAAATCTAGATGGGGCAATATTCTTTAAGAGCCCGTGGCATGTTTGTGAAGTCCCAGAAATTTGAAGGTTTGAAATGACTTAAATATTTGCAGCTTTATTATTAGGACTTGGAAATGGACCATCCCCAACCTTGCATACTCCAACTCTTTGTCTATACTATTACGTCACAAAATTTACCTAACATTTCTTCACCTTAAATTGTGATGCTATTTGGCACCCCCCTGCAAGTTATCCCCTGTTCGGAGCTCGGAGCAAGAAGCTCGTATGGCAATACTCCGGCCCCGCATCGATTTCTTAGGCTTTTATCTTTGTTCCTCCGATCGATCTCTTTTTCTATCCGTCTGATCTCCGCCGAGTACTCGTAGAACGCCTCCACCATATCTGAGTCCCCAGTCCATGTCGACGGATGTGGCCGTTCACCAAGGTATTCTTCGTCAGGCGAGTGGGTGGATAGCGTGTCGATCACTGCCATGAACCGGACCGTCTGAATCGTGCTAGGCAGAGCTGACAGAAAATACTTTTGGGGGTCATTGAGAAAGTTTACGTATTCCGGGTCCTTTTCATCGGGAATTAAACGGCGCATCATCGGCGGGCGATTAGGAATATACCCTCCATAAGGGTACTGTCCGAAATTGAGTGCAGCGTGTTGGGCAGACGAAAGCCAAATGATAGTGGTGAGGATCGAAGTGAGATCATCGGCGCTCATCAATGTTGGCCACCAGCTTTCGTGCCGGAGATCAGCATGGCCTACATTGACTGCTTCATGGTACCATGCTTGCAGCTCTACATCACTAGTAACGAGGCTCGATTTCGGGTAGTAATGGTTCACGTAGGTTCGGACCAAATTCTTGATCGCAGACCAGACTAGCAGCCCGTCGGCTGCATACGGGTAGTCCTCCATTACAAGTTTTACCCCGTGAGGCTTTGTCTGGTCCGGTTCAGCCATTCCCCTGCATCGAAAAAGCAAGTTCTTAGCTGGGATTGCTCGGAATTGCAATTGGCATTTAGAGTGATCGCTTTGTATAATCTTGAACGTACCTTCGAATGAGATCGGCGGGGAGGCCTTCTAAGTCAAAGCGCCAGTAGTTTTTATAAGCAGCGGCACTCATCTCCATGCTGTAACGGCCGGGAGTGAAGGACGATTCGATGATGCCATCGCCGTTGATTAGGGCCTGGCGAGCCAATGCATTGATCTCGAGCGTATATCGCATGTGCGGGTCCAAAAGCTTGTAAATGGGGTGCATTGCACTCAGCTGTCTATGAGCTGATAAGATGAATGGCTCCACTGCTGCATGTGTTCGTAAAAAATGGTTCACGAGTTGGTGGACCCCGGCATCGTTCGACACGACATGGGCCTTGGCAAGCTGCCACACCCAATTGCTCGTGGCGTCTGACGGAGGTGTGACAACCCGTTTCGTCCGGGAGGTCGGCCCATCCGAAGGGAGGCTAAGTTCAATGGCGATCGGCTTGAGAGTACCCACAGCTGTCAAGAAGAACACGGTCCTCGTTGCATAGGCTTTTCGACCGTCTTGGGAATTTATTCGATCGAGAAACGGAAGATAAACATCATGGTAATCGATTATAAACAGCTTCTTTTCATCCAAAGCCTGAAAAATCACAGAAAGAGTGGAAATTGTTATTGAATTTGAATGACAGACAGTTCTTTGAAGTTTCCAAGTGAAGATCATTACTTGTTGGACTGTCATGCCACTAAGCTGGCCAGCAATGTGGTCTTCTTTCAGCGCAGACTCGAGCGGGCCATAAACTTGAGGGTCGAGCTTGCTCGTCGGTGGGAAAACTTCAAGCCTCTCGATGGCGACCGGGTTAATCCCAGCTAAGGCTTCTCGAGCAAACTCGTCATCTCTGAGCCAAGCAAATTTATCCTCTGCTCATAAACAGCACACTTTGATTGATTTGATAACACTGTCGAGAACATAATCGACGGTCGAAAAAATGACTTACTGGAAAGTATTAGAGGCGTGTCGTATTTGATGAGTCCGGGGCTCGATTCTTGGATTCTAGTAAAACCTTCAGGCAATGGAAGTTTCTGAAGGAACTCATCTTGCAAGCCGAGCTTCAGGAGGAGTCCTTCGCTGAAAAGACTGTCGACTTCCGAGAAGTCGTTAAACTCTTGATTTTCGGTCGAAATGAGGGCCTTCATCACCGGAATCAAGCTGTGGAGCAGCGCCTTTAGCCTTCCGAGAGCGAACGTGTCTTGCTTCGACTCCTCGAATTGCTCGTCTCTCGGCACATACATTGGCAATGGCTCCTCCACTCGGCTCTCCGCACTCATCACTGCAACACCCAAGTTTGACCGATCGATCATCAACAACTCCACCAAATAAGCCGCATTTTCAATCCTCGAGACGAAAACTTACCCGTGTCGGTTGGGAGTCTTCCGGTGCGGCACCGTCGCGGGTATGGAATTTCTTCGCCGCCGAGAACGGGGCGTGCAAGGTCAACTCCGTTGTCGGGATTTCCCAAGTCGTTGTACTTGTCGAAGTCATAAACTCGGTCGCATAATTTCCGAACCCCTTTTCCATCTCCACGAAGGCCCCTCAGTTCTTTCTCTCTCAGAGCTCGAAGTCCGGCAGGTGTCTCGCCGGGGAGATATGGCTGTAATCAGGACAGAAGTAGAGTCATATTGAAATTGTTGAAGTACTTTCTTTTGTGAAAAAAAAACAGATCGTGTGATTTACTAGATTCCAAAGGAATTCAATGACTTAAACAGCTGGAAAAGAGGGCAAACCAGAGATGAAGGAGCAAAGGCCAAAATGAAGAAGAAATTTCAAAGGCGGATTACAGTAAAAGAAACATAAAGTTTTGACCTTTTTGGTGTCATCCAATAACCCATCAACACAAAGAAAGACTACCTAACTGGGTTGCTAAAATAGTCCAAATTCATCGAAAATATGAAAAGCGAAAGGCTGGAAAAGAAGAACAGACGTTTGTGAGGAAGAGAGAACATACGTTATTGGCGAAGAAAATCCTGCGTTCAGGGAGATCATTCTTGGATTGCACCCAAGAATTGCAGGGAAAATGGACTGGTCCACTCGCAAACCCCTCAATGGTGATCGTCTCCAAGTAGAACTCTCGTTGGTGGCTGTTCATCACAGTAATGGCGCCAGGCTCGCCGAAATTCGAGTCGACGATGAACTCTGCTGTGTAGTTTACTCTCTCAGACTTAACACTGGATTTCTTCGACCAATCTATCAGCACAGCTTCGTTGCTCTTCTTTGGAGCATTAGTTTCTTCAATACACAGAGAAAAAAACGAAAATCAGCATAAAAATGGAAAAGGCTTTCCAAGTTTGAGATAAAAATGGCGGCTGACACGAGAAGAAGTGAGTAATAGGAACTTACGAGGATCAATCTCAGTGCTGAAGAGCTGAAGAACAATGTTTCTACCAATCTTGTCCGCAAAAGCGTCTAAATGCTTTATAATCGTCTCTTTCAAGTCTTCTTTGTTCTTGTTCCTCACTGTAACCACAGCTCTAACCTTGAACTTCGCCGGCTTCTCCGCAATCGGAAAAGCCCTCACTATTTTCTCACTGATGGCGGCCACCGGAGAAGTCGTGAGAGACTTCCTCAAATGCGGCGCACTTCTTCTCACCGACGCCGCCCCCCTCTGATCAAAGTTCGGAGTCAGCAGAACTTTTGAGGACGAAACAAACACAGACCTCCCGATCATAGAAGAACCCATTATTTCTTTAGCCAACGCCATCGTTTTTCACCCTCCGAAACTACCTCTCTCTCTCTCTCTCTCTCTCTCTCTGCGCGATTTAGAAGTTGGGTAATGAGCCCGGAGGAAAGAGAACAAAAATGGCGGATTTGGTCTAATCAGACAGGTTGGCGTAGCCTCCTTTTATACAAAGGCAAAGTCGAGAGAGGGGAAAGAAGAAGTGGCTCAGCTCACCGTCCACACGTTTTTCTTTTTTCTTTTTTCTTTTTTTGTTTAGAATTGGCGACCCAAAAAGGTGTTTTCTTTTCTAAATCTCAATCCAGGCACGAAAAAAGAGAATAGAGAAATAGAAAGCGCCATTTCTAAGAAATGGAGCTCAGCTGCGGAGGAACCAGAGACGAAGGAGGACGGAGGGGGAATACAAGAAAGTGGAGGATGCGTATGCCTCTTTAGCCCCTCTCTTTTCATTTAATGCCCCCCAATGAATTATTGGTTAATCCAATCTGTAGTGAGGATTAGCAACACACGGAATAAGATAACCCAAAGCGGATTAAATCAATTTAGACACCCTTCTGGCTCCAATCGGCCTAATTAAACGAGCTGTGATTAATAGAGAAGAGGGAAGCGGTCAAAGGGGAGATTAGTTGTTGCGTTTGACACGAAAAGGGCTACTTTAGAAATTTAGCAACGAATACAATCGGCCATACCAAACACACTCAGACTTGTCATTTTTATACTATCTTCGCCCTTTGACTTTCAAACGCTAGCCCTGCTTTGACCTCTCAACCCTGCCCCTTCTCCTTCTCTTCCGTCATCCATGCTTTATTTTATTGCAAACAATGGGCAATCTCGGAACCCCGCTGACCATTGACGGAGACTGAAAAGTCAAAGCACCAAGCACGCGTGACACGTGTAGGAACTGCACGGGCGGGTCTGCGAGAAAAATCCCCGACAGTTTCCGGCCCTCCTGGTTCCCTACTCTGCGGGAGGCTACAGCATAGAATGGTGTGGGCGCCGGTAGAAGATCAGTCGGAGGGTGGATCCACGTGGCAAAAGGAAGGATTGGTCAACGGGGAAAACGTGCGAGAATGAAGGTTGTCCATCGGTCTATTCTCCGACCATGTAAGGTCAATTAGCTCGCAGCATACCTCCATTTCATTATTTTACTTCGTTATAAACTTGATTCTGTAATTCGATCACCTCACTCAATGTTCCTTGTCAACTCCTGTCAAACGCATTAATCTTTAAAACATATATAATATTAGTCTATTTTCTTAACATACATTTTAACGTGTCGAACTATAATTAATTATTTTTAATTTGAATTATTACAGTTAAGAACGTTATAAGGTGTATTGAGAGAGTATGATAAAAATATAAATCTAGAATACAGATATGGACGCTAAAAGACACAAACAAGGGGGTCTAACTTCCCAAATTTTGGTCAAAGTTTGCAATTTTGTAGGGTCTTTTATGAACGAACCTTGGGTCCAAAGATTACAATCAAATGTCACATGCCCTAGCTAGATACGAATGGACACTTTTTCAGACAATTCTAAACCTAGTCTCCAATAAAAATCGATGGAAACCCTGCGACACGAGCAGATGCCAGATGCTATGCCATGCACATTCACATTTACAACGTGTCACAGCGACATTCTTCTCACTCACGCGCCCTCCTGGCTTTACATATGACACGGGAACTCATGCCTTTTCTTGGTAATTAAAGAGAGTACGTTTTCACATATTTCTTCCCTTTGTATGATTGATGAAAATAGTCGTCCACCGTCGAAACTCCACGAAATACGAGCATGCATGGCTCGACTCGCACGTGCTAGAACCCAGCAAGCTCCGCCTATCCTCAGATCGAGTGTTAAGGAGATTAGATTTGAAGTTTACCTACTTGAAACGACACTCCGCTCCCGGATCAAGTGAGAGGTGTGAAACAAGGTATGGACACGGAGAAAGAGGGCGTACGGAGAAGAAGGAAATGGGAGAACCCACCCCAATGAGAGAAAAACCATACATGCTTTCTCCAAACGTCGCCGTCCATTGCGAAAACCAGTGAAAAGGGCGAGTTGTAGCGTTGCAGACGCAAACGACGCCCGCCACACACCTCAAACCTACGCTCATCTCACCGACGCCGACCAAGAACACGACAGATTCTTGTGTATTTTTAGGAATCCAGCTGTGATGAGTGGATCTTGGTTTTGACTTGAAAGCCATCCACTTGTTTCAGAAATGGGGATCTCCTCTTTCGCTCCACTGCCAGTTCACTTTCACTCACAAACATGGGTTTCCTTTTCATGGCCACTCAACTCGCAAGTGGAGGCGTCGTAGCCTCTAGCCCCCCTGCCCAGCTTTCTGAGTTGAGTGGACTCCATCATTTATTATCTCTCTCTCTCTCTGCGTTTAGTTTTACGCCATGGTTGAACTGATTCACTGGTGTTGATCGTGCACAGCCAAGAACCATCTCCGGGGGCTGACTTTTTATAATCTCTGAAACCGAGCCAGATGCCAGAATGAAAACACGTAGTTAAGTGAACGTCAAACACTCGAATCAAAGAGGAGAAATAGTTATGGATTTCTCATGCAATGCACGCTTTTCTCCTGCTCATAGGTCGTACTCGTGTGTTTGACAAATGCGCAGAGGACCATTATTAGGTGCCGTCCGTCGATGGTCCCTCCCATCTACGGCGTCACCAAGACCATGCAAACGTTCGTTTTCCCAACAGGGTCAGTTTCGTTTTTCTGATTAGTTTTGAGGAACTGGTATTAGTCTTATAATCCTGTTAGTTTTGTTCATAAGAAATGTAAGCAATTGACGCTTAGTCTGCCACCTGGATAGCAAAATACCAGTTAGTTACAGAAGAAAAGGTACTAACAGAAGGATATTAGCATGCTATTTTCAAGCTCTCGGCATGAAGAGAGAAAAGAGAATCTAGCAACGGAATACGTATTCATCTGTTAAAGTATAAAAGGAAAACCAAAAAGCAAAGAGAGGGTAAGAAGAAATCTTATCTGAGAAAGAGGGAGAAGTAATCGGTGAAGACTCCAGCAGGAGAGTGCTGAATATCGATCAGCAGAAGAGAGTCTGGAAGAGGGTTTCATCGTCTACAGGGAGAGCCCTTTCCTTTTCTTTGTTCAGATCTGGTCAATAGATCCAGATATAAGTCTGTAAACGTTTTTTAACCCGTGGATAATGGAATGTGCTCTGTTTCTCACCGTGGATGTAAGGCAGTTGTCTCTGGCTGCCTGAACCACGTAATCCCTTTTGTTCTGTTATTATCTTCTCTTTACTGCATAAAACAACACTTATAGAATTAAAACGCAACAAGAAAGACACAAGTAGAGATGAGCAACTATGAATGTTACTGATTGTCTGCCGCTGCTTCCTAAAAATCAACCATTTCTTTGTTTATTGACATCTATTAATGCTTTTATTTCCTCTTTCCCACTTGCAAACTCAGCCCCCTTTAACCTGCAATCTGCATTCCATCAATGGAATCAACCCCACTAATATAACAAAGAGAGATTAAGAAATAATCGTGTGTTTCGTAAATCCAAAATCCAGTAAGAGAAGATAATTTACCATCGATGGATCGTTCGATCATCCAAAGTTAATTCCTTGCGCAAGAGGCAACTCGTTCCCATAGTTTATCGTACTGCAAGCAAAACAGTAGGCACGATTCAGTCATAGCATATATTAAATTCAAGTTTTGCTCATATTTAGCATAGAAGTCCTTTTTTATATATATACCATGTCGAGCGCCGCATGTACTGCTTCCAAGAATCACTCCCGGCCTCACGGCCACCCCCGGTGGCCTTTTCACCACCAAAAGCACCACCGATGTCGGCACCATTTGTGGGTATGTTTGCATTTACAATCCCACAGTCGCTTCCTCTCGGTCTGCACATTTTATTCGTGCAAGTATAAAACAGAGCATGCACCATTTTAAAGAGACAATAAGACAGAAGTCCAAAAAGGGCATCAAACGGTCACCCAATCCACTTGAAGATAACCTCGGGCCGTCGAGCGAAGATAGAACTGCTTAGTCCTTGGGGGACTGAGTTATTAATTTCTATTGCTTCTTCTAAAGTCTGTCCAAAAGAGGCGGATAGAATTAGAAGTATAAATCTTATTATGAAAGATTTTTAATATAAATAATATTAGATTTATCTTTTTAACATACTTTATATTTGTACAAACTGACGTGTCGAACTATAATTGATCTAGTTAAAATATATTTGATGTATTACAATTTAAATAATTATTTATAATATTATTACACTAATCACAACTCAATACGACAATATATAAAATAAGAATAGACTTAACATTACCCTTTCAATAAATTCAGTAATTCACCTGAAACATAATTCGATTCGATTCTGTTCTAGACATGTTTCTGTGAAAATTAGTGCTCTAAGGAAGAACATTTTGGGGTTATCAATGTCTAGTTTCCTTTCAACAACCCTGCTGAAAGAGAAGAGAAGCAGCTCTCGGAGCGAGCAAGAGCGTCCCGGCGAACTTCCGGCCGGCGTTTGATCGGACTACTCGGAGTTGATCTCGGAGAATCCAGACTGCGCTTCAGAATCTGCGTCATGGCCGATATTAAATGGAGGGTCGGATTGAGCGGAGGAATTGAGGAGACGAATTCCTGGCAGAAGCTCCTGTGGTTGGCTATGGCTTCTTCGGTGGTGATTAAGCTTTCCGATCTCAGAGCTTCGTCGTTAATGGCTTCCGCGCAGAGGCCGCATATCCATTTTCCGCTGTGCCTCTCGCGAACTTTCTCGATATAGCCCGGCGTGTACTCTTCGGTCAAGCCGCAGCACTCGCATTTGGCGAATTCGACTTCCATTGATGTCGCCATTGCCGAACGAAGGAATCTGGTAAAACAGGACGAATGTTAAAAAAGAAAACTTTGGTGAGGTGCCATGGAAACAGAGCTAACCTTCATCGGAACTAATTCTCGATCATCGTTTGCGATGAAATAACGCATGAAAACAGAAGAAACAAACTGGAAACTTGCTTTTTTTGTCGGAAAAATCACTGGAAATCGACCCAAAATAAAAACAGAGAGATTCAGACAGAGATACCTGATAAAAAAACAAGAGAGAGAAACCAGGTATGAGTTAATCAATAATCGAGTATCCCTTCTCGGGCCTTATCGTCCTCCGAAAACGAGCTCCGACCAGTCAAGACCATTTGAATGGAATGTCAGCAATCCTGGCTCTCATCGCACAAACACAGACCCGTATATGTGGCTTTTAGGCTTTTGGAGAAGAAAATAAAAGAAGCCGAAACACAGAGAGATTGCTTCGTCTCCTCTGATCTCCGTGCATAAATATGGAAGAGGAGACTGGAGAGAAGGAGCGGTGGACTACGAGGTTGCCAGCTAAGCGTTGGTTGAAGATCTTGTCCGTCTCCTTTTAGCATTTCCAAATTCCACGTGTAAACTGGAAAAGCGCAGTTCACAGCTCCCGTCGCATTTTTCTTTGCCTTCTCTCTTTTCCCATCTGCTCTTCGTCTTTTTTATTAAGATCCAAATTAATATTTGATTAGTCAACTAATATTCATTAGATAAAAATCCAATCTTTAAGTATAGGATGAATGAAGCAGTGGGTTCAAAGTTAAAAATATTCGATCCTATCCTCTTTTCCCATCCTTCCGGCGTCGGTGAATCAAATGCTCCCATTCATTGCCTCTCTTCCTTTCGCATCACCATTTTTACAACCTACCTTGGGCCATAACACGTGCCACTCCACCACGAGTCCAAGTCGGATGGGGGATCTCTATGGGACGTGTAATCGACCAGTTTGACCAACGCAGTTAATGAGAAGCTCCGCTTTTTGTCTCCCAATGAATAATTGTAAGGCGCCCCCCATGCTTTGATTGACACGCGGGGACCAATTTTAGCCCAGCCCAAATGCATTATTTGAGGACACTCCAAAATTATATTCTAGTTTTCGGTCCGCATTAACGTATTTTTGATCATTTGTGACGCTACTCGAGTGATCAAACACGTACGATTCATTGCTCTGTATCATTCGTTTCGTAATAGACGTGCGACATTCACCAAGAAGAATGATAGGCTCGAACTATTGAGGTGGAATGATTTGAACAAATTTGTGCATGCACGAAGCCTCACTATTTTAAACGTTTTCAGTATAATATTATATGCTTTGATTATTAAAATAAGTATTAATCATGTTGTACGATTTAGTGACGTGATTTTATTTAAAATGAGTCAATTTTTGTAATGCACATGTAATCATATTTCCACGGCGGTCGATCAAAAACAGAGGGCCCTCGTATTAATTGTGCCTACATTTATCAATGATTTCCCATGTATTATTACGAGTACATTTTCCTATAATGTCACTCAATTTCTTTTCTTATATATTAATTATCAACGATACCCCACTTGATCGTTATGGTAACATTGGATCCGACGTAAGAGCTTTATTTTAGTCTAAAGTTTAATTTTTTATTATTTAATTAATAGTATAATAATTGAAAGAAAATAACAAAAAGAAAGCGGATGCATATAATATAAATTGATGGTACGCCTTCAAATCGACCATTGATTTGTCCCAAAATCCACGACTCTGATCGGCTGACTCGCGCCCACATGGTCCGAATAAACTCGGGCTGACAGATCATGCAGAGAAAGAGCATACCACGTGCGGAGACCACGGTGCCTTGGGTTCGTTGAATCCACACAGAGGAAACGTGGCGCAAGCTAATTGGAGGGCGTTAAGTAGTGGAAGACAGAATAAAAACTACATTTATCTTGGCTCCCAAACGGTAATAATCAGACAATAATGTAAGGAATCACCTTAATTATCGGTACGTCAGTCTGCCACGTGGAGCGTGGACGATTCACGTTTGACTTTTACTCCCAATAAAACGGAAAGCGTAATAAAAAGCAGTGAAAAGTGGAAGCGTAAACATTATTATTAGAAAGATAATTATATTCACTAATACTGTTTTTAAGATAATTATATTCACTAATACATAGTGTATGATTTAATGCGTGACATCAACGGCTCGTCAAAGTTTCCAACCCAGATGCTCGAATAATGTATTAGCTTCAGCCCTAGCTTCAAATTCAGGCTCCCTACAACTCCAAGGCGTCACATTTATATTTGCCATATCACATTCAACTATTTTAAAGCCACCCACTCTCTCCTATCAAAGTCATGCTTCTGTGGTAGCCGAAGAATCCTATCTTTTCTTCACTATAATATTATTTTATATGTCCCGGAACTCGGGGTTTGATTAGTTGCTGTAATTAAGCAAAGCACATGTGCTTCTTGTCACTGGGGCTCAACTGAGCGCCCAGGGCCCTAATTTGTCACGTTACATTATTACTAATTAAATGTTATATGTGTCACGTTTGATCTTCCTCGAGTCTCGATCCGGCCTCACCACCGTCCATCGAATCCCGCTCCACAGAGGAGCACTCCCCTCAGCTGGTCGGTGAAGTGAAATTTCCTTTTTACCCAGAAGAGGAAAACTACAGAGGCTGCCTGGCCACGTGGAGGGTCTGCCTGGCCACGTGGAGGGTAGTCAACAGACCACATTACAAGGTGTCACAAAAGAACAGACCCTTGGGGCTTCATTTTCACCATCTCACGTCTGCAAGTCCGAGCTTCACCTCCCCGATGAATGGCTTCCATAAATTATTATCCTTCCCTTCTTTCTTTATTTCCCCCTTTTTCTTCTTTCTCTATATTACTGGAACCACGCCCAGACTTCCCCTCCACTTTCTTCGCCCCCATTTTCCCCGGATATGGCCGCCGAGTTCTCCAGCTGCGTCGACTATGGCCTCCGTTTGTCCAAGAGAATTTACTACGGCAAAGCCTCCCTCCCCTTTCTTTTACCCCCGGATATGAAGGGCTCCTCGCTCGAGCACCTCCCCACTGCTCCCATGGTCTACGCCGAGGTTCCGGAGCCGGATATCGTGGACAATCCCGACGTTCCCAGCTACCAGCCCTATGTCCACGGCCGGGTCGTGCCTCCGCCGTTGATACCGCTTAACATGCACGATGTTAGTATGGAGATTGATTGCCGTTTGGATTCTGCGTTCGTTGTCGTGAGCGGGACGTGGCGCGTTCATTGCGTCATGGCCGGAAAAGGGTGCGATTGTCGAATCGCGCTGCCGATGGGTGAGCAGGTACGATAACGGCGCTAAGGCACAAGTTTCCGAGGGGAGACTCTAAGTTAGTTAATGCTGATTGAACCCTCCTAGTTTCAGAAATTTCTGTAACTTCACCTCAATTAAAGCTAATTCAACTGATCTTAATTGGATATCTTCAATGCATAATTAAGTAAGCTTTATCCTCGGTTTTCTGGTTAAACTTGAGAATAGAGATTGATGGAGGTGGGATTTGAGAATTTGAACAGTTGTGAAGAGCACGTAGTGTACTGGTAATAAAAAGTGGCTGGCCAAACGAGTTTAAGTTCTGAAGAAAAACACTCTGGCTAACAGGGTTCACTTCTAGGTGTTGAGGTTGGAGTTAATGATCAGAGATCGTTTTCCGGTGAGCTGATTACGGCGGAAGAGGCGGCTGATTTTGACAAAGTAGCCAGAGTTGAAGACGAAAAGTTTCTCAAGGGACGGATTTACACGTTCAGAATTCCCAAGGTTTCTACTTTTTTCTTCGATTTGATTGAGGGCCTGACTCTACTTTCAACATCTCTTCATTTACTTTATCCTTTTTACAGATGTTCTTTGGTTCTTCTACCTTCTAGGTTGATGGAGGCTCTAGTCTGTCCCTCAAAATCACTTGGTCTCAGAAGCTAGTTTATCTCAACGACAAGTTCTGCCTCACCGTGCCGTTCAATTTTCCGGCGTATGTTACTCCGACGGGGAAGAAGATTACTAAAAGAGAAAGGATTGTGTTGAATGTAGATTCCGGCATTGGAACGGAAGTTCTGTGCAGTAATGTTAGCCATCCTTTGAAGGTAAATTCTCTCAGTTTTCAGATTTTCAAGATTGAATGATGAAAATTGACTTCATTTTTTTCTGCAATTTAGGAAACAAGGCGTCAAGTTGGTCAATTAAGCTTCCAATATGAAGCACAGGTCAAAGAATGGTCGGCCGCAGATTTCAACTTTTCATTCTCAGTTAGTTCTTGATTCATATCGAGCCTCAGTTTGTTGTGTATTTACGTTTGTAGTCAACTAGTGCTTATGGATTTTACGCTCTCTTTGCAGGTGTCCACCGGTAACTTACACGGTGGAGTGCTGTTGCAGTCACCATCTCTTCTCGATTTTGATCAGAGGGAGATGTTCTGCTTGTACGTTTTTCCCGGCCGTAATTCCAAAAAGGTTTATGCAATAAATTCTAAAGAACATGGCGGTTCTGGCTTTTGTTCAAAGTGGATATTTGAAGCTTTCTTCTGAGGTTAATATTTTTCTGTCTAGGTTTTCAAAAAGGACGTAGTACTTGTCATCGACAAGAGTGGAAGCATGCGGGGAAGGCCTCTCGAGGGCGTAAAAAACGCATTATGTAAATCGCTGTCTCTGTTTAGCCCTGAAGATAAGTTCAACATAGTGCTGTTCGATGACCGAGTCAATGTATTTTCGTCGTCAATGGAGCTTGCAACCAAGCAAGCAATTTCAAAGGCAACTCAATGGATTGACACTAACTTTGTAGCTAATGGTGGTTCCAACATTATGCTTTCTGTACAACAGGTGTGCTGAATGATCTATCTTTTATCCCCCTGTGTCGTGTCTTATGCTGTCCGATCAATGTCAGGCGATGAAGTTGCTCGATGAAACTAGAGATTCAGTTCCTCTTATTTTTCTCGTTACTGATGGGAGCGTTAACGACGAAAGAGAGATCTGCAATATGGTTAAAGATTCGTTTAATGGTGGACGAAAACTCTGTCCTCGGGTCTCTACATTCGGCATTGGTAAGGCTTTTAGTTCTGGTCTTTGGTTTGTTTTTTCGATGTCGTGTCTTGTTGCTCAACCGTAACGGTCTCTGTCAGGCACGTATTGTAATTACTACTTTCTGCAAACACTAGCCCATATCGGACTCGGCATGTTCGATGCTTCGCCTGATACAGGTGCTTGCCTCTTCTTCGGTTTTGGCTATAATACTGAAATTTTGAAAAAATAATAATTCAGTTGTATCGTATATTCCCAGATTTAGTCGAAGATCGTCTGCAACGGTTAATTTCAACGGCCTCCTCGATCGTTCTTGCCAATATCGCCATGGATGGTTTAGATCATCTGGGATCACTCGAGGCATGCTCTTCTTAAGAAACATCAACTCTTATTACTACTTCAGTTCATAAATATCTTCACTTTTGTCTTTCTTAGACAGTGTATTGACAGTGTATCTTGCATGTTCCTCATTGTAGTTGTTTCCTTTCCAAATCCCAGACCTCTCGAGTCAAACTCCGTTGATCATATCCGGCAGATACAACGGCACCTTTCCGGACTCTGTCAAGCTCTGTGGGACCCTGGCTGATATGAGCGAATTTGGGGTGGTCTTGAAAGCACATAGACCCAAGGATTTCCCCCTTGGTAGAGTATGTTCTTCTCCGTCTCCTGATTTAATTCCTGATTTGTTCATTTTTTCAACCTTTGCTGATGTATTTTGTTTCTTGGCAGGTTCTCGCTGCAAGACAAATCGACATAATGACCTCGAAATCTTGGTTTCTGGAGAGCAAAGATTTGGAGGAGAAGGTTTGTTGCTTTAAATCAACGAATCAAATTCGTTCTCCATCGTTCTTTCACCGGCTGCGTTTTATTCAGGTTAAGCAAATGAGCAAAGTTAGCAGGGTTCCGTCCGAGTATACTCGAATGATTCTCGTACTCAATGACCGAAGAAAAAAAGCTCCCGAGTCGGCTCTAATCCAAGGCGTAAGCTATACGTTACATACACGAACATTTTAAGTTTGGCTCTCGATGTTGCTCTCACATGCATGATCTACAAATAGGTGTACAAAAAACTAAGCTTTTCGGAAAGACCGGAGCTTCAGCTAAACGGGAAAACGATCATTTTCTTGGGGAGCCTTGGCGTCGGGTTTGGCAACTTATCGGCCACAGTCGAGAATATCGAGGCCGGGACGGAAATAAAGGAATTGGGCGCAGCAGGTATGGTGAGGAAGGCAGCTTCGGACTTCATGGGGCGGGTAGCCGATCGGGTCTGCTGTGTGTGTTTACTCCAGGCTTGCACGTACACCAACGATCGGTGTGCGGTCGCATTTACTCAACTTTCCTCCGCCTTGGCTTGTTTTGCATGCGTTAGTTGTTGCTTTGATCTATGTTCCTGATCTTTGGTACATTTGTCTTCACATTTGAGAGATTCCTCAATAATTTGACGTGCGTGTAGACTGTGGATTGGAGTAAAATAGATGGTAATTATTGATTTAAGAGATACTTATTAATGTAATCATGATTAATTAAGGTTAATGTCAACGACGATGATGATCGTCGGCGCCTTCTCAACTCGACCTGTACTGGTCCTCAATTCTCCGTAATTGAATTTATGGCAATCTTCGGAAGTTAAAGCTCGCGGCCATAGCTTGTGCCCTCTCTCACTTTCTCCGCCCAGCTCCCCTGTTAATCCCCGATCTCTGTCACTCTGGTTCAGATCCAGAGCTCTTCTCTTTTTCTCCTGCTAGGTTCAAAGGGGGCGGAGCAACTCATGTTGTCGGTTTCAGGGTTTCTCTCTGCGCTCTTCTCTCTCTTCTTCTGGGTCTTCTTCTCGTGCATTGAAGCTTCTGTGCATGAATATCTCGATGATAGATTCGTAACCAAAGGCAATGCTTTCGTCCTTCATGGCGGCAGCGAGGGTATTTACTCGTCCCTCGCCAATCGGAATGACCTTGCCAGCTTTTCCAATGGCGACTCTTACATTCGGTGAGCTGATTTGCCTCCCATATCCTTGCCCAGTATTTTATGTTCTCTCTTCTTCTTTTCGCCAATTGTGAAATGCTACTTTCTTCGCTATGGATTTTGTCCACTTTCTTCTTCCTTCGCTTTAGATCTGACTCCAACTTATGAAATGTTGATGTTCGAGAGAAAACAATTGGGAAAATGTTGAAGAAATATGCCCTTTTTACTCGAATTTGTTGCGTCTATCCCAATTTAAAGATTTTTTGTTCATCTTTAGGAACAATAGACTCGGTGAAGAGGAATCTATGTATTTGAGTTATATTCCGAGTTTTAAATTTTTTACTGGCCTGGATTGAGATTAAGCATTGAGATGCAATGGTACAGCTAATGTTCACTCATTGGAGACGATGATGGTCTAAGTGATTTCTATTTTGCATTGAAAATTTGTAGTAGTCTGTGTGTAGTTCTCTTTCATGTTCTACAACCATTTGGTTTTATCTTTCTGTCATTAGATTCTAGTTATCTAATTGGCTCAACTGGAATCAGGTTTGAAAAGGTTACATTCCGGAGGCCCCGAGAGTCGACTAACTACAGTTCAGCAATGCTCTATGCCATTGTCTTTGAGGTGGAAGATAGAGAAACAATAGGAGGTTCAGCGTATGGAGGTCAAAGAGCAGTTTGTTGTGCAGGGGATCTTGCTAAATTAGGCGTTTGTTCGGAAGGAGAAATCATTTATCGCCCATCCTTGAATAATTCTGGCTGGCCTCAAGTTTTTGGGACCTCGTTCGACGGAAGGGAGCAAGTTGCGACATTTCCAACTAAATCTATACCGATTACTAAAACCGGGATGTATAACTTGTATTTTATTCACTGCAATGCAAAGTTCCAGGATGTGGTCGTGGAGGGGAAGACCATATGGAAAAACCCGACTGGATATTTACCAGGCAGGATGGCTCCTCTTAGGAACTTTTACGGGTTCATGTCACTTGCTTTTGTGATACTCGGAGTCTTTTGGTTTTACCAATATGCCAAATTCTGGAGAGAAGTGTTACCATTACAAAACTGCATAACACTGGTTATAACGCTGGGGATGTTCGAGATGGCGTTGTGGTATTTTGAATATGCCGAATTCAACGAGACGGGAATAAGGCCGTCCGGGATTACAGTATGGGCAGTCACGGCTGGGACGGTTAAGCGCACGGTTTCTCGGTTGATCATTTTGATGGTTGCGATGGGGTACGGCGTTGTTAGGCCTACTTTAGGCGGGCTGACATCGAAGGTGATGATGCTTGGACTGACCTTCTTTGTGGCATCAGAAGTTCTTGAGATGGTGGAAAATGTTGGAGCAGTGAGTGATGTTTCGGGAAAGGCCAGGCTGTTCTTGGTTCTTCCTGTTGCAGTCTTGGATGCTTTTTTTATCCTCTGGATATTTACATCCCTCTCTGCAACTTTGAACAAGCTTCAGGTACATGGTTTCTTATTGCTACACTCGACATTACCATGTGTTAGGAGAATCCCTTTTTCTGGAGAGTGATTTTTGATGGATTTTGGGGAAAATTTGATTTGACAGGCTAGAAGGATGGCCCATAAACTGGATATTTATCGAAAGTTTACGAATGCTCTAGCAGTAGCCGTGATTGTTTCTGTGGGTTGGATGTGTTACGAGGTAATAATCTCTTCAAAGACATTAGTAGCTTATTGCAAAACATTGACTCCTTACTAGTAACAAGTTTCACAACCATGGATGCACAGCTTTATTTCAAATCCAATGATATATACAACCAGCAGTGGCAAAGTGCTTGGATCGTTCCGGCTTTCTGGCAAGCTTTATCGTTTTCTCTGCTCTGCGTTATATGTGCTCTCTGGGCTCCGTCTCAAAGCTCAACTCGGTAAACTCGATGCTCAATTTCAGCTCTCTGCAGGCTCCTATTGCTCGGAAAAGTGTTTTAATTCTCGACTGTGCTCTTTTTCAGATATACTTACTCGGAAGACGGAAATGACGAGTTTGATAAGGAGGACGCCAATCTTTCGTTGATAAAACCGGCTCCCGGGCCGTTGGGCGCCAAGGATGGTCGGAGTTCTCTGGAGGGGAAAGGCAGTGACAGCCCCTCAAATAATGGAGATCTGGAAGAAGACAAGATCCAGTGATTAAAAAGTACGGAGGTCCAACCTTTTGGTATCCATGTATTAATTATGTCTTGGTTTTCAAGTTCTGTTTTGGGATTCGTTGAATTGGCCATTGCGGGTGTACTGTAGGAACACGCAGCCTAATGTTAGACTCATATTCAGATTATTCTTTGGTTTGAATATTAGGCTCCAAAATATGATTCTGCGCAGCAGCTTAACGTCAGACAATCCGACGAGTATTTGACTGTTATGTTGGATGAATGCTTTCATGAATGCTGACATCAAGATTTGATTTTGAAGTGGCAACCGATCTGCAATTTAGCACCACGAATCTTGATTGTGCTTGCAGCTGGATTATATGTAATCCACGATCTAAGCATGAAGATCTTAGCTTTCAGAAAGTAAAAGAACAACCAAAATCAAAGAGGAGTCCAAAGTGGTGAAGTGAACACCAGACACGACGTTCAAACTAGAGGGGAGAAGAAACACACATAAACAGAGCCATTATAAACAGATGAAACCCATTCTGGCCTGTGGTAAAACAGACAAATAATAAAAACTAGCTTACGTGGAAAAGAAGTCATGCACACTGAAACTTCTGGCTCCTCTTGCGAGCTAAGCCTGCCAACAACGGTGAGGAAGCTGGTCTTTTCCAAGTCACCCTAATATACATCTCACCAAAACTTAAAAGAATTTGTCCCAGTTCAGTTGCCAAGATCTCCTCCTAAAATGCAGGGGTGCAGGTTGGCCCTCGAAGAAATCCAATACAGCGTTCTCCAAATCTTCCACCGAGTACTTGATGTAATTCGCTGGATGCCTTCCATTGTCGATATACTGCTTGAAGTTCCCAAAAAATGCCCTATACGCAGGGATTAAGTTTTCGGCCAAAGATGTGCGTAGCTCCTTTCTGAGCTGAGGATCTGGGATCAACCAACTGGCTTGAGTTGTGTGAACCTCGTCAAACATATCATTAAAGCTTTTAAACCTCTCTCTCAGAACTTTGTTTGAGATCCCTGAAGAGAGCCTCTCGCTTACACGTATCCCCTCCTCTTTCAAGCACGTTAACACCTTCCCCAATGTTGCTCTCTGGTAGCTCGTTGCTGCCTGCCTATATTTTCCAGTCCATTTCCTCAGATAAACATCCCCAATCAGTTCTCTGAGTTCCGCTGATCTTTTTATCTTTTGAACAATGTAGTGACCATTGTTCATGATAAACAAGTGCCCCAATGAAGTATCTTTGTAGTGTCTGGACTTTCCTTCCAAATTATACAGCAGAATTACAATGATCCAAATCAAATGAAGCTCCAAAGGAGATTTCCCCTCTATTTCTGCAAACTCCGCGTCGGGGTTCACAGCATCGGGATTTGACCCCGACGAGGGTTTTGACACTAGAAGCTCACTTAAGGTTCGCTTGTATTCGGATATCAAACCGATGTAGTTCATCACATACCTTGTCTGGGGGTGCATCGCGCCCCCTGGTACTGGCTCTAATGAGGGCTCGGAGAGCACGGCATGCTCGAATTCTGAGATAATTCCCCTGACTGCGTCCCCTAACCGAGACAGAATCTCCGACGCCTTAGCCCTAATTGATTCTGCTGACTTGGATTGAAATACGTCTTCGATGTCAGGGGTCAAATCCGACAATGCATCGTGAAGGTCTAAAATCGTGAACAACTTATCTGTTGACCTAGCGCTTGTACTAATTGCTTCTGCAAAGTTAAACAGCTGCACTGCCGGACCCTTTACCGTCTCCATAAAACAAGCATCGTCGATGGCCGTCCCCATACCATAAAAGATTTGCTCGCAGAGCTTCTTCTCGCTGGCAAACAGAAGCCTGACACAAAATCTTGCGGCCTTTATCCACCGTCTGATCTTCGTCTGCACCTCGGCCCAATCCAGCTTCTGTATGTCTCCGATGCTTAATTTGTAGATGCCGAGGATCTGAAAACTCTTATCGAAGGTGGCCATTCGGGCGCTGGCATACACTTTGATACACTCGCGCAAGCAGCCAGCCGAAATCATTCGCTCGGCAATGCTGCGGAGATCGAAGATGACGTCGGAAGGTATGAGCTCGAGTTCGTGAATACCGCTCGAGGATCGGTAGCTGGATCGGCAACTTGGACTGCCACTGAGACTGGGGTCATCTTCTTGGGGTACAACAGCTTCATCTTCATTTTCATACTTAAAATCGGAAGTGTGGCTGGAGGCGGAAGGGCTTGAATCAGCAAAAGAATCAGCCTTGATCGGGGCGGCGTGAATGCTAAGGATATTCCGGAGCTCGCCTTCGAGGCGAGCCATGGCGATCTGGATGGTGGGGTTGGCTCGAAACTGGTCATCGGACAAGGAAAGAGAGGAGACAGAACGTTGAATTTCATCGACGGCATGTAAGTAGCGATCTATCTCCTCTCTGTCGCTCTCGAAGATCATCTTGGGTCTGGCATAGTCGGAAGGCGTGGAGTTCCAGCGCAAGACAATCTCTTCGGCGGCTTTGGCGGGCATGGAATCCATAACAAAAGCAGGGATAGCGAGGGAGAAGAGGATGGGGTGGTGATGGCGGTGCTCCGCTTCAGAAACTGCGAGTAGCTTTCCCCTGGTCAGGAGAGCAACAGGATTGTTATTATTATTATTTAATTTAATTAATTAGGCTCTGGCTGACTCGCCAGTCAATTCTGGCTGACTCGTCAAGCACTCATAAAAGTTGGTTACACGACGACTAATAATTGAGGCCCATCTATACCTTGCCCCCAAAATATAACCCAAAATGGCATTTGGTAGCGTACGAAATTGAATGCGTCGCTGGAAATAATCATACCATAAAGCCTTAATGAATCGAAATCAAAGTTGACGGGGGAAAAACAACTCAATTATAGCCTAGGTAGGGACAATTATCCTGATAGCATAATACTATGTTTACTTCGTCGTTCTACTCTTTAAATATCAACCGACGGTTCAGTTCTACTGCCTTTAAATATTAATGATTTGTGCACTTAACTTGATTCGACTATATCCATTTAACAAGCTCTTTGCCCAAAATGTCCAAAATGGATGGCGAGGTGAAAAGGGTTTGGAGTTTTGTATCCATCAGTTACGTAAACCTGTCGAGATATTATTGGGTCGTCACGGGTACCCTAGTTTAGCATTATTATTCCTACCAAAAAGATCCTCTAACCATCTTCTGTCGGAGAGGCCTATGTCTCTTTCTCGCGGCCTCGGCAGGACCGGACTAGCCTAGCCCCTCCGATTTCTCGATCAGAATCTTGCTTCCCGATGAGTCGGGGCTGCAATGCAACGCCCGAGGTTGAAGCAGCGCAGTCTCTCTATCATCCTGCTCTCTTGGCAGACAAAAAATTCCAAAAGCACCACTAACCTTTTTCAGAGAAAGTATCTTTTAGATGCATAAAGTGTGCTGCTTAACTCATCTCTATCTTCGACCTTCTTCTTTGGTTTCTTTTTTCACATTTTAATTTTGCAGATAGAGCCAATCCCAAGTGCAAATCCGTCTCCTGGTTGTAGTTAAAAGGCCGTTAATCATGAACACTTATTAATTTCAATCATGAACAGATAGAGACATACTATGGTCGTGGCACCGTTGTTTTGTTTGCATGATACTTGGTCGGAATGAGAGGGAGTGGGTACTTGACTCCTTGTCCCGTTGTCGTGGAACAGTTATTATTAATTTCAATTATGATTTGTCTTTACACTCTCGACATGTCGGGAACTTCTCATTAAATTCTAGGGTTCTAGGGGAAGCAAAGATAGGATTAGGGGTGGGCAACCCGGGCCGGACCTTAAGGTTTGGCCCGAAACCTTAAGATCCGGGCCGGGTACGGTTCGGGTACGGGTAGAAATTTAGGGGTCCGGGCCGGGTAAACGGGTATTAGGTCCGGGTATCGGGTACTGTGGAAATACCCGATACCCGTTTAATACCCGTGGATAATGCTAACCTAACCTAATAAACTCTCGTGTTGCTGCTGCGGTGCTGCCTCTCATCGCCCGCTTCGTCTACCGATCTAATCGCCGGCCTCTCGTCGCCCGCTTCTCGTCGCCCGCTTCTCGTCGCCGGCCTGTCGTCACCAGCTTCTCGTCGCCGCTTCTCGTCGCCCGCCTCTCGTCGCCAGCTTCTCGTCGCCGCTTCTCGTCGGCAGCATCTCGTCGACCGCCTCTCGTCGCCGAGAGGTTAGTTGTTTAAAATTTTTGTTGATTGTACATTTTTGTTTTGTTGTTTTGGACGTTGCTACTTTATTTCTACTGATTCGTTCAGAGTATTTTGATTTTGTTTAATTTCTTTGTTGATTTGTAGTTCGTAGTGTTTTTTTTTTTGGTTTTGTTATTTGCTGTTGTATTTCGTTTTCCGTATTTGAACTTTGTTCTTTCCTGCAAAAATACGATGTTCTATTTCTCTGTTGATTCGTAGTTCGTAGTGATTTTTTTTTTGGTTTTGTTATTTGCTATTCTATTTCTTTTTCCGTATTTGAACGTTATTGTTTCTGAACATTGAACTTTGTTGATTCTGAACATCGTATTTCTTGGTTTTGTTATTTGCTGTTCTGTTTCCTGAACTTTTTTGGTTTTGTTATTTGCTGTTCTGTATTTCGGCAAATACAATTGTATTTCTGCATTTCGTATTTCGGCAATGCAATTGTATCAATTAGTTTAATTAGTTTAAAAGCTTGGTCATTGAAATTTGAAGTATTTCGGCAATGCAATCGTATTTCTGCATTTCTGAACATTGAACATCGGTTTTGACATGCCGACATCTAAAAAAGTCCTCGGAGGCAGAAAATTTATTGTTGCTGTTTTTTACAGGATGGCTTCGCAATCGAGTGTGACAAGTACTTCGAAAAAAAGAGCGTTTAGGTCCGCGGTATGGGAGCATTTTACATGGGTAGAAGAAAGCGACCCCGAAGCTCCGAAATCGAAGTGCAATTACTGTGGCCAGTTATTTGCTTGTCACACAATCAAGAATGGAACGTCGAACATGACAAGACATTTACGGATATGCGTAAAATATATAGGCGCATTGGACACAAAACAACGGACGTTGCCGTTTGTTAAGGCTGGGGACATGCCGACATCTAGCACAGGCACATATACGGAGGAAAATGCACGGGATGCCCTAGCCAGAATGCTTATCACAGAAGAACTGCCAATGAGGATGGTCGAGTGGGATGGTTTTCACAGATATACAAAGGCTTTGAATCCCTTATTCGTCATACCATCACGTAGGACAGTGAGAAGAGACATTGAGAAGATTTACCGATTTGAGAAAAGTCGGCTGAAAGACTTTATAGGCAAAAATAGTGCAAGAGTGTGTTTAACGACGGATACATGGACCTCATTGCAAAACACAAACTACATGGTTGTGACATGTCATTTCATTGACGGTGATTGGACGGTACAGAAAAGGATTTTGACTTTCTGCAAGATTCTGGATCACAAGGGTGAAACCATCGCAAATATGCTTCAAAAAAGCTTGCAAGACTGGACGATTGAGAAGCTTTGCACTATTACCGTCGATAATGCCTCATCTAACGACGTTGGCATATTACAGTTAGCGAGGATATTGAGACACGGGAGTGGGGTGTTTTTAGACGGAGACTTTGTCCACGTGCGTTGTTTTGCGCACGTTCTTAACCTTATTGTATCTGAGGGGATTAAAGAGCATGAAGGTGCGATTGAAAAAGTCCGAAAAGCGGTGTTGTATGTAAAGTCTTCACCACAAAGACTACAAACTTTCAAGGATTGCATAGACAGCCTAAAGATACAGTTCAAGGGTAATGTGACCCTTGATGTGCCTACGAGATGGAACAGCATGTATTCAATGTTGGAAAATGCTGAAAAATATTCGAAAGCTTTTGTGAAATTGGGGGATTTTGATGGGAATTTTCAGATTGCAATGGGAACGGTTGGACCTCCCACAGAGGATGATTGGACGGAAGTTCGAGAGTTTATCAAATTCTTGAAAGTCTTCTACGACACAACGATCAAGGTATCAGCTTCCCTGCATATAACGGCACATAGGTACATTTGTGAAATTGCAGCCGTGAAAAAAAACATTGACAAATATCTATTGTCTGACAATTTGGTGTTAAGCAGCATGGCATGTGGTATGCGTAGCAAATTTGATAAGTATTGGGGTGACTTCAAGAAAATAAATACGCTTTTATTTATTGCCCTTTTATTGGATCCAAGCTGCAAAAATAAGATTGTCAAACATTGTCTGTCTATTATGTTTGGAGCAGACAAAGCAGATGATTTGTACAAAAAAATTGAGGCCATCTTTGAAAAATTATATTTGGAGTACAGAGGCGAAGAAGATTCTGAATGCACCTTCGTTAGAAGGCAGACACCGGGCCCTGATGATGTAGTTGAAGAGTTCTTCGTCAGTGATGCAGATTCGTCCAGAGGTATGTCTGAAATAGAGGCGTATCTAAGTGAGACGTATGAGTTTTACTCATTTGACTACGATGTGTTGTGTTGGTGGAAATTGAAGACAAACAAATACCCAGTTTTGAGTCGAATCGCAAGAGATGTGCTCGTTATTCCGATATCGACAGTCGCTTCGGAATCAGCTTTTAGTTGTGGGGGCCGCATCATAGATTCATCTCGTACGTCCTTATTACCGACCACCGTTGAAACACTTTTATGCACGCAAAGTTGGATTCGATCAGAGGCTCCGACGACTTTCTTCAAGGCTCCAGTTGTGGAGGAGTTTCAAACAATTGACGATGGTATGTAATTTACTAATGTTTACAAAAACATTTCTATATTTACTTTCGAATTTGGTATTATTTTCTAAATCTTTTTGACTTCTTACAGAAATTACAGCTTACAATCGTCACACATTGAATGCTGACGAAATGATGGAACATGAAGACATGACAATTATCGACTGAACCAATGAAGGTAAATTATCGAATGAACCGATATATCAACTTTTTGGAATTTACTTATGGTTGATTTTGGGATTGTTGATGATAGATTACTTATAATTAAATTCATATTAGGTTTGATATTTTTTTTTTAATTTTTTGTATTTTTTAATTATTTTTTTCGAATAAAAAAAAAAAAAAAAAAAAAAAATTCTGGGTACCCGAAATTACCCGAACCCGGCCCGGAACCTTAAGGTTCCGGGCAGTAGTGCATCCTACCGGGTCCGGGCCGGGTATCGGGTATTGTATATTACCCGATACCCGGCCCGAATACCCGTTTGCCCACCCCTAGATAGGATTGTGGACTCGACTTGATTTCTCATTTCCGCTCTTCCATCCCACTTTCTCCTATGCTCTGTCTGCCCCCCTTGGGCGTCTCCTTCAAGATTTCCACAACCGGTTCGAGGTTCCGCCCCAGATCTCATCTTCCATCTTCTCAATTCGATGCTATTGACGATGATGACCCCCGCAATTCCGTTGACACGTCGCCGATACTCTCTTCGAAGCCCAAGGTCTACTCTTTTCCCATTACGATCTTTGTTTTATTGGATCGGCCACAGTAGGTTTTGATGGATTTGCTTTTGGTTCTAGCCAATTAGAGGGAATTTAACTTTCCGGGGAAATTTGAAGTTTAATTTTTACTTCTTCTTGTTAACTATTATTAAAATAGTTTAAGAGCTCGAGATTGAGGAGTCATCTGTTTGCTGGTGACATGGGAGTCCTAATTTCTATAAGACTGCCAAAAATGGGATGCCTTTGTGGGTTTGGATCCACCTGGCATTATCTTCGCTTGAAAGCCGTTTTTCACGAGTGAGTTTGAGCCAACGTGGTTGTTACATAATTTAGGAAGTATGGTACGTTTTGCTTTCACTTTTATCTCGTCAGCTTATTGTAGCTAAATTATGAATGTAAGATGCTTTACTGTTGTCCAGTAAAGACACGATTTTGAAGCATTGATGTGTTTAATTTTTTCAATTTGAAGAATTTATCTTACTCCCCTTGATATAATCGTGGGCAAAGTCCCCTTGATACAATCATGGGCAAAGTGTGGTTTTTACCATGTAGTCTTTATGAGCTACTGTACGGGATGTAATGCAATATAATTCGTTTCCCCCCTTTCTGTCACACAGGGGAAATTAGAAAGAAAAGGAGAGGGTGTAGATGGTGCAGTTGGGCCTTCGATGCTGTCAGATCGTTTTACTACAGGTCCGTTGCTTTCATTCATTTTTATCTCTCTCATCAACTGTCATTTTTGGAAGTTGAAATTGATATGGCCGGTTTATTTTGCAGAGAACGAAGTATCTTTTACACTGAACCTCTTTCAAGATGGATATTCTATCGAAAAACCCTCAGAGGTTTGTTCAAACATTCCAATTTAAAAGCTGTACTAAAAATTTTAAAACCCTCAGCGGTTTGAAAACTGAGTGGAGTAATTATTTGCTAGTTTTCTTATTTTAATCTTACTAATTGCTATCTGCGTTTTTCATAATTTCCAGAATGTTACCACACACCAAACATCCCTTCAAGAAGTTCTGAAGTCATTACATCCATATGACTTGGCATCTGACTTATTATTCTCCGCGAGTGGTTTTTGTTTTGTGTTACTTGGTTCGTCTGAGTTAGTATGTGTGTGGCATGCATGTGTATACAGTTTTTATTAGCTTCATGAACAATGTTCATTGTAGACATTTTCTTATTAAAAAGTTGGTGAAGTTTATTAATAAAGGAGATTGCCTATATAAACGTTAACTTCATTTAACGTATCTTGTTAGAATATTTTATCGTTGTTATTGGTCGATTAATCCACTCTCAAAAAGATGCAGAGGGTTTATACCGCATTGTTTGTTCTTATCAGTTTCATAATATTTGTATAGTCTCTTCCACTACCCTTACTTCTGTGATATCTTTTTATCTGCATGCTCTCCGTCTTTGTATGTAAAGGCAATTGAGTCAGGTCGATTGCCCGGTGACATTCTAAATGATATATCTTGCAAATATGTCAATGGAGCAGTTGTGTGTGAGGTTAGTTATTTTAGTGCCTTTATATTTTTCTCGTTATTAAACTCTAGTTCTAAGTGAATTGCTAGTTTAGATTTTTAGAATTGACATCTAGAGATTCTGTTGGTGCGTGACTATCGTAACTGTGCTTCTGATCTAGGCTCTAGTACTTGCAATAGACACACCGTTGTTAATAAAGTATGTCTTAGGATGTCATTGGAAAATGTGGTAAAGGATATTCCTCTGATATCATATGTTTCCTGGACTTACGGGGCTATAATGGTTAGTGTGGCTACTCAATTTAAGCTTGAGGTAGATTTTACCATGTCTTTGCGGGAATGCTCATTGCGTCCTTTTCATTGTAGGAAGGGGAGTCTAAGATTCTAAATGCCTTGCAGCCACAACTTTAGTTAGATCCTACTCCCAAGTTGGATAGGCTCTACAACAACCCTGTGCCCTTGAAGGTAATAAAAAAATGTTGGACATTTTTTGTTATTTAAATTTAGCTGGCAAATTAAAGAGGTTTTGGATCTGAGCTACGTTGTGTTGTCGTTTGCAGCTTGGTTTTGTTCATTCTAGTGAACGGAGAAAGAGAATGAGACAGCTGTCAGAAGTCACTGTCACAACTAATAATAAGATACACGGAAAGAAAGTTTGTATTGATGGGGTGTCCGAAAATGCCAAGTACAGGTTGGGAGATTCAGGAATTATGCATGCACAAAATGTCAATGAGAGCCTCCCTTCTCAAAATTTAAGTGTAAATGACATGTTCTTGATGGAACCAAAGACCTTTACCCAGGATGGCTCTGGTAATGCTTTAACTATGGCAACTCATCAATCCAGATACTCAATGGGTGTTGGAAAACAAAGAAGAATGTTGGATCATGGGCTTGGTTCAGTTATTAATGCTTCAGTAACTTCCCCTTGTGGTCAAGACATGACTAATTCATTCACCGACAATTTGAATGGCAGTGTCTCTCTTCAAGGAAAGAGGGAAAATAAAGAAGGTCATATGTCACCAATGTCGAATTTTAACAAGAGAATGAGGCTGATTCTTGCGGGTCTTGATGGAATGCAACAGCGTAATGTCGGGTCTATGGACACTCTCCACGGATCTGATACAAATTGGAGGAATACTTTTTTGCAGCAACAAGCAATTGGCAGAGGAATCAAATATTCGATTTCTGGCATTCAAAAAGTTTCTCAGCAAGGCTTTGAAGGGGTTCTGAATCCAGACAATATGGCGATGCAATTTCCTTATGGGCAACAAGGTGGATATGTGCCCAAGGAGGAGCAGTTTGAGATGGAAAAATTGGAGGGAACAGAGCTAAACAGTAAGAACGAGACGCAGATAGTTGATATAGATTCGAGTCAATTTGATCCACAGCAATCACGAAATCAACAAAGATTACCTCCATATGCTTTCATGAGATCTAATTTTCCTCAGCCACCATGGAATAACATGAATGCACATATTGATAAAGACACTAGAAAGGAGGACCTGATCCAGAAAAGAAAATTGGCTCAAAGTCCCTGCCTACCTGCAGGTGCTTTGGCCCAATCACCACTGTCATTGAAATCAGGGGAGTTCTCCAGTGGTTCGGGGGGACAACAATTAGAAGTTACTGCGAATAATGCTTCCCTTGGAGCTTCTCAAAAGGAGAAGGCACCAGTCTCTTCTGTTTCCACCATTGTTGGACTGCCATCATTAACTTCAACTGCAAATGACTCTGCACAACGCCAACATCAGTCTCAACTTGCTGCTAAGAGGAGATCGAGTTCCCTCCCTAAAACCCCAGCAATGAGTGGAGTTACGTCGCCGGCTAGTGTGAGTAATATAAGTGCTTTGTTGAATACAAAAAGTCCTCCAGTGGGAAGCCCTCCTGACCAAACACTGCTTGAGAGATTTTCCAAGATTGAGTTGGTGACCACAAGGTAATTGATTGCCTAGACCATTCTTCTTTTCATGTTCATTTGTTTATAGTTTAATTATTGAACATGCAATTTTATCTGCTACAATTTACTAGGGGATAGTTTCTACAATTCTTCTCATGATTGAGTTTTTTCGTGATGTAAGGTTTTTTGCCTATGCTTTTGCAGAGTAATCTCTGATTATGCTGTTTTTGTCCTCTAACTATTTTACTGAGATCTTGAATGCTTTTGAAAAATCTTTAAGCTCCACAATCCCTATCTTATGCAGTTTTGGAACTGTCCAAGAAGTCCATTGTCTTATTAATGTTTTATGGGACACTCTTTCAGGCATCAACTAGACTGCAAAAAGAAGAACAAGGATAGTGATTATATAGTCAGAAAGTTAAATGCATATTCGATTCAGAATCTTGCAGCTCATCTGTCTAATGCCGTAGTCAGTGATGGCTTGAAAGATGATGCACCTACAAGAAAATTATCAAAGTCTCTCATTGGGGGCAGTCTTAATATCTGTAAAAGACGAGTGATTAATTGTTTAGTGCCGGAGCGTGTAGTTCAAGGTGTGTAGTGTCAATCAATTGTCATATATCTTTTTTTTGTTCTGAAGTTCTCTTTTTTCCTCTACAGGGAATATGTTTTCTTAAGTTTCTAGGACGCGGACTAAGATGATCATATCAGAGAAACCAAACGATGGTGCGGTTGCAATGGCTTATCGTGACGTCAGTGATAATGATTTTTAAGCTGCAGAAGAGTATCTACCTGCATTGCCCAATACTGTGAGTCCTCTAACTTTCATGTTTTTTCTTGATCAAGAGGTGCCTACTGAATTCTACTTCATTATGAATATTGGAATTAATTTATTTATTAAAGAAGAAATCTACCGTCTTGGAGCATTAGCTCTTGTTTGCAGTTGATTTCTTCCTTTGGTTTTTTACCAGTTGCCTCTCCAGAAATTCCATTATTTTCTGCTCAACTACAGTTTATGTTTCCATTATTATAATTTATGCTTTGGTCTTACCTTATGTCACAGGTATTGAATAAATCAAATTTTCTAGTTTAGAAGCATCTTTAAATTCATTTTTATTTTCCCATTTGATGTTCTTGAGCAGTTGTTGGCTGTACGTAGGGGAGTGGTTAAAACTTTGACGTTGCATGATTCTGTTATTTTTGCATCATTAAATTATTTGAACGATTATGTAGATCTAACTTAAATCTAAATTTTTTGAAACAGAATTCGGGAGACTTACTAGGCGAACAATTTCATTCCCTGGTATGGTTTAGGAACTGGTTTGTTCTCCTTTCACTTTAATTACAATAAGGTCGTGAGAGATTATTAATCTCTGTTCATTTTCTGGCTACAGATGGAACGAGAAGGATATATGATTGAAGATCTTGTTCAACAGCATCAACTACAACAGCAATATCAGCAGCACCAGCAACAGCATCAACAACATCTACAGCAACAGCAAGAAAGGACGTCGCCCCTACAGGCAGTCGTTTCACCCCCACAAGCTGGTTCACCTTCAACCATGGTAATTCCACAGATAAATCGACAATCTCAACAGCAGCAGCAGCAGACGAATGGCCCACAGCAAATGAACCAGAGAACTCCGATGAGCCCCCAACTGAGCTCAGGCACAGTTCTGGCTCCTAGCGCTGGAAACCCTGAGGCTTGCCCTGCGAGTCCCCAATTGAGCTCTCAAACTCTCGGTTCTGTAAATAGTAATGCATAGGTTTTTTCAATCCGAGGATTAAGCCATTTTCGTGTTGAATGGTTTTCCCCTCATCTCTAGGTAGATTTGTGCAGGCATTCTTTCTGTGAACGTGCAATTGAATAATGGGATTGTTTGTTTAAAACTAGAGTTTTGTCAAGACATACTGTGCCATAAAATCCTGGAAGAGCAAATACCCACTTATAGTAGAATTGAATGACCAAAATGGTTCAAATAGAACTCCCCCTACAAGAGGTGGCAACTTTGGTTAGATCTCATCCTTGCTGCCAGTCGAGCAGCACTGGTACTCCTGCATTACCAGACTTCTATGAACTTCAGGTTCCCATTTCTCTCTAATGTCTTGTCAAAATTTGCAGTTTTCTCCTTAATAACATCTCCCTTGCGCATAATGGGGACAACATTGTGGTTGCATATGACCTTGTAGAATTGGCTTTCCAGTTGATTGAAGCTTTATTCCAATCAATGGCCTGATGTTCCTCTGGCTTGGAACAGGTTGAAAGGGTCCCCTTCCATTTTTATCAATATTGTCTGTTCAATTCAGTTCTATTTTGGTTCCAGGTGGACCAGTTCTGTCTTGTTTTAAGAAAATTTGAAGCCGATCGATTCAGTTTCAACTGTAGAAAAAACCGAAAGCACAATAACATTTCAACCTCTTTGTTTGATACACCAATCTATTCGTACATATCTGAACACAGTGACAATCGACCCAGGCAATATAGATGGTATAACATTTAATTCTTCAAACCCGACTAATCTTCTTCACATACCCGAGCACTTCTACATGTTACCTGGGCTTGGATTCGCTTCCCTTGCTCCGGAAGGACGAGAGAGAGAAGAACGATCTCGGCGCTGCATGATAATCGAGTACTTCACTGTCAGTATCACAAGAACAAAATCTAAAATCTAAGTCCTTGAGATTTATTCAGTGGTAAAAGAATGTAGTGATACAGAAGATGGGTATATGAAATGAACAATGACTCGCCTTTTAATGAGCTTCCAGACATATGATCATCCCTCAGCTTAAAGGTAGCAGGCACCGCCGGAATGGAGCTTTGCAATGATACTGCATAAACAAAAAGGATTTTAAACGTCCAAGACAAAAAAATGGTAATTAATATGTGCTTTGACACCAATTTTAAGTGCATATTACCCTGTTCACCGAACAACTCATTTTCGTTGAAGCTATCGTCGGCGGGACCATGAAAGAATCCCATTCTTGACTTTCTCAAGTCTTCTGATGACCGATTTGCAGGATCTCGACCATCTTCGGCATCATCATCGCCCTCCGATGTCGTGGCTGAGATCCAGTCAATGTAACTCTCTGTTCCACGGCTTTTTCTTCCAAATTTTAACAATCGTTTGAACCCCCTGGTCATGTCCTTTCGTGATTGGCCGGACAAGTTCAGAAGAAGAGTGGGTTTATGGGCACTGCCCCATTTCTTCCTCATTCGAGCTGCCTCGACCTCTGTGTGCATGAGATTATGAGAATTCCAAGATGCAGGGCTCCCAATGGGGGAGTCAACAGAAGCATCAATATCTGAATTCTCAAGATGGTACGAAAACGGATGGTGTAGCCGTGAATTCCATGAAATGGGGCTCTCCCCAGGTGAATCCAGAGCAGATCCCATTGTTTGGAATGTCGAAGGGACCACGGAGGGTGATTCAGCCACGGAAGTAGGACCCACCTGAGAGAGAGACCTCATGGACTCACCATTTTCAGATTCAGAAATACCAGGCTTGTCTGATTCTTCACTTATTCGTTGCTCTTCATTATCAGCTATGGCAGCTTTGGCTGCCATTACATCAGGGTTGTCTTCTTCGTCTCCCTCTTTGGTATTCTTTACTAGATCTTCAATCTCAACTCCAAGTTCATCATATTCTTCGTCGTCTTTTAATATATCTGGTGTGGAGGCTTTCGGCTTAACAATGTTTGCTCTGGCACCAGGACCTACGCCATTCCCCTTCCTAAGGAAAGGTTTTGAATCCATTCTCTTTGGATATTCCTTATCGAATTTCAAAGACCCCAGACTCATGTCAGAGTTGAATTCAACAGACATTGCAGAACTTTTTTTCAAGTACTGAGTGCGTCGAGGCTTCTCTTCCTTGATGATTGGCTCTTCAATAGTACCCTTGCTCCGTGTATTGGTTTTGGGCAATGAACGATGCATTGTTTTGCTGATTCCAGAAGGCTTAGTGTTTTCCTTTTTCAGATCAGAGAAATTAGGAACCGACTGAGCAAGATGATTTTCAATCTGTGCTCTACGTTTACCAGAGCTCGAGTTAGAAGCTTTGGAAACTGATCGAGGAGCTGGAGATGCCGTGATTCGAGGGGTGGATGTCAACAAAGTTCTATCAGGAACAAATTTTTTAATCTGGTTACTTCTAGAAGCACCATCTCCTACAAACGAATCACTAAACAATCGATCTTCTCCACAATTCTTCTCCTCCATAATACCATAAGCATCTTCATCCTCCTCGCTATGAGTCGAATCTGTCGGCTGTTATAATCCAGAAACAATGGCAGCATCATTTGATTAAAATAACGAAACTCAACGTTAATAATTTTTGCACTTAGATCAAAATATCAAGACAATGAAAACATACCTGTTCTCTCTTCATAGTTGCTCGATAATTAAAGGATCGAACTTTTTCTGCGCGTCGCCGAGCACTAGCAACTGAATCGTGCTTGGTCATAGAATCTGAGAACTTGGATTTCATCTCAGCTTTGCTCTTCTCAAGCGTATCCTGCATGGCCTTCATCTTGGCTTCTTTCTCTGCTCTCTGGGTAACCCATTCTTCTCTTAGCTTAGCGTCTCTTTTCTGAACGTATTTGTCATAGAATTTTCCTCGTGCATTATCTGAAAGACAAAGCTCAGAATAATTCTGCCTCGATAATTCAGCTTGTTCCTGCTTCACAACAGTTTTCATTGGTGGAGTTGCGAAAGGAGTATCTGTTGGTTCAATTATACCATCTCTCTCTGATATCTGTGTAGGAGCATTCAATGGTGGGGGTGATTTTCTGTTCTGCGAAGCAATTGCCTGTTCGATCTGCTCGTCACCATGCTTGCTTCTTCTTGCAGAACCAGATTGATCGCCAGGGACACGAAGCTTGTGCTCAGCAAAGAGCTTTTCAAGCTCATATGCCTTCATTTTTAGCTCATTATTCTGCTCCTGATTCCCCTTATATTGTCTTCCTCTTTGAACTTGCTCCAAGGTTTGAGTTGAGACATTGAAAAAGCTTTCTTGGCTCTCCATGACCTTTTTACCATGAAAACCCGACTTATTGTTGATATAAACTGAACTGCTTTCTTCTTTTCTATTATGTGGCTTCTTCGTTGGCTCATGACCAGTAGAAACTGGTTTCCGTATTTTCATCTTATAAACTCCAGAATTATTTAGTTTGGGATGTTGCTTATTTGATGATAGGTCTTCTTCAGCCACCTCATGATCTTCTGTGAAAGATCTCCACTGGGTCTGATGAGGCAGTTCATCATCGCTCCCGATTGACTGATCTGATGATGCTCTCTTCTGTTTTGGACCACTACCACCATCATATTGCCTTGAGGGTGATCGAGAAAGCCTTTGAAAACCCCCGATATGGGATGATATTGTAGGTTGACCAGATGTATCGGTCTTTGGCTTGCCCACAGAAGTACTAATCTGAACCCCAACCTGGCTTTTGACTACACCATCTTCATGAGCGGAAAAATCTATCAACTTTCCTTTGCATTCTACCCGATCATCTTTGAATTCGCTGTTCTTTTCTTCAAAATTTACAAGAGAAATTTTCTCGGGCACTGCTCTATTAGTAAACTCACCAACTTGAACTGGCGAGGCTGCTCGATTCTTCCAAATATTCGAGGTCAAGGCCCTACCATCATCCTTAGCACCAGTATGCAATTCAGCTCGACCTTGCTCATCCCTGTCATTTACTCTAATAGAATCATTATCAGGCTCAATCTTGGACAAAGTCCCCGATTCAGTGGTAGACTTCCGAATTGTATCCTTAGATGTGCTTGAAAACGTGCTAGATTTGGACTGTAAAACAGAAGAAACAGAGGAAGGTGTGCACAAAGGGCTTTCCAGGTCCTTCTTATCACCACTTGTATCAATGCTCATATCGCTCATGCCACTCCATCTTCTCAAAACTGCTTTCTCAATGACACTCTGCTGGGACGAAACGTCAGAGGAGAGCCATTTTAATTCCACAGGTTTTCCAACAGTGGGTTTATTACCACCACTGCCACTGAAAGTTTCCTTCTGCTTGTTTTCAAAAAGGTTGATCCGATCCTGGACACTAAGTCGCCTACCCGGTTGACTGGCAGGAGTCATGGCTGACTTGGATTGCGCCTCCTCGTTGTTCTTCTCGTTCGTAATTTCACCGATGGCTTTTCCATTGGAATCATCCTTCAAGCTGATGTTGGGATGGGCTTGAGAAAGCTGATGTTGGGATGGGCTTGATTGGTCTGGGTAACTTTTTTTTTGGGTTTGAAGAGCTGCACTTGGTCGTGATTCTCGCCTATTTTCAGTTTGATCATAGTGGTTGGGGCCAATACAATTTTCGATGACATCACCAATTGACATGTCAGACCCAGATGAAGATCTGAGAGCTTTATCAGTGAGACTCGGTTTCCATGTTTTGATCAGGTCTGGCCTTCTTTGGCAGAGTGAGACAAAACTGGTGCAACCATCACTGCAATTAGGACAAAGATGGCTAAGTTTACTTATATTTGGTGTAATAAACATAGATTTTCCAATAGTTCTTACAATAGGCGGTGTCCACCGAACCGATCTGCAAAAAGTTGAAGATCAGAAACTGTGTCAAAGTTGAAACCAGCAGCAGCCGCACGATTGCAAGCTGAGGCCAAGTCCTGCTTAACTGCAGCAATTCGTACATCAATGGCCTTTAGAAGCTCCTTCCTGAAATTTTTGCAAAAGTTAGTCCAGTTGCGTTTATGCGCACAAGGTGATCTCAACAGATCGAAGTATCTTCTTTTATTTTAATCAGTGATTAGTTCCAATCAATGCACGAAATGTAGAACTTAAATAATAGTGGTGGTGTAACACATTTATGTTATCTAGCCTAGTTAAAGTTCACACATCCTCTTTCTCCAGGATCATAAAGTGCAGTCTACCTTTATAATCATATCTTCTTGTTTAACTAAACCTTTTGTAGTTGGCTCCATCCTAATTTGAATTTACATTTTCATTGAAAAGAAAAAAAAAACACAATGATTTACGAACATGAACTATTTGTAAAAGCATTTTCAAACGTATAATTGAGAAGCATATGCTTATGAAACAAGCACACAAGTTAAGGATGTTACTTTGTTTCATCAGCTGACTCTGTGGACCCAGTTCCATCCATGTCTGAGATAAATAGTCACGAGTCACATTAGCATGCTATTTTGCAACTTAGATATGTAAGATGGCCATAAAAATAAGCTTTTAGCAAAATTAGTACAATACAGTGAATGAGAAGGCCAAGCATCCTCAGTAAAGGCTCTTAGTAATATAATTTAACAGATGAAAAATGAGTCGCCAGGACTTCCGCAATCCCATGATAATTCTTTTTTTCTTTTCAAGAGTGATTAGCATGATATGAAACACAGATAACACTGTGAATCAATGTAAGTATGATCTAAAGTGACAAAGCGTACCATGTGCTCCAACATGCTGACTTCCGGCACCCTAGCACATAGAAGTTATCAAAGTCAGTAACTAAGCCAAAAAGAAAACCATTAAAATCAAGAGTTACCTGGGAATAGAGTTTCTGGGCTCCTTCCAACTGGGACATCTCTGTATCAAGTGTGTTGACCAACTCCAAAATCTCTGGTGTGCTGACAAACCTTACAAACCTGACAATAATCTCAGCATTAACCAGTGGTTTCCTATACTTAACCACGCACAATCGATGAAAATCTAAGCTAGAAAAACATTCACCTTTCAAGAGTTCCTTTTGTGAACCATCTCTCGGTGCTTCTATGGTTCTCGACCTCGAGCTTGATTAGGTCAGCTGAAAGTGTAACCTTCTCTTCCACAACCTTTAAGTGAGTTACGAATGGCTTTACGGAGCCTGCTGCTAGATTTTCAGCGTTTCCATGACTGTAAACAACCAATTCACATCTGCCGACCATGGACAATTCATAAGACATGTACATAGAAACAAAATTTCACAAGATTCGAATAACCAGAATATCAAAAACAAGAAAATGAGAAATGCAGCTACCTGGAGCACCTCGGGGAGAGCTGAAATTCAGCATAATCCAAAGGTGTTTCAGATTTCATATTTCCTTTTGGTTACTCGTGTTATCACGGCAACCAGCACTTCACAAATTCATGAAAGCTCTGGATGAAGTAGAACAAATCAAACGCAAAATTAGGATGTTTCTGAGTGGGAGAAGAATTATATTACTTGGGACAAAAACTAATTTCCCAAAGAATATAGAATATATGCCCAACCTCTTAAGCTTACTAATTACGTCCAACCTCAGTTGTATAATGTAGCCTTTATTCAATCTTACAAGTATTTCCTTTGCCAAACACGGAATCAACTCTAGCTGTCACCCATTAGCATTTCACAACTTAGGGGAGACTCATCCAAGATCTGATCCAAAGCAGATGAAATTCAAACGTCAAGCAAGAACCAAGATGGATACATGCATATGGGATCCAAAATATCGCATTTCACACACGGATGAAGTAAGAAGTAGGAGGGAAGAAAATCTAAAGGACCGCACCATTATAAGCAGAGGCAGATCGTCAAATTCAGAGCCATGGCCGGAGAGTCGATCCGGGAGATCTCTGATTGCTCAGTCGGATCCTCTGATTCGGAAGAAAGGCAGTATGGGTAGCAACATTTAGCTTTCTTCTCCGTCATATTCCTTGCTTTGTCTGCCCCATTCGAAAGATAAAGCTTTTCCCATTTCTCCTTTTGGCTAAACAATGATTAAGGATTTAAGAAAACCCTAACGATGACAAATGCGAGTTTCGATCCACACATTTCCAGGGGCTCTGTATTTCTCTTCTCTGGCACTCTACAGTCTACACAGTACACACCCTCTCTGAGAAGGAAAAAAACGCAGTAGAGAGAGAGAGAGAGAGAGAGAGAGACTGTGTCGTTGTTTCTGACAAACAACGAAACTCAAAATTTGGAAAATCTCCAAATCAGTTGCCAAATTGGCAAGATCAAATTTTTAAACTAAACTCAGCAAGTCAGTGTAGAAGATACGTGTTTGGATGGCGTCCGACTCCGAGTGTGAATTACCCACTGTACCCTTCTCCTACGACTCGAAGAGAAAACAATCCGACACGTCGAGCATAAAAAGTACATTCGCTCCTCGGAAGAAGGAAATAAAACAGGGTGGAGTTTGATTTGGTAGGGAGACGCTAATGCAAGATTTGATTGGAGGCATGAATAACCACCCTTTAAAATATGTTGCAATCCAACCTAAACACAATAATTAATCCGTGTGGATCTTAGTTTGGCGGCGACGAAGAAGAAGACCCGGCAAACAATGGTGGGGTAGAGTAGAATCAAATTTGAAAATGGGAGCACTGTAGTGTCGTCTTTCTGGGTTCATTCCAGCTCGATATCTTCGTCTTGAAGCTTCGTCAATGGAGAATAACATCTCTCTCACTCCATCTCTGCTAAAGTCGGTGAGAAGCAAGCAGAGGCAGAGCAGCCATGGAACATAGACGGCGTTATCGTAAAGCTCAATACTTGTCTTCAACCATGGAATCATAATGTTAAATTCCTGCAGAAATCTAAAGCTTCCGGTCTAAATTTGCATCCCACAAGTTAGAGATGAATGTGCTAACCAGTTGCTAAATCTATTTGCCGGTTTGACTTTTATTTGATTTCAATCCTGCAGCTGGGTCTGGAGAAAGAAGAGCGTGCACGGTAGCGGCGAGTCCAGTTTACGTTATTTTTCAATGTGCGGGCCGTTTAATGGGCTTCAGGCCCAATGGGCTAAATGCAAATGGAAGACTAAAAAAAAAAAAGTATTTATATTATTTGAAGGAAGAGAGGGACCAATCACAGTACAGCCGCAAGTGGATCAAGTTGCGTAGGACCGGGACCCACTTCCAAGTTGCATTTCTCTGGAAAGCTTCTCCCACGTCATCTTCCTATCTGGCAGTGGCCCCGCCATCTTCTCTTCCTCTTCGCTGCTCTGCAGGGAGGGACTCCATTGCCATGGCCGCCGGAACTAAGCTTTCTCCTCCTGGTTTTACCTCCTCCTGGATTCTCTCCTCTTCCTTCCTTTCCCTTCATCCCCCTTCCCTTCTTTTTCACCGCCCTTCATCATCTTTTTTCACCGAAACAAGCGGAGAATTATTTGTTTGGAAATTCTAAAATACTACACAGAGCTTGGTTCGAGAGAGATGGACCTTACCCCGACAGAGAAGCCCTGAAAATGAGCGGCGAAGGTGAAAGAATCATTTGCGTTGGGCATGGGGGTGCTCATTTCGAAGGAGCTCCTCTTGTTGGTCGAGCTGCAGCTTTCTCTGTAAGAAGCGTACGCCATTGATGGAGGAGCAGAGTAAAAGCTCTGAGAATTCAACCCCAAGTCTTCCTTCTGCGCTTGACACATTTCCTCAAACAACTCCTGCAGCTTCTCAAAGCTCTCCTCTCCGCTGGGCTTCGACTGGTCCATCATTCCTAACATTTCGTTCAGAAACTCCCCCATTTCCTGCGCCACAATAACAAGAATCCCAGACACAGCTTGATTCAGACGACGAATATTTGGATCACCAGTCTAACGCATTCGATTAAGCGTGGGCCAGGGGGCTCCAGAGGAGATGTAGAAAAAATTAAAACTTACACAAGCATCGTCGTCGCTATCATACGCCCCCACGTCGTACATCATCCTCTTGTTTGAATCCGACAAAACTGCACAAGTTTCTTTTCTGATTTTACAGAATTGTCGACGTTTGGATGGCACAAGAAAAGAGAGAGAAACTTACCGGAATAGGCTTGCTGGATGGCCTGGAATTTCTTCTTACTTTCTTCTTCCAACTTGGAACTCCCCGACGCCGAACAGCGATCCGGATGCCATCTCTGCCCAAGAAAGCGAAAATTCAGACCCAAAAATGCACCCTTGATCAAAACAAACAAGAGATTTCGGATAGGATAGTAATGACTAATGGGAATGCGAGCGACGAGGTGAATTCGGAAGAAATGAAAAAGAGACCAGAGCCAGTTTCTTGTAGGCGGTTCTGAGCTCGAGAGCAGAGCATTCCTTCTTCAAGCCTAAAACTTGATACAAGTCGTCGCCGTTGTCACTACAGTTGGCCATCAGGGGTCAGTGCCGGAGCAGAGAAGCCGAGGAAGAAGAAGAACAAAAGGGGGGAGGGAAATGGAACGCGGGCAGAGGAAGAAGAAGAGCAGAAATGGAAGGATGCATGCCGACGAAAGGAGGGATAAGAGCGTGGGCCCAATCGACGGTGGAGATTGGATCTGGAGGCAGATAATTAATCATATTCGGGGTCTCCAGAACCTTCTCTCTGCCCATTTTTTCTCACAAAACCCAGAAACACGCCTTTTTAAAATTATTATTACTCGCCCATGGGCGTTCCCACTTGTAATTAGGAGTGGGCCCCGGCTCACGAACTGGGCCCTCTAGGCCCAATTCAATTAAAATACTGTAAGAATAGACAAAATTCATCGTCATGAAACAATGATTTGATCGCATCCTGGCTGGTTTACTTGCAAGTTGCAATCCCACTTCAACTATCATCCAAGAATTCAAGTGAATCAGCCATTTCAAGGCGAGTCTCAAATTTATTGAAACATCATTGCCCAAAACTTGGCCTATTGACCAAAATGGAGATGCCCGCCCAAATGTCAATAAAAATTGTTTAAACTATCACTAATAAGACAGCATAATTCATACCTGGCTCGATGGCACAAACGGGTTACCCACAACCCCACTCTTCTCACAGCACCGCTAGTCCAACAAGGAAGAAGAAGAAGACTGCCAATGAATGTTCTCAACGTAGGCTCTATGTTTGAAGCTTTTGAACCTTTCCAACTCAAAATTGCAATTTCTTCTTGAGATGGGACCATGATGAGACAGACAAATCATGAATATTCACATGATTTCTTCTTCTTCTTCTTCTTCTTCTTTCTTGTCTTCTGTTTTTTTTCCGCAGAAGTCTTTCCCTTGGGACTGCCTTCAATCAATAGATGCTCATATTCTTCAAGACTAGCAAAGGGGGACACTCCTTTCTTACTCGACTTTCGTTTTCTCTTCCTTTCATCAAATCTTTCATCCTCCACATCTTCAATCTCGTCATCTACATCTCCAATGTTGACATCGTCATCGCCATCACTTAAATCGTCATCCGCAGCAGAAGCAAAATCTTCTGCTGTACCTGAGAGGGCATCCTCATTCTCTCCATCGCTGACACCACCCACCAAGTCTTCATCGTCTTGATTAGCTACTTGGTCCAAATCATCATAATCATATTCACCATCTGAAAGCTCGGCAGAGTCCAACATATCATCGATCTCTTCATTTTCGCTCTCGTCATCACCAACAATGTCAAACGTCCCTTCAGCATCCTCAATTTCGGATCTTTTCTTCTTCTTCTTAGGTTTAGTGGAGGAATTCATTTTGTATGCGTAGAACTTGTGGAATACAAGATCCTCTGCAGGGACATCTACCTCAGAAAGTGATAAAATTTCTGGCCCGACTAAATGGTTTTCCATGTCAACCTGGGTAAACAAAAGTGAATCAGATGTAAAGCTAGGTAAAAACTACCATTAATGTAACAACCAAATTACTACGCCAAAAAAAAGGAACAAGAAAAAACATTAGATAGACAGAGAAAGAGTCTCCCAAAGTAAACATCAGTCTACTGACCTTCTTGGCTGGTTCAATTTGAGAAGCACCATGCCAAGAGCTAGCCTTAGGTTTCTTCTCCATGAACTTATCCAGGAAGGAAGTAAGAGATAGGTCATTAAGTGGGTTGCCATTGTAGACAATGTTGGCCCCAGAAAGAAGGGTCGAAGCCATGGTAGCGACTGATGGGTGCACATGTGAAGCAAGTACCACTAGTTCCCACCAACTCACTTGATCTGCATTGCTGTTATTTCATTTACATACAACAGTTAAGATCAACATATTAAAACATTATTCAAGTATATATAAAAACAAACCATCTTATGTTCACCAGAATGAGGGATCACTGTGTCGAGGATCATATCCTCCAGGAAGCAAAGACGTCTTAGAGATTGTCTGTTGCTGTTCTTTTTCACCAGAAGTAACCTTGGATTTCTCCGAATTTTTTGAATCCTTTCTGATAAGCAAATCCTCTGTTTCTGATTCATCATCTTCTGAGGACAAGTTAGGAGATGCGTTCTCCTCTTCTGCACAATCGCTGTCAGAGTCTGTCTCATTGTTGTGAACAACTCTTGTATCATCTGAGCCTGACTTTGGCTCAATGATTGATTTGTTGGTATTGTCTGTATCCTCTATAATATCTTCAAAATGTTCAATTTCTTCATCAGCTGACTCATTCTGAAGCATCACATTCCTGTTTCAGAATGTCTTTTGTTAATTTATAGTAGGTAAATTACATCCAACAAACTCTACAAAACAAATATTATTTACCATAAAGGAGGCCTTGCTTTAAGAGCTTCAGAAAGGAGAAATAGGCACCCACACGCATATTGAGGTGGCTGTTGTAGGGCAAGCTGTTCAAGTATTCAGGTAATCAAGTATAAGGGACAACTACATCCTGAACCACACATCTTCTATACGATGAAGGCATTTAAAAAAAACATTGTTCTGCATGCCAAACTGAATCCAAGGCAAAAGAAAGCAATTTGCTTTAAATTGAGAAAAATAGGTAATATTGTCTAAGTAAATAGATGATCCAGCCATAAAGGAACTGTAAAAAAACTAGCCTGTAATAAACGCTTTGCAAAAGCAGCTACTCGCTTCAAACTCACATCAGCCTTCATTGCTCGTAGAAGAAGTCCAAAAAACATTTCTGTCTGGACAAATAATACAAATTATGTCAACATTGCTGCCTAGCTGTGGTTATTTTCGGACATAACTTCCTCACCTTTGATGAATTCACAGCTGCTGGAAGAAGTAATTTCGCATATAAGGCACGGTAGAAGCGACCACTGACTATTTGATTCTTCGATGATATTTTATCAAGAAGCATCAATGCTTGAATTGACACATTAAAACTCTTTGAATGAACCTGATTGATAGGCACAATGAACCACATTCAAGAAGTTTTACAAAGAAAGTATATAAGGATATCATTCGATGATAGAACTAGGTGCCAAAACTGTCAGGCTTATTTGCATTAAAAAAACCCTTGAGCTTACCAACTGAAAAAGCGTTGGTGTTTGAACCTCAATGATGTCATCAGCCTCACTGCTCAAGACGAAAGGAAATGCTCTATTTACCCCCTACAAAAGGACGTGAGCAATTTAAAGAAGTTGACTAAAAACCTAATTTAGCGGGGATAATTCTTTTATCGCAAGAGAATAAACAAGTTACTGACAGTTAGAAGAACTGATAGAAGCCTTGAATCCATTTCAAAATGCGATTCTGAAACTTTTTTGATTTTCCTGTTCTGGCCATGACCCAGCTTAGATCCACTGACTTCTTTAGCGCTCTGGTCTTTCTTCTTATTAGATGCTTCAGTAATAAGTACCTGTAAGGTTGTATCAAGAATTCAGTCCAGTAACTAATAACTTTGACTTTTTCCATGCAAAATTATGTTCCAAGTAAGATCCCATTAACCAGTTTTTCAATAACGAACTAAGGCCTTACTTTAGTATTTGTTTCAGCTTTTATAACAAAAAATTTATAATACTGTGATGCCTAAAATTGAGCTGATACTAGCACTCAGCAGATCAAATAAAATAATGATAATGATACAAGTGACAGAACTAGACAATAGTCAATACCTTAAACAATGCGAAGTAAATATCTACTAAACGTTTTGCCACCTTTGGTCCATCTCCTTTATGACTAAGACGAATTTGGCTCAAGAAGTTAACCTAAATGCAACAAATATAAAGTTTATCAAGAAAGAGGAGCAGATGTGCAGTAATTCATCTTGATTTTCTTCTATTCTGGATCCTAAAGGTTGCTGAACTTGGAAATCTTCAAAACAACTAGAGGAGAAGAAAAGAATGTTTGTATTGAAAATTCAGGAGGAGATATCTCCTCCTGAAGATACATTTTGTGAATACAACTCAACCTAACCAGTTGAGAGAAATTGAGATAAATGGAAATAAGGATAGATTGAACATACAGCATGGTACTTTGCTCGAAATCCCAAGTGAGGCCGAAAAAGAAAGGAATCCACCTCATCAATCACCACAGTCTGTGAAAAGAAGCTTTCATGCTAAATGGGATTTCAAATATACAAAAAACATGCACTTTAACTTTCAGATGAACACAAAAAATGAGGCTGTTAATGAAAAAAAATCAAACAAATCAAATCTGTAAGACCATTGAAGTAAGCGTCTGGACCATATAATAAGTTATTTAAAACAACAATTCCAAACATATGAAGCAATGAAGTTAACAAAAGAGCACAATAGTAAAAGATGTATGCCAACCTACCGTACCTTCATGTTTGGATGGTAAGACAAGAGGTTTGACAAATGATAGTCAGCATTAGAAGCACTTTTCGTTTCTGGATCTCCCAACTATGATATTAAACATATAAACAGAAATTTACAACAGCATCAGAAACTTTATGGTGATACAACAGACAGGATTAAAGAAGAGATAAATTTTTTTGGATCTAAACTTGACTCACTTTGTTAACAAGTGCAGACAACAGCCTTCTTTCTTGTTCTGATTTACTCTTTAGAAGTATATAAATGGTCTGAAGAAAAAGATTGAAAAAAAAAACAGTTAACGTAATATCATATATGACCAAAAAACACAGTATAATTTTCTGAGCTGCCTCGGATGGTTTAGAGCATCTACAATTCAAGCAGAGTAAAACTCATATTGAGGCAGAGAGGGAAAGACAATTAAAAATGTTTCTGGATGAATGGCAATCATTCATTTACGCCCCAAAAATAAGTAGAACTTATATAAAATAAATGATATAATTCGTGATAATAATTATCCTAAAATTTGAAAAGCATCTCTATTTTGTTGACAAAAAGTTATCACGATGATCTAAGAAGACGCTCAACATTTCAGCAGTAAAATTATTTTATGAAAGACAAGACACCATAATATTAGTCCAGCCCCTCTTGAACATGTCTTTTACTGTTGTTTTCTTGCTTCAGATTTAAAAAAAAAACATATTTTATTCAGACAACATATGATTGCTTTTATGATTGCCTTATAACTAAATAAAAAACAAGTCTTTAAAAGAGTAACAACCAAAGAAAGGGAATAGCCACACTCCACTGTGCCGCGTGCACCTAAGAGGATAAGAACCTTGAACGTAAAAAAAATTTCAAACAAGTCAACATAGAAAAGTGTTATTAGGACCCATGCCACTCCACCTGAGAGGATGACCTCAGACGTGAAAGAGCACAACTTCGATTTCAAGGCGGTGAATTTATTTCTTCACGAAAATTTTTATAAATTTAAGAAATAGCTCAAATATATTTTTCAAACCAATTATTATTAGACAAAAAGATACCTTCAATATGCAACTAAAAGAGTTTATTAACATATATTGTCCCCGAAACACTTTTTGTAACAAAAATAAACAATTTCAACAAAGCTACAGACATTCCTGTTGAAGTCTAATTATAAGCTTTTAACAAACTGATGATCAAGGCTCCAAAAGAATTCAAATGAAAGATCAAATATCAACAGTTGGACCATCCCTTTAATAAGATGCTCATATCCTCATCTATTAAAGAGAAGCTGTAACAACTGGTTTGGTTTCATGAGTCCCAAATACATACTCTTGGCGTTAGATCACATGCTTACTCAATGCACTCAACTTTTGGCAAACCACACAACAATTGTAAGGGTTAATATTATAACGGAGATAAAGTTAATTTCACTAACCTTCAGTGCCTTGTGTTTTAATACAGGTAGCATATCTCTTGATGCTTCCTCAAGTGCAAAAATAAAGCGTTCGTACCTATGATATTTAATGAAGTACCCAATGGCTAATTAAACTGTATTTGCAAGATACCAATAAAAATGATGCACAAAGGAATGATAATTACATTCACATTCATGGAGAAAACACATTTACAAGCCATAACAAGTACAATTCATTAATAACAAGAGGAGAAAGAATAAGAGTTCAAATTACCTCTGCTTCAAACAATCTTCCCAATACCAAAAAAGCAGAAGGGAATAACCGTCTTTTGTGTCAGGAAGGAGATCCAAAGGCTGCTGTAATAAGTTCTTCAGTTTACGATCAGGCAACAAACTGGCATGAGGAAGTTATTTTGGTTAGTGTCTGCAAACTGAAGTAAGAAGCTCAAAGACAATCATTTCAAGTAACTCAAATGGATTCAACAGAGTCTTCTTCCCAACCCTTAAATCACCTAAAGAATTGCACATTATTTCATCATTAATGCTTACCTTAAAAATGAAAAACTTTTGATTGAAGTCATAGGTGTTTTACATAAGAAAAATGATATGTAAACCTTGAAGGGTTTCAGATCCCAGTATAAAAGAGAAGGTAAGCAAGTCCGACTGAGTATCAAAGAAGTCAACCTTGAAATAAAAAGTTCCATCAAAGCTTCAAATCCTGTCAATGCATGGCGCTTTCCCACTTTTGACGTAACCATTCCTAGAGAAGAAATCAAACATAGAAGAAAATCAGTGATTGAACCAATTAGTTTGGCTTGGAAAAATCCAACTTAGAGCTTGTGTTTTGTCCACAATGCTCACACATGTGAAACAACAAATAAGAAAATAAAATTTCCTATTGGTTTATTGGCAAGAGAGAGGATCTTTTGGCTACACTGTAACATGGATAATGACAAAAATGAGAATCCGAAAAATGAGAATCCGAAAAAAACGTGCAACTTTCCAATGTACGAGGAAAAGAAAAATCAAATGATGTCCAGACTGATCAAGAAACTTACCTACGAGTCCATCAAGGGACCTCAAATTCGAAATGGGATTGTCTCCCACCAGTACTGAAAATGCAGAAACCTTGTCAGCCGCAGTCCCTGATCTCTGAGTAGTAATCAACATCTTGATGTCTCCGCTCTGTCCCCTGGATGATTCGTAATCACGAGTGCACTGTGCCATCAACCTCTCTCCAATCTCCCTCTTCTTCTCTACAAATCTATTCCATTCTTCTGCGTTCTTCGCTCCCACAATTTTCTGCTCTCCTATTATTTTCACTTCCAGCTCGGCCGCATCAACATACCAGACTCCCAGTGCACTCGCTTTGATAAGAGGAAGCTTAGGCAAGTTCTTAAACTTGTCGAATCCCTTAGACTTACCAGTGCTGTCTTCAAGCAACAGAACAGGAGGTTTTGGCCGAGGTTTTTCACGAGAACTGCCAAGCTGAGTATTTGAATGATCATCTTTTTTGGAATTCTTCTCCAGAGCTTGTTTCGGCTTCTTTGGAAGCTCATTCGACTTTAGAGAACCGGTTTTCCGAAAATCGGTATCGTCGAAGCCCGAAGATGGAGCAGAAGAGGACAAGCCAATAGAAGCAGCAAAAGACGCTATTTCAGTTTTAAGATCCTCTACTTCTTCTTGCTTGTTTGAGACCTTTCTGGTTTTAGCACCCGCCATTGTTGCCCGCTAGGTTTGCAGGGGAGGAACAGCTTCGTCTCTTCGCGCTTTCAAGATTCAGGGTTTAAGATTACGCATGATCGGGCGGGTCACTCACAAGTGGGTTCCGCTACATCGGGTATGGATCAAATTTACCCGAACAAACGACCCGGCTGTAGGGACAAATGAGTAATATATCACCATCTAGGGCTTTCATTTGGCGTGCTTTAAAAATTAGGGTGTCCGGCTCATCTGTGCGTAAGCTCACAAAAAAGGGTGTTTTTAGAGGGACATTGGAACAGTTTCTCGAAAATTTCTTCCATGGAGACCCCAAGCAATGCAGCACCGGCGCGGAAGCTGACGCAGAAAGAGGCTGACATCCAAATGATGTTAGCTGCTGAGGTCCACCTCGGTACCAAAAACTGTGACTTCCAAATGGAGCGATACGCCTTCAAGCGCCGCAATGATGGTTTTTCTTCGCATTTCTTTGTTTTATCAGATCGGCTTTGCTTCCCTTACCATTTGTTTTCTCTTTGGATTCCTAGAAACAGCGTGTAGTATTATTAAGTAGAGTTTTTTCAGTTTTTGTTCTGTTAATTATCTCTGGATTGATTGCTTTGAATTATTTTTCCTGATTTATTAGTCTCTCGAGTCTGTAAAGCATAAATTTTATAACTATCTGAGACTTCCAACTTTATTTTATTGCTGCTAGGAAATTATGAGTTGTTGAACAATGGTAAATTACTATGTTTAGTTTCGTGTAGAACTGTCATTCTCAGTAATCAATCATTTTAAATAAGAACTTAGAAACAAGCGGAAGTACTATTAAACTGAAATGGGAGGCCTTTCTAAAGCTTCTAGTTCAGTTAGGTATGTATTGTTATAGTTGTAGGTACCTAATATTGTATTATCTGATCAATCTATTATTTCCCACTAGTTACTGGTGGTATTATCTGATCAATCTATTATTTACCACTAGTTACTGGTGTCTGTGGCCAAGCAAATTTTTAGGATTTTATGATTTTTCCTCTCTGTGGTGTCAGGTATTTACATCATTAACCTTGGAAAAACATGGGAAAAGCTTCAGCTGGCAGCTAGGGTTATTGTTGCCATTGAAAATCCTCAGGACATCATTGTGCAATCAGCAAGACCTTATGGTCAGAGAGCGGTCTTAAAGTTCGCTCAATATACTGGTGCCCATGCAATTGCTGGAAGGCACACTCCTGGAACATTTACTAATCAGCTTCAGACTTCATTCAGCGAGCCTCGTCTCCTGATCCTCACCGACCCTAGGACAGATCACCAGGTATGAATTCCTGATAGAAATGTGGTCTTTAGAGTTTTCAACTCTCAAAAATTGTATTTTATTTTTCAACCAAGCAGTTGCACTTGATGTAAATTGGTCAAATGTAGTTTCTGTTGGATGATTAAAAATATTTTCATTTCTTTAGATGATGCCAAATATTGTTTTGTTGATTGCAGCCTATCAAGGAAGCTGCCCTTGGTAACATTCCTACAATTGCCTTTTGTGATACTGATTCTCCAATGAAATATGTGGACATTGGCATTCCTGCTAATAACAAGGGAAAACACAGCATAGGATGCCTCTTTTGGTTGTTGGCTAGAATGGTATTGCAGATGCGAGGCACTATTCGACCAGGACATAAGTGGGATGTCATGGTAGTGTTTGAAACTTTTTATATTCATTTTTGTTTGCACCCTCTTTATCCACGATTTCATTAGATCCAATCTTCATATGAAGAGCATTTAGGTTCTCATCTTGTTTTGTGCAGGTTGATTTGTTTTTCTACAGGGAACCTGAGGAGGCAAAGAAGGAAGATGAAGATGAAATCGTGCCAGCCCCGGATTATGGTTTCGCTACTGAATATTCTGCTGCTGCTCTTAGCACTGCAGACCAATGGCCTAGCCAGCTTGGAGATGGTCAGTGGGTCCCGGAAGCCGCTGCCCCTCAAGCACCTCTACCTGTCTCAAATGTCAATTGGGCCCAGGATTCAGGTACTGCTTCATCTTTTTATGTCTTGCCAATTTCTCATACAAGTCTTTATTGCCCCAATTGCCTGCTAGTATCTACTGAATATTTATGCGCTGATACTTTTGGAAAATAATTAGACGCTTATGTATGAAAAATATGTATAATCAGTCTGACTTCTCTTGTTGTGATCGTGCAACTGCAGTTTCTTTGGCAGCTGAAGGTTGGGATGCTGCGGCTGCACCACCTATTCCAGCCCCTGCTGCTCTGGACTGGGAGTGATGGATCTTTTTCTGAGTATTGATTTATGCCTGTCCAAATAATGTTTTTTGAGGGGAATTACTTTTTTGGAGAATTGACTTTATGCGTTCTAGAATTCAGTGTTCAATGACAAGTTTGAGTTGCAACATCATTAACTGCGATGCTCAAAGAAATTCTAGGACACAGATGAACGAGTGGTAATTGAGGATATGTTGAGAAAGTAACGCTCAACAAATGATGACTGCCTTCCAAAAGAATGACATGCATGTACATTGAATAAATTGTAGAAAACAGGAAAAAGAAAAACTAGTAAATTATGTACATTTTGTTCTAAGCCGTAAAACCAATTGCTGTACACTAATTGTTTCTGTGCATGGAGATCACCGGCTTCAAGAGAAGATGGTTCCCCCTGAAGCTATCCACTGTCCCAGATCAAAAGCTAAACTTTCAACACTGCCCGTGGAAGGAGCCTTGATTGAACCAGCACTAGCCTCCTCCGGGAAGCGAGAAAAGAATCTGTCCAAACAGGATTCGAGTTTATCAGAGTAGAGAAGATAGCCACAGAAATTGCTCTATTATAGTTGGCTTGAGACAAGTAAAAGAATGATGGATCGAGGTCTCATCGGTTACCTTTCATAAATATAGTCTTCGTGAAATCCCGGAGTGTCTGAGTCCCATTCCATTTTGAGAAATTTGGATGATGCCGTCCTGCAAAAGTTCAATGAAATCCAAGCAGTTGAGTACTGCCCCAATATGGTGCTAAACATAACAAAAATCAGACTTACCTTTCGTATGTCTCGTCTTCGTTGTAGGAATTTGCTGACTCCGAGCACCAGTCGAGGTCGAGGAAATTAGACGGTGCGCGCCTGCACGAGAAAGCCAATTCACATTCCATGGCATTTGGCAATGCTAGAAACGATATAGATGGATTTAATTGCATGAATAGAGAGACAGACCTGGAGAAAGATGGTACTTCTGGCAAGAGGTGGTGGACCACAGGCTGCTTCTGTGTGGCAGCAGCATCCATGCTCATCTTAGGCATCCCATCTTCCCACACAATATTGCTGTCTGACAATGACCTCTTCAAAGAGAACCTACAAAATAAAAACACCTCAGCTCCTTTCCCAGATTGTTTTCTTTACCATTCTTTGTCCAAGGGAGGATAGATGATTGGGATACCTTTTCCGGTTCGTGTTTCGATCGGGGTCAAATTCAATTTTACGTTTCGCAGGTGGCGGGTTACCCAGAAACCTGCAATGGCATCAACACACCTCTTATAATCTTGGCAAAGAAGTGTAAATTAAATATTAAGACTTAACTTCTATCTGCACTCACACATCAATAGCATTCTGCTTCTCTGAATCTTTATACGCATTATTCACAAAACGTTGCACAGTTTTGATTATGTCCCGATACTCAGCTGCAGGCTGCCATTCATCTCTTATCTTACTAAATATCTGCAAGAATTCAATAGCAAAACCATGTCTGTCATTAGAACTACAAATAACTTCAGGCCAAACTTAGGTATTGACACATAAACTGTCGAGATTTTGAAGTACCTTATTGTGTGCAGGGGAACCACCATACTGCAGTGCTAGTTTGTCTCCCATAATCTCACAAGTCGACATTAAGTCCCTTGCCAAAGGGTCATCGATGCCAATAACGGACGACTCTAAAACTCCAAAAGCTTTAAGCTGATGGCCGAGAGCAGAAATCCCAAACGCAAACTGAGCAAAGTTAGTCCGGTCCAAACAGTCAATGCAATTGGTCCTGAGGACACCATTTTGAAGCGTCAGTGGAGAGACACAATTGTTGCCACTCACACTATGACCAGTCTCTACTACAACCTTACAAACATTCTTATCCACTCCCAACAATAACTTCGGCATGGCTTTGCCGAAGAATATGCCCGTTAAGTTTAATGCAACCGTCGTCAGTTGAATCAGCTGGTTTAGAACAAAGGTGGCTTCACTGCAAACAAAAAATTGACATGGTAAATCAAATCCCCGGAAAAGAATTACTAGCTATGGGGAAGAACAGAAGAGGGGAATTCATACTTTCTCGAATGTTGCTTCAGATCCCATTGAAGAAACTTTAGGCGGTTTTCCTCCGAGCAGCCGGAATTGATGCATCCAAGTGCATTTGTGTACTCCATACGAAGAAGAGTTTCTCGAGGCATCTTCTCCTGGGTCTAAAGAAATTGTTATAGAATATAAAAATCAACTAATTCGAAAACATATAGAGGGATGAAGGTTCAACCAACAAAGTATAATACGATATTATGCTTACCTTAGTCAAATCCAAGATAATAATTGGATTTCCATATCTGTATACAAGATTCATGAAATGAAGTTTTGTGGCTTTATAATCATCCTGCTTAGGTACTGAATATAGAAAGAGAAAACATTCAGAAAAAGGAACGAATCACGACAATCATTGCGCTACATCAATCGATCTGATCGATACATACGTATTATAACTGGTTTGAAGATTTTCAACAGTGAAGTCTCCTGGGACCAGCGGAGAGGAATGGAGCCTCGATTTTGCACAACCGAGCTTATCTGGATTGTACGTCCATCAATAGACTCCTCGAAAACAATCTGTTCTGTCTCAACATCATTAGCGACTCTACCACTTTCATTCACTCCTCGTCTTAAAAACCTGCAACACGAGTTACCACAAATTAAAAAAAAAAAGCTTGATGATCTTACACTTTGCTTAGAAATATCAAACCTGGTGCCAGCATAGTGACGGGAGCGTCTAGCAATGAGAATCAAGTTGATGTCCCTACGAGGCACACGAAGTTTGATCTGGATAACAAAGACAAAATACAAAGTTACCAACCAAGATATAAAAGTTATGCAAAAAAAAAGTCTTAGACGCCCAGCCTAGATCTTGACCATATCTGCAGGAGAGATGACTGAAAATTTACTTATCGAACCTGTTTAAAGAATCCATAGACTAAGGCGACTGTCCAATGCGTATTCTCGAGCCTCTTGCGGATATCACGAGTGAGGAACTCATTCCACACAAACATAGTTTTGTAAACAAATTGTCCCGTCTTGTAATCGGTCATATTCTTCTGAAGGCTGCGCATGATGTGATAAGAATGGCTGAAAAAGAAGTCCTGGGAGAGGTCCACCATGTTGAGGAGCTTCTTATATCTACCACAATGCATAATATAATCAATAACAAGTCTCAAAAATATAGATCAAATACCAAGAAAAAATTTCAGCTTTTTACTCTAATTTACATTCACTGCAATCACAACAAAAATTTCAAGCATTAAGATTTTTTATGGACCTGTTCTCTTCGCGGCAATAAGCCTTTCCAGATAGCACAGTCGGATTGGGAATCACAATCATCTTGCTATGGGCAATGCCGTATACTTTTTCTCCTAATATTGCACCCATCTTCTTTCTCTCAGTAATAACCAGCATGTAATAAGGTTCCAGAAACTTCACAAAGCCTAAAATTGGAAAGAGAAGAGCCTTAAAAAGAGCAGATCGATGAAACATAAACTCATTCGTTCAGGAAAGTAATTTAAGCATACCGATGATTCCATAGCAAATTGAGAGAAATTTAAGCCCTCCCATCGACTTATTTCCTTCGTGTAGCCTGCGGAGCAATTCAGAGCATTCATTTTCCGAGTACACTTCGGAGTCTTCATATATATTCAGCTCAGCAGGCTCCATCCGATCAATCTTCATCACCTTCCATAACGATTTATCCTTTCCTCTTCCTAGCAAGTAAAAATTCTGAAGCATTCGACAAAAAATATGTTCACCGCGTCATTGATGGAGCTATAAATCAATTAAATCATAATGGGAAGTAACAGAGGTCAAAGCTAGAAACTTAACAGAGAAAGTCTCGTAGAGCCTGAACTTCTGCAAGCAGAACGCGGTCCGGCAGGAGTCTTGGTTGTCGTGGTTGGACGGTGACTTTCCGGACGCCATACCCGACCTTCGAGGTCGATCGCAAAAGTCAGAGAAGCGACAATGGCGGGGAGAAGCGAAAGAAAACAGAAAGAGAGAAAGCTCTGGAAATGAAGGAGGAAACAAGAAGGCGGTAATGAGGAAGGGGAAGCGGCTGAGAGGCGGAAAGAGGAGAGAGAAAAGCTGGTAAATTGCAGGGAAGTCGACTTGGGAGGCAGGGGAGGGGAGGGCGTGGTGTCTCTCTCCTATAATTCTTTGGAGTGGGGTTGGGTGGATAATTCAACGGCGGCCGAAGTGAATAAAAAAGAGGGATAAAAAGGCTTTGATTTTGAGAGTGTTAATTGGTTGGAAACGGCAGTGCAATGGCGAGGAAGGATCCCAACAGAATCTCTCGTTTTCGCGCGTGTTCGAAAGTTGAAGCTGTCTGCTCTTATAGATTGATCCACGTAGCATTCTACCAGGGGATCTGGATTAGGGTTGCTTCTAATAAATTAAGCAAGTTTATTGCATTCACACTAGCTCCGATCATCAGCCTCGGGATGGAATCTACCTTCCCATCCTCCTCTTCTTTTCCTTTTCTGTTCATTTTTGGGAAAAGTAAGGTCATCGTGTATAACATCTTCAACAAAAGCAATCTTCAAATACCGTCATCTTAATCTTATAAACGTTTTCACGTGAACATTTGGATCTCGCCAGCAAAAACACAGAAGCAATTACATGGAAAGTTTTTGGAAAACGGGTTGTGCATGTCACTAGAAGATGAATTGGAAGGTTTCGTTGCTTTTCAAATTGATAGAATATTGATTAAAAAAGTATAGTAATCTTTTCTACTCGGATATTTAGATCATCCAAAAATTTCATTGGAGGTGGTTTTGTTCCAGACCCACATTATTTCAAGGTTTAAATTGAATATTTTCCAAAAAGTAACAACATTACGTCTCTTATTAATATTTCTATTCCGACAAAAAAATGATTAATTAATATAATCAATGCAAAAAAAATTACCAGTGTATGGCATCGGACCAAATGCAGTCGGCTGCTCATTCTTAAAAAAAAACTTCGTAATCTGTAACAAGTGATACACTCCAAGTAAGCAGTTAGTACATGTATATTATGAGTATCTATACATAATTTAAACGTAGCAAGTACTGTAATTTAATTTGAGACTACCTTATGCCCATAAACAATATCTACAACCTGCTTATACTTCATTTCTGATCAATACACCAAAATAATCTCCGGGAAACTATCTCTGACCACTTGCAACAACACTAAATCTCAAAGGCAGATCTTTTACCGTGCTTTGTTTTATTGGCGCCTCTGCGTTTTTATTCTGCATTAGGAACCACATCCTTCGGACGTGATTAATTAGTGGGTGTAAGTCAACATCTTTGCTTCCAAAACCTTGGATAAGAGTGTGTATTTGTTGGATGATTGTTATCTGAAAAGCACCCCGCCATGGGAGACCCATTCCACAAAGTCTTCTGAGTATTTGTTGAGGACGTCCGAGCGAAGGAGCTCGGGAGCAGTCTGCTCTCTTGCCTGGCCAAGCATACACAATGAAAAATGTCTACTTGTATGAAATTAATACAAAGAAAGATAGCATTCTTCACGATACAAAAATCTCTCTTTTGCTGAATTTTATAGTCACTATCTCATACAAAAGAAACTCTTTAATTAATTGAATAAAGTGGAAGTATATTGACAATAGAAAAATTGATACTTAAGATAAATAAATTTACTCAAAATCAATGACGAACAACTGTAGTTAGAAGTAGTTGTTTCAAGGAAAATATTTTAATAATGTAACACGTCCTTAGCTTGGACTAGTCTAATGTAATTCCATTCGTAACTATTTAGGAATCAAATGAGTTTTATTTTCAAAGAGCTTGGATAGAAAATCTTATGCTTGAGAAAAGATGTAATGATCCACAGACCTTCATGCTGGAACCGGACTCACTAGCAGATGGGGTCATTTCCACTTTTAGATCATTTGCTACATTATCTGATGATAGACTGGCAATAGACCTGTAACCATAGAAATCAGAAAAACAAGATTTAGAGCTAGTGTTATCCACGACGAAACAAATGCATGTTTTAAACTTGCATATTTCCGTTTTTAGTTCAGCTCAAAACTCTTCAGATTTGCGATCATCACTTCAATATGACAGCAATGGAATTAGCTAATTGTAGCATAAATACACGTCCATAAAGCTTCACTTCTCGAACAATTATGTAAAACACAACTAAGGCACAATCCGAAACAGAACAAACAAACTAAACCTTGATACTACAGAAGCCTTCAGTGCTAATAAAACAATCATGATTTTAAAGAGGTCATCAAATCATAGGCATTACCTTTGACATAATTCATCTTCACAAGAATTTCCAGATGAGGAAAGCCAGTCGACATCCAAAAAATTAGAGCAGTTGCACAAGTCCCCATGCTTATCATGACAAATGTGGTCAATCTCAGACCATTGATCCTCTTGAGGGTCTCCAAAAAGCTTTCTACTGCACACTGAAGGAGTATACCTAGCCAAGGACCCCAAAATATTCAGCTTCATGAGAGCCTCATAAGACGAGTTTTTCAGTTAGACAAGATATGTGATATTAAAAATCTTATGTTATCCTTGCGTAAAAAATGACATGACTAGATCTGAGAACATTTCAAAATAACTGCAAAATGCAAAGAATAATATCTGAAGTTGATGACCAAGAAAAATAAACAAGATAGAAAAACACCATGGTTGTGCACAAAGTCAACCCCTTTGGACCATACCCATATCTAAATAGGTTATTTTTGCGATGTTACATTATTATCAACAAATATAAGCTACGTTACATTTTCTCCTTCTCCGTGAAGGCCCAAAAATAGCTTGACTGGATCTCTCTAATCATTTGAACATTTATCTCCCAAACCACTAATCGTTATCTTATGCATCACACCTTATTATCAACAGCAGTAAAGAATTTAAACCTTCGAACATAGATCACTGGAATGGAACAACTACTATTCATTAAGTTATCGAATCAAGATGAAGAATTATTCCATGCAAAATGTATTTTATCTGCGAAAAACAATTTCTCAAAATTGGTCAATTCTATTTTATTTCTTTGTGTGACTCAATCCAGTTAAAAAATTAATTTTTCACCATGGCCTAACAAATACCATACATCAGATGCAATTCCAAATAGTTGATTACAATCTTTATACCTGTAACCAGAAATCTCAGTTCTAGAAGCTGAAATCTCGGGAGAAGATTCTGAAATGCTTCTCTCACAGCCCTGAGTTGTTGCTGAAAAAGGCTGATTGGGTCTATCATCTAAGTTTTCCAAACAAGATTCGCATTCTCTAAGAATATTTCCATCTGATAAAGATCTTTTAATGGTCCTTTAAAAATCAAAACAGTTCATACGATTAGTATTTTGTAAATTCAGGTACAGAATATACAACATAAAAGGAAAAGAAGTTACAAAAAGCTAGGTCTGAGAGTATTACAAAACAAAGATTTAACGAAATCCAAATTTAATGGCTTATTATCACAGCCATAATCAACAAATTTTCCATGTTTCAAACAATTGGATAACAAGCAACGTCAAAGCAGTCAAAAATAAAATGAACATCGAAGGGCCCAAGACTATGTCTACACATTCTGGAGAGAAGGAATTTGCAAAATAAAATAAGAAACCCTTTTGATGGGAAAAATAACATGAAATTTACAAAAGGACCTAAAGTAATAATAGGGATGTAGCATGATTTTTTGTAGTACTGATGACAAATTGTATCGCAACTTGGGATCAAGTTGCATCTTTTCTTGTGTTAAAAGAAGACATAATAATATAGTTCTTGACTAAGAGAGTTTGGTGTTATATATCCTGTACTCTTTGCATCCATTCGAGGTACCTATTTCTTTCAATACATATTATAATATTAATTATGAAAAGTCAGTTACAGAAAAGAATAAAAACGTCGCACCTAAGATTCTCATCATTTGGAAGTGGGGGCTTGCCAATATTGTAGTGTTGATCGGAGTCCATTTCCCATAGTGCTGGTTTACCAGGTTGTGGCTGAAAGTAGCCGAGGAACCTGCACAGGAGTTGAATCAGAAGTATATAATGGCTTCACTCCAGTCTCGCGTTTTTAAATCATTTAAGTTCAGTCCATGAAAATGGCCAGATATTCAAAGTGTGCAAACTTACACATTAATGGCATTTTGTTTCTCAGCATCCACATAAGCGTTGCTATAATATCGTCGTAGTGTTCTGAAGAACTCTTGGGATTGAGTCGCTGGTCTCCATTGACCCCTTCTTTCAGAAAATATCTGCTCATTCCATTTTAAATATATAATTTATAAAGAGCTGAAATTTGGACCAAAATCCTGACATCCCCTTTTTTTCAGGAATCTAACAAGTTACTGATGTTACCTTATTATGTGCGGCAGAACCACCATATTGTAGTGCAAGAGTGTCCCCCATATTTTCGTACATTTCCATCAAATCTTTCGCTAACATGCTATCCAGATCAATATTAGGAGACTCCGTAAGTCCTAAGGCATGCAGCTGACGCGCAAGGGCAACTAACCCATAGGCATATTGGGCAACATTTGTGCGGTCTAAACAGTCTATGCAATTTGTCCTTAGCACTCCACTCTGAAACATTAAAGGGCCAATTGTACAATTTCCATTCTCACCATCACCCAAATGACTATTGTCACCTTGGACTCCCTCGCCTCCTGCTTCCTCAGTTTTAATGGATAGGTCTTCTATAGAGCAATCAAAAATACTACTTTTCCTGCTTATTCATTTTCAACCGTATTATCCACCATTACCAATCAGAAAAGTATAGAAATTAAGTAGAAAGTGTCGTCAACAAGCAGAACTCACTTTAAGCATGACTGACTAAGCAACCACCCGGTGCTTGAATTGGATGTCATTTGACAGTGAAAAATGCCAGTCAAGTTCAATGCATATGTAGCAACTCTTCCAAGCTGAGCCAAAACATTAGTAGCTTTGCTGCAAAATTGTTATATGCGCTTCTCATCACACCTAAATTCATATACTATTCTCTGTATAGGAGCGCAAAACGAGGAAATACCTTCTGGAGTGTCTATTGAGATCCCAGTGAAGAAATCTTAGGTGGTTCCTCTCTGTTAATCCATTATTGATAAACCTTATAGCATTTGCAAACTCATTACGCAGAATAGTCTCTCTTGGCTTCTTTTCATGGGTCTGTTATACAAAATTTTTAAAACAAATGAATGAAATCAAAGAAAGACAAACTAAAAGTTTATTATACGCCATAGGACCAGGTATGGTATCATAACAGATGCTTTTTTTCTAAATAACGACATACCTTAATTAAGTTCAAAATAATTATTGGATTCCCATATCTATTGACAAGATTCTCAAAATGTAGCCTTGTAGCTTCGTAGCTATGATCCTTTTTTGATACTAGAAGAAGAAAGAGAGGTCGTGAAAAAAGAGAGGTCGTGAAAAAAGAGAACATTCAGTACAGCCACGTACACAAGAGAGTCAGAAAAACGGACGTACATATGATGTCAGGTTTAATGTTCATTCGTGAGGTTTCTTGGGACCAGAAAAGAGGAATTGAACCACGATTTTGGACGATGGAACTTATCTGCATTGGTTGTCCATCCGAATTATTTTCAAAAACAATCTGTTCTATTTCAACATCATTTGCTACTCTTCCTTTTTCATTCACTCCTCGTTTCAAATACCTGAATCAAAATATAATACAAAAGTAAGATTACTAAAAATATAATAAAGAGAAGAAGAAGAGCAAGGCACATTCTGAAAATCCAAATATCCTAGCTAATCAAGAATAAAGATAACAAGCAATTAAAACAAAATGGACACAACTTAGCGGCACTAGCTCACCCACTAGATATATGTGGTCCATATGTGAACCACATAACTACATAGCAATCTGAGTAATATGTAATATATGCGAGAATGCAACATAAGAAATATTGAACTACTATTATACAGATTGCAAGAGAGCCATAGAAACCTAGTGCCAGCGTAATGCCGGGATCGCCGAGCCATGATGGTCAAACTGAAATTCTTGCCGCATATGGAGAGATCAACCTGCATGTTCAAGCACAAAATTATTATAATCACGTCAAAAACTGTAAACAAATTAAACATCATAAAAATGAATCATGAGTCCAAAAGATGCTTAGTTTTCAACAGCTGCACTAATAGCGTCACTAGAAATTTTCTTCTAACATGGTCACATGAAAAAATGTAGAAATTACACACCCATACCTGTTTGAAAAACCCATACACCAGTGCAACTGTCCAGATAGTATTATTGAGAGTATTGCGGATTCCACGAGTTAAGAACTCATTCCAAACAAACATTGTTTCATAGAGAAAATGTCCTGTCTTACAATCACACAAGTTCTTTTGAAGACTACGGATGACATAATATGAGTAGCTGAAAAAGAAGTCTTTCCTAAGATCCACTGAGCATAGGAGCTTCTTGTATCTATATATCAACAAGAGGAAGACAAAAAAAAAACATATTAGAAAGAGCTCAAAAGGCAAACCCAAAAAGAAGTCAGAATTGAAAAAAAAATGATATGAATTTAAAACCATAAAAGGTAAAGGAAAGAAAGTAATTTTCCCGGAAATATCCTGTGATCCCAATACCTTACATAAATCACAACAGATGAAGTTGGCCCCTGCGCATTTGCAGAAAATAAAATGGACCATTCTTATAAAAAATAGCAATACCATTTACAGTAGCAATGCTATCAAGGAGGATCCATATTTAGGATTCATATCAACGAAAAGAAATTATGAAAGTTTCCTATCAAGTACTATAACAGAGGAAAAACACAGTAAGACAAATAATGGTAGTCTGGATCCAGAGACACCAGAGCAGAAGAAAAACCGCATTACAAACTTTACAATAATTGGTGTGAAAATTACACAAATTTAACTTCTATGCTGAAGAACTAACATGACAAAGAAACCAAAGAAATGACAAGTAACAGTATAACTGCAACTAAAACCCTAAGTGACATCAATTCTCAAGAAGTACATAAATAATGTATACTTCTGAATGCTACTCTCTTAAGTCCCATCAGACTTGCCAAGGACATACTACAGGTACATGAAGAATGGACAAAAGACCTGTTCTCATCCTTAGAATTAGCCATTTTGGATCGCACTAAAGCATTTGGAATGGGTATCATCTCGCTTTTGGTAATTGCATAAATTGCATGCCCACATATTGAACCTATTTTCCTTCTTTTTGTTATCAGCAGCATGTAATGAGGCCCAAGAAATTTGAATATACCTGAAATAAAAGAAACAGTGAGACTTGAAAACACGAGGAAAAATAAGTGCAGTTTGAACATACCAACAATTCCATAGCAAGTGGAAACAAATTTAAGTCCACCAGTTGACTTGTTTCCTTCGTGAATCCGTTTCAGCAGCTCAAAGCACTCATTATCTGTGTATTTGGCAGAATCTTCGAGAATGCACAAATCACTGATTTCCTCTCTGCTGATCTTCAACACTTTCCAAAATGTTCTGTTCTTGTCTCTTCCTATCATATAAAAATTCTGCCAAAAGTAAAATATTGAAGCATCAATCTCGGTTATAGGGAGGGAACAAATAATAATTTCCCTAAACTAAATATGAAACTACAGATGTCATAATTGGTTCCAAGAGGATATAGTTTCCATGAAAAATAAAATACATATTGGCATTTCCCAATGTCACCGTAATTATATAGCATAAGAACCTGAATATCAAACTATCCCGAAACCAAATGTAAAAACTATTTTTCACCTAAAATTATTATTATTTAGAAGTTTACCAATCTTACCTTTTCCAAATTTGTATCATATGGACGCAAAACAATGAACGAGTGTGAAATTTAGTTGCATCTTGCTAGCTTGAGTTTCAGAATAATGCTCAGCAAAACTTGATCCGAGTAATTCCGAATGTAAAAAGGTTAATTTGAGTCTTACATAACAAACTAACAAAAAGAATTCAGAAAGAAGAAGTTCTAAAGGTATAAATATAAAGAAGCAGCTATACTGAAGCACTAGTTTGGCACTCAGCTTCAGCCATCATACACAATTACTATCATCCTTGACTTTGAACTAAAAAACAGAGAGAAATAAAATGAAAGCAGCCAAAATAATTGCACCACAGACATGGACATTATATTAGAAGAACCGAATCATCACATAGGATGCTTCAAGCGCGGATCAAAACAAAATTGAACCAAATAGAAAATTGAAGGAAGATGTCGAAATCAGCTGAGCGGAATAGAATAGAGAAACCAAAACAACAGAGAGTTCCAGATCGCAAGCGCGAGTAAGGTTTGAGCAGGTGGAGACGCATACCGAACGAGTCTCGTACAGCCTGAATTTCTGCAAGAAGTAGGAATTCAGATCGGGCTCATCGGCAAGAGAGTTTCGCTGGGGGGTCTCGGAGCCCATACTTCCGATCCCCGAGCCTCAAAGCTGTGGTGCCGCAGCAGCACAACGAAGCAGTGAGGTCAGAGAGTAAAGATTTGAAGCTTCCTCGTCGGCTGAGCTAAAAGCGTCCAAAACCTGAACGTCAATGTAGCACACATGTCTGAACACGGAGAGAAAAGGAGCAGAAGAAAGGCGATCGGGAGCAGAATCAAACAGCAGGTTCGGAAAGCAAAAACAAGAAAAAAGAAGATTCGGAATCAGAGAGCAGAAGATAAGAAAGGAAGCGAATCGAATTGGACATTGAGAGGAGAGGAACAGGGGGAGAGACGGAGAAGAAGGAAGGATGAGGAGGAGCGAGGCGGAGCAGGGAAAATGGGGGGGGGGAGAGAGAGAGAGAGAGAGGTGTTCGGCGACGGTGAGCGTATCCACACAAAATAATACTGGCGTTGCCAATAATTACTCACTAATTATTATTATATTCCTGATATATATACTGCCCCCAATCATTGCCTTCTAGTTCCCATTGGGGGACGATTTCGGGGTCCGACTCGGACGAGTTTCTGGCAAAGTCAAGTCTCTCTGCTCCACGTCACTCGTCAACCAGAGCGCTCTGCTCAGACTCGGTGACTCGGGTGACTCGTGAGTCAGCTCGTTAAAAATGAGGGGATCAATCATTGCATTAAAAAACAAAACAAATAATGGTAATGGGAAGAGAATATACTATTTAATCATAATATGCCTTCCTTCCTCCACGTAATAATGACTCCTCCCTTTATACAATATTGTCGGTTTGCACAAAATTGTTAGTTCTGTAATTTGATTGGTAAGAACGGGACGATCACAGATTCAACTACACAGAGTGAAAGGCTTAAATTTTAGGAGGGTGGTTAGAAAGTAAGAGAGGCAAGGATGATTGGAGGGGTAGAATCCAAGGGACATTAAATAGAGGAAGATGGGGTGCCTGCTGGGGTAGCTGTATCCACCTATGCCACCACTTCTCTCCCATTCGCCCAACCCATTCCACGTAGCTGCCTGCATCCATCCCAGCCCAGCATCCTCCCTTTTCAACCCCCACTTCCCACTTCCTCCGCCACGCTTTATTCCTCCATTCTTACCTGCTTTCCACTTCATCATCTGTTTGGGCCTTCACTCTGCGTATGCTGGCGCTAATTACTCCATCCTTTTCGACGATTGCGCTGTCGAGTTCTCCCCCGTCTTTGTTCTTCGTCTTTCTCTTTGCACACTTCTCTGCTTGGCGGCTGTATGCGTTGGCTTTTTTAGCTACAATCATCCCAAAGAAACAAAATTACATTCTAGAATTATAAGTGAGAAAAGGAAGGATATTATCATTTATCAAACCCTCCAGGTAGTCTCCAAAACTGGACCTTTTATTCCAGATAAAAAGTTGTAATAAATGTTGAAATTACAGAATCCATCTTGAGTTGTAAGAAACACGAGCGGGAAAGTGAGGTGAATCCACGAACGATATGTTGCAGCACTAAACTAGGATGTTCATTTGTCACTCTCCGAAGGAGGGCTTTGCAGAAACGCCAAATCGGAAACCTAAGTCCACACGGGCACACTCGAAAATCTGACCCAAATGCTATAAAAATTGTAGAAATTCTTTTACCCAAAATATCTATGTCCATCTATCTAAAGTGTTATAGGTCATAGCATAAATAAATCATTATACAACTAAATCGAAAGAATATTATCGATTTTTTTAGTGACAAACTCGTAAAGTACATATATTTAGTGCAATCCGGTTAAAACTTAAATTGTATCTTTTTCCCCAAAAATCGTGATCTATTCTACATGATGCATGCATTTGAAACTCAATCAAAACCATGCATATTTCATCATTTCAAATCTCTACTCCACGAGCCCCAATAAAAATAAATCAATTACCTTTGGGAAAAACTCGGCACATCGGGCCCCTGTGAGGTATTTAGAAAACTTGTCACGTACATATGTGACTATACTACAAAATACTCTCACAGCCATATAAATCGTCTAGTACTAGTGAAAAAAGGAGTGTCACACAATGATCACCCTGACACGCCATAGAAAAATGGGCAAAAGGCTCATCATCTCATGAGTTAGAAAGAAACCTGGTGCTGACCCTCTCTGGGTTCTAACCTTAACCACTCCGGATCAAACTACAGTGCCTCAGCCGACTGTCATCCAAAGACATCTCGTTAAGCTGTCTCGGACCTAGGCTACGCAGCCCGATGCCGATCAGGAACTCAACAGTTAACTACCCGGGTCGAACCACAACGACACACAGTCAGCTCGGAACCAAGGACAATCTGCTAGGATGGTTATGATCCCGGCCATCGTACCATGCACTCATATAGTATCTCTCACCACGTTTAGGGGTATTAGGGTACCCCAGGGAACATATCATCACTGCCCCATCACCCAACTCCGACTCCGAGCCACACCAACTCCGAACGGAAGGGGTCACGCCTCACCTTGACCGAACGAATGAGGCCGATCACATCCAAACAAAATCCAACATTTTATAAAACAAAATCCATTTTTTAAATAAACATGAAAATCCAAAACAACCCAATTCAATATCTACTCCTATCCGGATAGCCAAACCAATAAAATATCAATCATTTAAATCCAGCCAGCAATATAAATCACAACTTTAATCATGTCCTATCTGCATTATAAACATATGCAGTTTAAATCGTTCAAATTAAACTACATATTAATACTTTAAAACAGACGTGCTGGCAACCAGACCCTGTCATTTTGGGTGTCAACCACCAAAATATGGTTATTATCAATTTTAAACCACGCATGTAGATATAATGCAGAAAATATAAATAACTTACCTTTCTAACTTGTGTTTTTCCCTTTTTAATCATTTTCTCACGCTCCGGGCTCGGTTCAATGTCGTTAAACTCTTCTATAATATCCCAAATACAGTGTATAAGAGAAGAGAAATGAAAACCGAGCGAAAAATTGAGGTTTCGGGGGAAAAACAATGAAACCCTACACGTTCAGTTTTTTCCCAAAATCAAGCAAAATATCGACTTACCTCGAATGCCGCTTCACAAAGGTTGCTTCTCTCGTCGTCGCGGACGTTTTGGCACCACGATCTCATCGAACAGTTATCGTTCGCCGGCGGCCTCTCACTCTCTCTCTGTTTTGGCGTCGGAGGAAGAAGAAACTACATAATATTTATTTTGTGCAACGTTTTCGATTTTTGTTTGATTTTCTTCGTTCCACTGAAAATCTCAGTACGATTATGTGTCTACTGATTTCGTAAAATCATCTTTTACGTTGCATTCAAAAATCGTAGCTCAATTTCGTCCTGAGATATCCTAATTTAATTAGTTTGACCAAGTCGTCGCACGTAATATATACGACAAATTTACGTTCCGTATACGACAATTGATTAGTCAAACTTCGCGAAAATTTTTCCTTTAAATTCAGAATTTAAAATTTCGAGTCCTTACATCATAGAAATACAATAAGAGTTTTATTTTCATGATATTTCAATATTTCTACAAAAATCCAAATAGTCTCCTGCAATTTCGATGAAAATCCAAATTCATATTTGGAAGCACAGATTGGGAAACGCAGAACACTCCTTCAAGGAAGTAGCTTTTACGACAGAAGAAATCATTCAGCCGTGAAATGAAAACCCAAATGAGGACAAAGAACTTGGAAGAGAAGCAAGGAGCAGGAGAAGAAGAAGGTATCGATGTCCGAGTCCTCGGCCTGATAAAGATCATCAAAATCATCCTTCAAGTCCTGAAATTCAGCCTCGAAACCATCATTCTACAAAATTTTTATATTCGTTTATTTTTTCTTGATTTGTCAGGAAATTTGTCTCAAAATTGTGCTAAATTTTGATATTTCACCCATTTTAGTAGGTTGGTTCTCTCAATTTGAATTGCAGAGGACTAAAATTTTAACTTTCTTGTGTAGGTGTCATAGAACAGCAACCCTTTGGGCGAAATGTTTGGTAGATATCTTTTTAGGAAAAAAACAGAAGTGACTTTGCAGGTCCTCTCTCTCCAGGGACCTCCTTGGATTTGCGTCTTTCAATTATTTAAAGGGAATGGCAAAGGCCGGGTGTTTCTTGTTCTTCTCACAGGGAAGAATGAAGCTTTTCCTAATTTCCAGTCTACGTCAAGACAGTTAACCATCAAAATCTGTCTCTGGCTGTGCAAACACAAACCCACATACTTTCCCCTTCTTTTCAACCTGAATGGTCTAAGCGGCTACCTTTGATTCAGCTCTGGTGCGCTATAAGATAAAAGCTGAATCTTTCCGGCAGGGGAGCTGCCTACGCGGCTGACGGCAGCGGTTGCTTTCGTGCCATCGCCGGGAAGACGCCTTTAGTCTCTTGATTGAAGCTTCAGACTCTTTCAGATCGTCCAGAATAATCTGTCGGTCTCTGCACTCCACGCTGCAGTACCCTTGGTCGCCTCTGCGAATTCAATCAAAACAGATCGTCGTCAGTAAATCAGACGCATTAGTATTACGGTGAGGGAGCATTAAATTTTGCCCAAAAAAAAAAATCTACCTGTACATGTAGACGTCTTTGTGGGGGGAGAGCTTCTTGTTGCAGAGATTGCAAGATTTGAGAAATGAAGAAAATTGGGGAAAAAGGATGTAGTTTTTAGGAGGAAGAGAGGAAGATGGGGGCTTTATCTTTATTGCTTGTTTGGTTAGAAGATGAGGCTGAGATTTTCTGTGCTTAGCGTTTACAAGTATTCTCAGTCCAGCTTCTTCTTCCGCCTTCAATCTCGCCATTTTTACAGATGCAGATAGAGAGAGAGAGTGGGAGTGGGAGGGATATATAGAGAGGGTGCGGTCACAGAAGCATGTCGCTCATGATGAGTCCAGCGAGACAACAACGAGAGAAAAACGCGTTGTTTAAACAAATCAAACGTGCTCTAATTCTGAACTACAGTTCCTGCAAAAAACATAATATAAAACAAAAGCCATGAATTGGAGATTCGGAGTGGAGAAGAAAGGTTCTGGGTGCTGACCCACCATTGACAACGTGAAAGGCGTTGGATTTGAAGACACGAGGAAATCACTTTCTGCTATTTTTTTATCCACAAACACATGGCTGCAATCATCGACCCCTGCTCCTCCATTAAAACAGAAACAAGGTTTCAGCTCAGCTGTGGGCACTCTCGCTTGCACTTGGACGTGCGATTCGAGATTAAAAGGGTATAAAAAAGCTCTACTTCTGTGAAATCCAAGCTTTGCGAATTAGAGGACTTTTCAACTTTCAGATTTTGTAATCTATGATTTCTGTTTCACCGCCCTACACCAAAGATCTGGTTGTTTGAGATTGTTTTGGAAAGTCAAAATTTTGTATCTTCCATGATAAAAACATTGCTATTAAAAAACAAAAGAGTAAGACAGAACATTGCTACAGTAAAAAACCTCAAAACAGATCATGTTAACATTACTTGACCCGCCGAGTCCCATCGAGCAAACTGCCAAAAAAAAATCAAAATCTTCCTCTCAGATGATATTAATATGAAGTGAACAATTAAGGACAGAGAAGAGAAACAAAGCAAAATAGAGGAGCAAGAATGAAAGCAAAAGCAGAGACTTGATGCGTCAAAACAAGTTCTAAAACTCTGAACATCATTCATCATACACAGAAACGACCACCATCAAGGAAGAACATCATGTATTAGAAAATGGCAGAATTTCTTTGCTTTTCAGTTCATACCCTTTTACAAGTACAGCTGGATGAGCTCATCGCTCACAACAGATGGTGTAAGAACACCCAAATCTGTGAAGAGTAAAGTCAGATATTGGGGAGGAGTGTAATCCCGAGCAGACTTTTCAACCTCGACTTTTGACGAGGGCAGGGGCCGTCTTTTTGGTCCAATGGGTAGAGACGAGCAAACTGAGAATTCATGTCAAAAGTTCAGTGCTTTTTTGAGTAAACGACAGATTTACAACCATCCTCAAGTTCAGTACCTTGTAGCTCTCGGCAGCAACATATACAGGCTTACTCATCCCGTGCGCAACCAAAGCAATTTGATATGTCCCCATCATGTTTATTATGCCTCCACTTTCCACAACTCCATCAGCCCCGGCAAGAACCATGTCAATCTCATCCATAGAATATGCTACCGCTGCGTCAATTAGGAGCTTCACTGGAATATCAAGCTTCACCAGCTCATTAGCTAATCGTAACCCTGATCGGTCTGGTCTTCCCTCTGCGCACCCAAAGTTAATATATCAAGTACGCATATTAACATAATGGGAGACCTTCAAATTCTATTTTAAAACTATACTAACAAGAGGGTACTATATCCAAGTTATGGCAAGTTCATTAATTCTAAGGTGTTGAACATATTAGTTTGATACCAAAATGACATAATTGAAATATAACAAACTTCTTCGATACAATTAATCTAATGGCCAATGTCATGTCATACACAAAAATTTAGAATCCTCTGCCTCATCCATGAGATGGAAGGTTTTGTACCTTGTGTATTGACGAAATTTAATTTGAAAGCCCACTTAAAAATAAAACAACTGACAACAATGAAGAGAAGAAAATTTAAGAAGAAGACCTGTACAGAATACTCGAAAAAGTTTCTTCTTTAGCGCTGCCATCTTCAAAACTTCCAGAACTACTCTGGAAAATCCATGAACCAAAATAGTACAACCGTCGAAAATGAAATCCTGACTTAGCATAGCAATTGTTCTGCGAGCCTAGAGATTAAGAAAATATATCATTCAGAAAGATTGCCGAGAAATCAATGTTATGAAAATGATAATATCGCAATTATGTGATTACTTTCATACCTCACATGATATCCACCAAATTTTTCTGCCCGTTCAATTAAGTGAGACTTTGCTGAATTAAAGTCCTCATATTCTAAAGCTGATGTTCTAGTCACGCACCGAATGAACAAATCGCAGCCTGCCGTCAAAGAGATATAAGTTGTGTCCCAAGACTGGATGCAGGGTGAATTAAAACAATACAAAATAAATAATTAGTCCACAAAAACACCAGTAATTCAAAAAAAATGTAAAAGGAGAGATATTGGAAAGGATTATGTGGAAGAAAAAAACCACTCCCCATATAACATCACACTCAATTGCATATGTTCAGATTTAACCAACTACGACCAGCATTTCAAATAATCAATTAATTTTAAGCAAATATTTTGTCATAAAGTCCTTAGCAATTCAGTAATACAGAGGGAGTCTTCCTCGAAACTACCCAGAGAACTAGGCATTATCCGTGGATCATGTTGAATTTTCATGAAAGGAACATGAGACTAAAAAACAGAACTTTCAGATCCCCTCGTTGATTTTGACCTAATTTTCTCCCATCGAGAAAAATTATTTTAAAAGAATAAGATAAATACTATAAATTAATTCTTTTCTTTTTATTTTTCTCATCTCATTCCAAATTACTTGTATTTCTATTTCTTCTCATTCCACGTTACTTATATTCATTTAACAGATTTGGCCGCCCTGTTCTGGTAGTAGGCAGAGATGTCAGAGTTAGGGTTTATGAAGGGGTCTGGCATGGGAGGAGGCGGGGAGAGAGAAATAGTTTCGGGGTTAGGAGATTCGAAACTTTGTTGCTTATCAAGAATGAAAGAGGCAGATCTCCACCACATTTCTATACCCGCCGCTACTTTGGGAGCTTCTCCGCCTGCAAAATCGTCTTTTTCCTCCAATTTCTCCGCCGGAGCCTCCTCCTCCTTCCACGTTATTCGATCATTATTAAAATAGATTATTATAACGAGTTTAACGTATCAAAATATTGTCATTATTTCGATAATTAAGCACAAAACTTTGATGATTAAAATAAATAAATTAAACTTACGGCAGTCTCCTGCGTCGAGTCCAGCAACTAGTCGTAGTCGCGGATTGTCGTATCCAGTCGTGCTCTTGGTCCAAGAAAGCAGCAACTTTGGACGATTGACGCAACTCCTGCACATAAAGTATCTTGCACGAAGAGTTGGGCATCAAAATTGAAGTACCGGAGTTGACTGATCAGCGTTTTAACAGAGGGAGCGGAAGCCATTCCAGTGCGACTCATCCTCCCCACCTTCACCCAATTCCATCCCAATTTTCATCTATTAACCTAAAATGGGGAACTGTTGTTGCATTCTTGTAGTTTTGATCCACACCAGGTCCTTCATCGGATTCTTCGCATACAATTTCCCTATTTCATCTTCATAACATTTCACTTCCTCCGATTGCTCCTCCATTGCCCGTCGAGCCACCGATACTATCAAACGTCGACCCACGATTGCCGTTTTCGAAAGATGGTAGAGATGAAAGAGAAGGGATGCATACCCCGTGCTTGACGAAAGTTCTAGTCTGATATGCTTCTGCTATTCCCCTGAGCTTGGATATACTAGAAGGCCTGGAGATTCGATGAAAGGTTTGGAAGCAAGCAGATTGAGGAGAAACACATTCTCCGCCCAGGCCACTCTGCACAAGAAGATAAAGAATCTTAACAGGTCTGAATTCTGCATACCTATCCCTAGCTATGGATTATTGGTGCGGATAAAACTCTGCAAGAATTATCAAAAGCATGTGTCCATCAGTGAAAATATCTAAAAATTTAAAAAAGTAGATGTATGCAAAGATTGAACTATCGATAGGACGTCATTGATGTGCAATATAGGTGTAAGCACACGCACAGGAGACAAGGGCCATGTTTATCAGTTTATGTCTGTGCATCCTATCTTCTACCAGTAGGGGGTGTAGGTTCCCGTGAATCCTATACTTTCAACATCCCTTTTCTTCTCTGTACTGGATAAATGAAACTATAAATAGTACATTTTACAGAATTACTCGTCCCCTTTTACTTATTAACGCAAGCAAGATAGACTGTTAACAGGGCAATTTGCCACTTTCAGCTCAGTCATGGACAATGGGTCTGCTGTCTGGGCATTGATACATTGAACATACACAAAATTATGGGGAATTGGCGAGCAAGGTTGATTGGGTAGAGAGTAGAGACTAGGACAAAATGATATCCGAGAGCTTAGAAAATGATTTTCATTCAAAAGATCATTATTATAATTAGTGGGGGATGGTCGAAATTCAAGTGTTTGGAGATAGTAGTCAAAATCATGCAGTGCATTGGAACGTGCAAAGCACGAATGGGTGGAGTTTTGTGCACGTAAGCTGTCCTTTTTTGCATGTGATCAGAGCTTAATTGCAGCTCAAAATTTTTGTTTAAGCTATCCACTTGTCGCTTGCTAAGGCTTTTCAACTTTCCCCAGACAGTAGATTAAAATGGTGGATATCGATATGCACGACGCATGTGAATGAATTTAAAATCGATGTCTAGACTCCAGGATGTAAATTATGGATTGTATGACTAGCTTATGAACTGTCTCTTAAGGAAAAATAGATCAGGCTCTTTTCCTTTTTCACGGTCATTCATTATTTTCCTCTTGTTCCCAAAAGGACAGCTTTTTTCTATTTAGGAAGAGTACTCTTTCGTCCCCTTCCCCCCACCAGTCTACCACTCTATCTTCCTCTGGAGAGAGTATTATCTATGGAGCGAAAAAGAAAGGAAATGGGGTTTCTTGGCTCAGCCTGGGATGGTTGTCCCATGTGATTGTCTGCATCATATCATAGGAGGATTTAGACCGTGGTCGGGAGCAGTCAATGCTTGTCCCTTGCAGATCTACACTGTTCAACTCCTGCCTCAATCGCTTTCATTTGTTACAGTATTCTTCCTCGCCAAAATGATGCACGGTATCGACTGGCTTCGTTGAGATAGTCCGCCATAGATGCATCATTCTTCAGCTACTCAGCCATGGAGCTTTTGAGTTCCAATTTCTTTCATTCTCCTTCGACTTTTGATTCTAACATGGTAATCTTTCATTCACTGCTCTAGCTTTGATTTTATTTTGTTTTTTCAGTTCATTTTTGGTTTATTTCCATGGCGTTTTTGTTGTTGTGAAGGAACCACCAAGTAAAGGCAACCCATTTGCAGATGCTTTCACGGACCCATTATGCAAGCTCAATCTGAAAGAAACGTCTGATTTTGTCAAGTCATTTCCAACGGGAAACAGCAGCTTGGAGAGCAGAAATTTTCAGGCGTCATTGCAAAGAAGAAAAGAAGGCGTAAACTCAGTGGCACAGAGGAAATCTCTGGAAGCTCCTTCGACCCCTGGCAGGCCTATTTTCAGCCTCAGTGCCCGAAATCCTTCAAGAAAAAGCATTCCTTCCAAGTGGGACGATGCAGAAAAATGGCTGATAAGTAGCTCCTGCACCGATTCTCCGGCTGATGGTCTAAACCCAGTCGAATGCACCAAGATTCCCAAAGAGTGTGATAGGATTAAGCAGCAAATAGAAGTCTTTGCCGAGAAATCATGGGTCCTTGAAGAGAAACCATCGAAAGCTGTCTCCAGCTTTCACGGGTCTCCGTTTTTGGACAACCATAACTCGCTCGGAACTTTCAATGGCGTTGTCCTCCTGAAAGGTAGAGATTATTTTCCAGTTTACTGGAACCTTCTTCTCTTGGCTTATCCTGACTCCTCTTCCTGCTCTATGCTTTTTGAAAAAGTTTTGAACTTCTGAAACAATGCCATGAAATATTTGTTTTCACACATTTAGCAAGATACAGAAAGTTCCGATCTGAATTTAGCTCCGTGTTCTTATCCTGAATTTTCAATGCAGATAGATTTACAGGCGACGTAGAACCTGTTTTGCCGAACTTCAGATGTTTGGAACCATCCAAGGAAGGTTTTTTATTCAAAAACACGGTCAATGATGACAGCACAGAGGAAGGTGGACAAGAATTTATTCATGAAGTTAAACACAAAGACGTTGGAACCGAAATGACACCGCTGGGTAGCTCAACGACTTCCCGATGCCACACGCCGTTCAAAAGCACTTCTCCAGCTCGCCATAACACGCCCGCGAATAGGTCAGGGCCTCTGGCTATGACGGCCGCTGTAGCTGGCAACCCCACCATAAACATGTCTCAGTTTCAGGAGTGCCATTTGGCCAAACTTCACCTCGGGTCGCAGTACGACTCCACAGTACCGAATTGGAGCTCGAGGGAGGAGGAGGAAGAGGAAATATCCAAGAGCTTGAGGCATTTTGAAACGGGAAAGGAGTGCAGGATAAGTGTTTCGGATTCCAGGACAGCTGCTTGGGAGGAAGAGGTGAAGAGTAAAAGCTGCTCCAGGTGATTGAGTTCAACAATGGCACAACTTCAATTGGATTCTAGTCTAATCTTTTGGGTGAAATTTAGTTGATTCATTGAATTGCAGATACCAGAGAGAAGAAGCTAAGGTTGAAGCTTGGGTGAACCTCCAAAATGCCAAGGCAGAGGCTCAAACTAGAAAGCTTGAGGTACACATTCTACTCTTCTTTTTCTTTACCTTCTCGAATTGTCAATCCACAGCCAAGAAAATTCCTAATTCTTTGATGAAATCTGAAAGATACTCCAATTCTTTTTTATTGAAGTTGGGTAGAAATACACGGCTGAAGTTTTGATTTTGAAATGCTGGAAGTCTGATTTCGACAGCTCAAGCAGTGAAAATTTGCTGCCTGGGCATTTGATTTTAGTTTTGCGATTGAAACGCATAGAAGTTAACATGTTTGTACGAGGGAAGTTTGGGTTGGATTTGGGTGAGATTTTTTGTGTGAGCCTCGAGCCACCCGCATTGCTGCTTCCTGCTCTGCAACTCCTGAACTGGCCCACCTCTGATTGAGAGTCTTCCTCAGCAAAAGAGCATCCTTCTTTTTGTTAACTTGCAACTCCTCCATGTGACCCCAGCCTCGATTTCTAAAATTTTATGGGGAACGGAAGTGGTTTGCATGAGCTGGGTGTTTTTGTTTGAATCATAGTAGTTTAAAAAGTCCTTTTTGCGTTAATGTAGAGGCCTGCACTTTCTCCCATGCTGTCTCGTAATCCACTTGTTTAGCGTACTGTCTTGACTGACTGGAGGTTTCCAAGTCAGGGTCTTTAACGAGGCTGCTCCTATTGCGCAGGTGAAAATACAGAAGATGAGATCGAGTCTGGAGGAAAAGCTGATGAAGAGGATGGCCGTAGTCCATCGAAAAGCGGAGGAGTGGCGAGCAGAGGCGAGGGAGCAGCACGCATCGCAAATCCAGAAGGCGGGTCAAGAGGCCAAGCAGATGGCAAATCGTCATTCCTCTGCGTTCCCCGGACACGCCGCCTGCTGCGGCTGCTTTCCCTGCAAGAATTGAACAGCCTGAGCGTGGACGTTGGAGCTTCAAATTCAAAGCCCATTTTCCATCGTCGTCTTCCAGGGGGTCCGGTTCTGACAAAAAAAAAAGAAGATTAAAATTTCACGGACAAAGCAGGCGATGGGAAGTCAAATGATTTCAATTGTGCAGTAGAAACGTGGTGGACAGTGGATCTATTAAATGAGGAAGAAGAAGAAGGCGGGGTTGAGTCAGAGATCATCGTCGCCATTATTATTTGCTCCGTTAAAGAAACATGAGAAAAGCTATCCATTTCTAGTTGCCAGTTGGGGGAAACAGTTGAAGATCATAGTTGGGCTCAACAAGATCCACCAGTTTGAGTAAGACCAATGTTTAAATTTATTGAAGTGCATCCATTGTTGACAAAGACATAATTATCGAGTGACAGAGTGCAGTAAGAGATAAAAAGTTATTATCACTCGCTCCATAAAAAATGGTGGTTTGCCGTTAATCTTCAAGCTTCACATTTTTTAATCTTACTCCCCTAACATTCTTCAACGTCTGCCCTTAGTATCGTACTTGATTTCTTTTTAAGAAGCTCTACTTCTAAATGCTTGTTTGACGGAAGCACCCAGATCGGACGCCGGATCTTTGCTGGAGGGTATTCACGTCATTTACGTCATCGAATTTTCGATTTAATTTGTGTTCACTCGTCTAAACTGCTTATCATTTTATTTATTTTTCGTCGTTGGCCAGGGGGCCGAGCTGAACGTCATCTTTAGCGACTTTCCGATGCCAGCTTCTTCAATCCTTCTTTCATCTGAATTCACTCCGGTACATCTCTCTCGCGGATCTCTTTTCTTTTGTTTTTTTGTCTTCTCTTTCACTGTCCTATATTCATCATTTCTTTCTCTTCTGTTTGTCCATGTGATTGCTTTTTGCATGCTCATGGTTTCCAGATTTATTTATTTTATCGGGACTTCTTTTGCTTCTCTTCTATTTTTTCTTTTGTTTCCGCTGCTCAATCTCGACTCACCGAGTTCATATTCCACCTGCCGTGGGGTTGGTAGCAGATTTTCATTTGCATCTCCGTATTCTGCTTCAATTTGAAGTTATAGCCCTGTAAAACAGAGAAAACAATGGCATGACTGTGTGGAATTGGCAAACTCTTTATCCCCTGCTTCTTGCAAATCAGTTGATTCTATTGAGTTCCATGTTGTTACGTTTTAATTTGTTTTGACATTTTTTGGGCGATCTCTTGTGTATGCTGCCATTCAGCCAGTATTCGTGCATGCTCTGCTTCTTTTGCTTTACTTTTATTCATTGCAAACTTTATGCTTACTGAAGGGGCAAGGCGATCTCTACTTTTGGAGGTTGTAAGATGACAGACAAATCATGTATCAAGCGATTGCAGAAGGAATATAGAGCACTGTGTAAAGTATGTCTTGTATTTATATCTGAATTCTTTATTATTTTAAACTTTATCTTTTTCATGTATTATTTTGGCCTGATTGTGGAGCTAAACCATCTGCAAAATAAATACACGAATTGACTGCAAACATGAATTTTCCTATATTCTGCTGATATATCATATCTCAACACTTGAGGGCTGATAGTATCATGAGATGTGTATCATCGTCTGGTATATTGCATGAAATAATTGTTTTTATTAGAGATGCTGCATATTTTATAAGAAAAAATATTACATAAAAAATTAAGTATTGAACTTATATATGCATAAGAAATCAATGGCAAGGTATGATTCCTTTCCTTTATTGACATTGATTTCCTTTTTGAGTAAAATTGTAGGAACCTGTTTCCCATGTTGTCGCTCGCCCATCTTCAAATGATATTCTTGAGTGGTGTAAGTTTCTTGTTCTTATATAAATTCTTACTGAAATTGCTAGTAGTGTTTTAGCTAACTACATGTTGTATTGAGACTTAGTTGGGAGTATGTTGTTTTATTTTGATGCATGTTGCCTTTGAAGGATAAGTTAGTTCCTTTTTCTGTGTGGTCAAAGTAAAAAAAAAGTTGGTTTTCTGAGGTTGCATTGTCAAGGAACATGATAACTCCCAAAATCTAAAATAATTCAGATAAAGAAGAAAGTACCTCTACTATTATTATCATTTCACTAAAAGGAATTCAATTATATAATACTACTTTCACATTTTTCTAAAACTCATTGCCTGATTGCCTGAATAACATTTCAACTCCTCCCACTTAGAAACTTCTCCCACATTGCTCTTGCTCTTCCTTCTTAAGACTCCCCCTTTTCAACTTTTTGTTTATAAAATAATTACTTATATTAACAACAACAAGTAGACCTGATAATAATCACTAAAATGGATTACTCAAGAAATGCCTCCACCTCCTTGTACCCTCGCCGCCTCCAATTTTATGTCTTAATAATCTACTGTATTCTCTTACCGTTTCCTCATGCCAAAAAACCAACATTGTCCTCAAGGTTGAATGATAAAACTGAAGATGATCATGTTCGAAATTCTCCCATCTAGCATGATTTCTGTCACAGTCCTTTATCTTCTCCTTATTAATACCCGTGTAATCTCTTAAGATCTCCACGATTCACATCAGTCCTTAATTTCTTTTGAATGAAATTCATCACACTCAAAGAGGCAACATCTATAATTTATCTAACTGTAATCAAATAATGTACGATTTAGATTTCTATTTTTTGTACCCCAATGTCTTAAATAATCTTACAAATGAGAATTCTAATATTTTCTGGCTGTTATTATTTTAGATTATGTGCTAGAGGGAAGTATAGGAACACCTTTTTCAGGTAAACTTGTCCGCCACATTTATTTATAATATCTGGTAGATAAATAGTTGTTGTTGTCATAGTTTGTCTATGAGTTTTCATCTCCAAATCATATCTAGTGCCCACTATATGATTTCGTCTTCATTTTTCTAACAAGGTGGCTACTACTACGGAAAGATCAAATTTCCTCCTGAGTATCCTTATAAACCACCAGGCATCAGGTATCTTTCCATTATTTTCTAAAACTTACCTCTGACAGCAATTAGAATTCGAACTACTTTTGAGAATCTTTTTTTTTTTGTTATAACTTTTTATAAATGTCATCCTCACAGCATGACTACTCCCAATGGACGTTTCATGACGCAGAAGAAAATCTGTCTTTCTATGAGTGATTGTAAGTTAGTTTTATTTTTATATTTAAAAAAATGTAGTTTATATTTGGATATTACTTATATATTGACTTGGTCCTGATGCAGTTCATCCAGAAAGTTGGAATCCTATGTGGTCTGTGTCAAGGTATATTTCTCTGTCTATGCGATTTTTTTTTTACTATTTTTTTAATGTTGGCTGTGAATTTCGATTGGATGTCGTGATATTCTTGCAGTTTATATAAACGGTTACTTGTGCAATATTCTTTTGTCCACCCTGAAAGTTGTAACTTTCTTTTGATTTGATGTGATTGAACCATTTCTTTAACTTTCTATTGCAGCATACTTAATGGGCTTCTTTCGTTTATGGTGAGTTTTATTATTTTCTTAGCTTAAATCTTTTGATACTTCTGTTAATATAATACAATGATGTAACCATGGTCATATAACCATAATTAGACTTGATTTTGTTTGATCTGATGTTTGTTCCAAATTTACAATCATTCATATAAACCCCCCTGCTTTTTTCTTCCAACATTTTTTTCAGTATATTTCTGTGTTTTGGGCCTTGTTTCCCCTTTGTCATTATTGCATTCAATTTTTTTACGGTGTTAACAATGTGGGCAGAACACAAGGTCAGTGGTTCATCTTGATGTTTCTTTACACTTTGTTCCGAGTCTATCTGAATGTTATTTTATGTTGGTGTAGATGGATACAAGTCCCACCACGGGCAGTGTGAATACTAACACTGCGGAAAAGCAACGCCTGGCAAAGGCTTCTCTTGCATTCAACTGTAAGAAGTAAGCTCAAATCATCATTTCTTGTCGAATCTGAGTGAGTTGTGTCATAGTAGTTGACATTTGAACCAGTGCTTTTTAATAGCCCAACATTCAGAAAACTCTTCCCGGAGTATGTGGAGAAGTATAATCAGCAACTTTCTGAGCAGTCACAGGAATCAAAGCAGGTAGAAATTTCAAGCACGATGGTGGAAAAAGTGAAGGCAACTGGAGAGGACACTAGAATAAAAGATGGCCAACCCAATACTAACAAACAACAATCATTCCCCACATGGTTGATGTTGTTGATCTTTTCCATCTTTGGAGTTGTTATGGCGCTTCCTCTCCTCCAACTTTGACATCGCAACAAAAATGGTATCGGATAATTTGCAATCTCCTTTATTTTGTCACGTTTCTGGTGTAATTGTACAGGGGATCGGGCTCCATCCCAAGGAGGCTCAATTCTCTTAATTGAACCCCTCCTTTGCCTGACAGGTCAGGTGTATGAATAATCTCAAGGAGCTCTTCTTATGGTTCATTGTGGCTCTTTGTAGTCATTTGCTGGACTCTTTTGTTTTTTTTTTTTATATGTTTAAAGATTGTTAGATCAATTCAGGCGTTGAAAAGAATTGACAGCCTCTCGTTGGCTGACCCATTAATGAATTGCTGGACTGCAATTTTAGGCACAGCTCAGTGAAGAAGAGGCAGTACAGTTGCAAGGAAATAGCCTTGTTGCTCTGCTCAAATTCCTTTTCAATGACCTCAATCTGGTCGCCAATGGTGGTTTCACTTCCTCTGCAACACGGCTCCCAGACGGCGTTGTGGTCGGTGAAGAGGAGGGCATCCCAGGAGATGCCTCGATGGGGTTCTCAATTCCAATTAAGATCAAGTGCTACGGCAAAGGATGATTCTGGGTACTTCTACTTTGACTTATCTCTTCACTTGTGGTCAAGTTACGGACAATCACTACGTTTGTGTTCTTCAACCCACCTTTAATACCCCTTTTGCCTCCCCTCTGCTCCAACAATGGACCGCTGACCTTACATTTGAGCTCCACGTCTCAGGCCCAGATCCGTGCCGCTTTCCAACTCTGCTGGGCCTGTTGGTGAGCCCAACTATAATCAACCGAAGAAGATCACCTGTCGTTTTCAGCCACCGACACAGCGTTCTTACCTTCCTCGTCAATAACGCTCCCCAACTGCTTCCCTCCTTGGCGTTGTTTCTCTGCAAGCAATCCGTCCGGTATTATCCTCCTCTACTTCTCCGCCGACGCTCCTTGCGTCTTCTCCGCCAAGTTCTCCACCGCGTCCACAAGCATCGGTTCTCTCGGCGCTAGGATGCGGGAATCCGAGTTGAAAGCCTTCTATAGGCTGAAGCAGCAGCAGCTTGATCTTTTTTCTCTGTTGCATCACTCTTTAACTGTTCATTCTAATTTTGCTTCTTAGTTCACTTCGAACTCATCTTCTGCTTCTGATTTGGAAAAGGATTACAGTCATTTTCTGGAGAAGTCGTCCTCTTCTATGATGACCTCAAGTTGGCCTTACTTGAGCAGATTTCGTTGAACAAAGAGATCCAGCAAGTTCTTTTGTCCTCCCACTGACCGGGAAACTTGTCAAATGAGTTGGGAGACAACTCTTTCTCTGGAAGTTTTGAAATTGGTACGTGTGGAAAGGTGGATCAGAAATTTTCGCAGAGACGGACAATGGATTGGAAGCCGAAGTCCGCTAAGTATTTGTTTGCAATATGCGTTTCTGGTCAAATGTCTAACCACTTGATTTGCTCGGAGAAGCACATGTTTTTTGCCGCTCTTCTGAATCGGATTTTGGTGATTCCCAGTTCCGAATTGTATTATCCGTACAGTAAAGTGTTGGATATTGAGCAAATAAACAAATGTCTGGGGAGAAAAGTTGTAATCTCTTTGGAAGAGTTTGCCGAAATTAATAAGAGTCATATTCAAATTGATAGGTTCTTATGTTACTTCTCAAAGCCAGACCCTTCAAAGTTTGGGGTGCAGACAATTAATCAGATAGTTTTGAAACTAGATTTATAGATATTGACAAAGTAATATCTTTGAAGCTATGCCTGAATCGGAGCTCCAGGCTCAACTTTCACGGAGGACATCTTGCGGTTGAGGAAGGACTGGGGGCCAAGACCCTAATTTTATCGCCGAAAATGATTGAATTTCTCATTCTTTTGCTTTCAATAGAAGATATCATCTTGGTCGGTGATATGGGTTGCTTCACCTGAAACAAACCGGGTGACGTAATATTCACGTTTGTTCATATAGTAATTGTCTTTCGAATGCACACAAGTTTTGTTTACCTTTCTTAAGAATCCATTCAATCTCTCACATATTTTAATATCATCTTCAAGAAATACTCCTGGTAATAGCATATCAAGAAAATGCATTTAGAAAGTGAGACATACTCTTTCAAACATTGAAATGAAACCCCGCTCTATTTGATTCAGAATAACTTATCAACTGCTCTTGAATTTGTAGAATGCAGCATGAATCTACCAGGCTCGGGAAAATGAATATTAACAGATGAATGGATAGTTACAAAAAGCGATGCATCGTCACAAACCTCACCAAACAGGTATTATCAATTTAAGATCTTTCTTCCAACTGATTCTCATCCCGGGAAGAAACTCTTCCAATTGTCCTTTTGCTCATATTTGCTCGCTGCACAAGCAGAACCAGTGCTTGCACCACTTCAGACATTGGTGGTCTGAACTCAGGCTCCGGCTGTTCAAACACGCAAACATGGACTAAGTTACATCATGGCCATGGACTTAGATGCACAGGAAAAACCAATAAACTATACTGTTCCCACTGTTTTCATGGATAGATTAAATTGTTCTATTTTGTACTGTTGTTTCAGATTTTTTATCTGAGATTGGAGATTCTAATCCTGTTCCACAGATATTAGTGGGTCTTACTTGGACACAAAGTGCAATGACGTCTGCAAAGCGGGAGAGAGATTTGACAGAGTAGAGTCCTCTCAATGCCGGGTCAGCCATTTTACCTAAAGCATCAATGTCGTGAAGCTGTGGCGCCGCCCATCGAACCAAAGACTGATCTGATCTCGGCCTTGAACTGCCAACCAGACAATGTACGTAATTCAAATTTAGAAAGATGATAATCAACTGAATTTCTCTACTCTTCATTGTGATGACATCGACTCAAACTTCACATAAAATTTCTATTCACCTGCCAAACGGTTCCCGGCCACTAAGCAGTTCAAGCATGACGACTCCGAAACTGTAGACGTCACTCTTAAGAGTATATTGGCCAGACATTGTCACTTCAGGGGCACTATATCCCAATTCGGTATTGTTGAGATCTAACACCTGAAGTTATGAGGAATTAAAAAAACATGGTAATGTCTATTAAACAGCTACTAAAAGCTTTTTCATTGCTCCTAGTGGAAAAAGATAGATGAAAAAGTTAAGGACTTCACCAACCTGCTCCATATTTGGCATGCAACCAGCCAGGGCAGAGTCCGAGATGTGTGGATTGAGCTCTCCGTCTAGCAATATGTTACTAGACTTGATATTTCTATGAACAATCGACGGAGAGCAAACTTCATGCAGGTACCTGGAAAATCCTTCTTTATTACGAAAAATTCCACATGCAGAGTATGATTCAGCAGAAAAAATGCAAGTTAAACTTACTCTAGACCCCTAGCGGTGCCCAGTGCGATATTTACCCTGGAACTCCATGTCAGTGTTTTGCTGTCTTCATCATGCAGATGCAAGAAGTTATGCAAGGAGCCATTTTTGTGGAATTCGTACACAAGGAGATGCTGCCCGTGCTCTGAGCAATACCCCACGAGCTCAGTCATGCTGGGATGATGCAGCTTCGAGACTTTTGACACGATCTCAGAGAAGTCTTCGGATGATTCTTCAAGAAGAATGTACGAATCTATTTTCTTCACGGCAAGAACCTGTGCAATTCCTCAACAAAGCCAATATCATTAGTTCTTCCAAAAAGTACATTAGTAAGAAATCATATGGTTTCCAGCTTGATTATACCTTCCCATCAACTTGAGCTCGATAAACACGCCCAAATGATCCCTCCCCGAGAAGGTTGTCTTCACTGAAGCTGTCTGTAGCCATCTGCAGTTCTGCTACTGAAAATGATTTTGCATCTAAGGGAAATGCAGAAACATTCTTTTTTACGACGATAGCTTTGTTTGAGAATTCTCCCTCGTCCAATAATTTGTGACGATCAATGGGCGGCGGCATCAGATTTTTCGTGGCAGAAGCATCAACTGTCTTTGTGTTCAGAGAGGAGGGAGTTTGTACAGATTTCATTTCTGCAATGCACATTTCGAAAATCATAACATCAATTCTTACTTTCTTTTTCTCTTCCATTTATATGATTGAATTTTCAAGCAATTCCTAGCAGCTTACCTCGCACTTCGCCAGAGGAAAGAGGGGCAAACGGCTGATCATTGAGCTTTTCTATATCTGAAGACGACCTCGATCTTCTCTTCTTCACGAGAAAGAAGGCTGCTATACCGCCAACTAAAAGAATGCATATCAAGATTCCCGCAATTCCACCTCCTCCTATTCCCGACTTTCCACCGCCGTTCGATTGATTTTGATTGTGATTACGGTCTGCGTAATTGTATTGGTTCGATGGAGGCCAATAAGGCGGGGGAGGGGGCGCAGGACCAGAACTGAAAAGGTTACCATCTTTCCTGCCACAGTAGGTAGCACAGTTAATTCGCTTGGAAATAAACAAAAGCTGATGAAAATCAGAGTATACTCACTGCAGATTGATTTTTTTTAACTGCTCGGGAATCCAACCGGCAAACTGATTGTTTTCGATGTTCCTTAACCAAAACAAATTCTAATTTGTGTTAGGAATTAGAAAGGGCGAAACAAATATTCCAGGAAGATAAACAAAATACTCACAGGTGCTTGAGAGGAAGATTAGTAAGAACATTAATAGAACCGTTGAACTGGTTGTTTTGCAAATACCTGTAAAAAAACTCCAATGAATGATGGGAAGCTAGTATTACACGTAGTCCATTTTTTTGCCAAAGAAGTAATCTTTTCAACGCTCACATTGCGGTCATACTCGACAGGGAGCTACAACTCTGAGGGAGGATGCTCGAGAAGGAATTAAAAGAGAGATCCCTGACAGCAGAATTACACATTTACGTGGTATTCTCAGGCTCACTCCAAGAAGAGTAAATAAGATGTGGAAACAACTTTAGAAATACCTCTAACAAAATAGTGATCAATTTGAAAGACAAAAACAGACAGAAGATCAGCTCCATTTGACCGGTTAATCAAAAATTTGTAAAGGAAATGAACGGCAAATTGCAAAGGTAAAAAAGAGAGAATTTTCTGCGTTTGGGTTTAAAAAAATTAGCTGCTACCACACAGTACCCACATCACTTTTCTCAACTAAATCGTCTCACAGTGTTGAGAGGGAGGAAAGCTGGCCAAAGATATCATATAAGTCTTGAAGCTGATTATGGCTGACGTTTCTGCAATATGCAGAATGAGAAAGAAGCCAGTGTTTAGTTTGAGGACTTAGACAATGCCAAAACCAACTCTTTCAAAAGAATCCCAACAAGTCATAAATAGGACGACGAACTTACAAATACTTGAGAGAGGTCATGGTAGAAACTGAATAGGGGATTTCTCTACTAAATTTATTACGAGCGAGATTTCTGCATGATCAAAATTTGCTACATCAGATACCATTGTTTCGCAAGTGCATAAATTTCTGGTGTTCATAAAAGTTACACTGAAAGGCACATCATATGATGTGATTCAAGTAACATTGTTCAATGGGAATTTCTATTTCTCACCGTCGTTGAAGCTTATCCTCTTATAGCTAACACCATAAGCTTGTTTTATAATCATAACTAAAACAACAAATACAAAACAATTGTGAAAGAAATATTGGGCCTAGAGTGGAGTCAAAATGCATACAATTGCAGCAGGTTTGGTGGGAGCTGATAAGATATTTGACCATCGAGATTGTTATTGCTCATATCGCTGGAATATACAACGATTAGTCACGTGCAAAACAAATATAACACAATCATGAAGACAAGGCTATTGAACATACAAATTCTCAACTGATGTCAAACTTGTGAGCTGGAATCCTAATGATCCAGAAAGTCCAAGGCCTGATAATACACTGATAGAAACAGAAGAAGCATATCACAATAAAAACTTTATGATAGAACTTGCAAACAAGAATAAACCACAGTAGGAGATTACATTTCTGTGACCCGTGAGCCTGAGCAAGTAACTCCTTGCCAAGACTGACCACAAGGATCATCATTATTCAAACTCCATTGGGATAACCAAGATGGCGAGTTTAAACTGCTGTACAAGTTCTTTAGAGCAGCAGCTGTAGATGAAAAAGTAAGGTAAATATTAATGTGCATTAATTACTGTAAGTGCAAGTATGATCAGGGCTTCAAGTGTGTGCTTTTTTTTTGTGTGGGCGTGTGTGTATGAGAGAAGGAGAGGAAGAGAGAAAATTGATATGTAAATTTAAGAACAACAGTCATTTTGCATATGCTGATGTTTATTCACCTAGACAACAACCACAAAATCCAAACATTAATTTTTCAGCTAAATCTTCTTTCACATTTGCCACGAATGAAAATTACTTTCAAATACCACCAATGTCCAATGAGACCTTCAATAAGAGTCCTCCAATCTGGTTCACGCATGCATGCATAAGCAAGGAAATTGAATGGATTAAATGATTAACTTCAGCAACTTATTAACCTAATTTCTTATAGCGATATTATAGTAGTTTACTTTCTTAATAGGGTTATTTAGGGTTGAAAAGAATAGCAGGTAGAGTGTTCTTTAGGAGTAAGGGGATATGAGAGAAGATTGTGCAATTTGAGTATCAATATAAAGCATTGTTTCTCATTTCTCAATATTAAAGCATTAGTATTTCTCAATTCATTCATCTTCTTGATCGATTTCAGAAGCATTGCTTCTCATTGTCCCCAAACTACCAAAAAGATTCTTCTTTTGATGGCATAAACCACTTAATATGTTGTAAACTGATCTTATCCGAGTACTTAGTTTCACAAAAATCATATCTAAAATCATTAGTCACCCCCTTACTTCCACTTACTTCACTATGAAAATTGAGACAGAAATAATCTTCCAACGCAACTTTTGCTAAAACGAAGTCAATAATCCTAATCTCACTAATCTGGTGGATTAGGCTGACTGATGAGCATTTCAAAAAAATGCCTCTTAAGAAGGCGGACAAGTTTCATCATCTTGCATTTTTCTTGAGCAAAAACAAGACTGAGCCGGCTCTGTGTTCAATTACCTCAAACTATTTTTGAACGAAGCTTAGATGAATGCTATTGAGCCAGAAGCTCCCTTCACAATTTGGCATCTGCAAATAAAGTAAGTATATTTCCTAGTCTAATACTTTGCTAACTGCTTCTGCTAAGAAGCGTAAAAGCTTTCGAGCCTTGGAAAAGCTCGTAATAAAACCATGAGAAGAAAAGCAGCGACGAGCCATACAAACGAACTCACTCTCTGTAAATTACGTCGAAACCGTTTGAAATGAAAGGCAAAGGCGACGAGTAAATCGATTATAGAAGGAAAGTGAGGAAGATGAATGGGTATGGGAACTAACTGTCGGCTGGATCTGTGGATCCAGTGATAGAGCAAGGCCCCCATCCGAAGATGCAAATGCTTATGAGCAACAGCAGTCCCCTCCTGCTCCAAATCTTCTCCATTTCTCTAACCACACTGTCTTCCTCTTCACAAAAGCAGAAATCGAAAGCCCTCAAAAGAAACACCTTTTTTTCCTATCATTGTTGTCGTATAATAATTTAGGCATGCCCATAGTCCTCCAGCACTGTTGTCAGAAAAAGAGAATCTGAAGCCACAGAAAAATACCTTCTCTTTATCTCTCTCTCTAGTCCACCTGTCTTACGTCTCTCTCCTCTTCCAGTTAAAAAAGACAAGCGTGGCATCTGCTGGGGTGTATCTGATACGGATTCAAGTGAAATCGAAACAACGTAAAAATGTGGAGTCTTTTTCATGGGGTCTGAACTGAAGCTCATTTGTTTGCCATTGTTTCCTCCGAGTTCTTAATGGGAGTGAGAAGAAGAAGCTGGAATTTTGTTGATAGTAGCTTTCAAGGGATGGCCGAAGCGAGTGAATTTTCTTCGAAGCTTAGCTCATGCATTAACGAAGATCATTCTTTTCGTTAACTAACCCATATTTAATTAAAGAGGTAGAGAAGCTGACAATGGCGATTTCAAACGTGGGGTATGGCGGTCGCTGTCAAAACGAACGCCATAAAATGAACCAGAGCCACAACGCACGAACTATATGTCGTCGCAAGTAACTGAGTCAGCTCCAAGAATGATTTTTTCTGGTGAATTTCTCCGGAAAGTAGGAAACGAAGTTTCTTAATATTACTCATTTTCTAGAACTCAACGAAGCAGCCATTATAAATCAACTACTGGATTGAAGCTTTGGATACCCTTTGAGGAAGGTTGGTTCCTGGACGTTACTGACCGACAATGGCAAATTAAGTTAAAAAATTCAGCCTTTGTGTCTTAAAAATCGACTGGGTGCGTTATTAAGCGCACGAGAATTGAGCAAAGAATGAACTAATGGAGGTTTAGAAAGATGAATGAGACAACTTAGATTGAATTCAGTTTCTAATAATGGAAGCCTAGGAAGCTATGAAAGAGTCTCAGGTGATTAAGCCATGGAAGTAAGCCTCATTCTCTGACATTTTCCTTCTGAACTTTATTCGACTTGAACTCATCTCTTCTTTTCTGCCCTATCTTCTTCTTCTTCTTCGGTTCTGATCAACAGATTCCAACGACAAATCAAACAAACTGGGGGATCAGAAGCTTATGTTGGATATAGACTGCATGGGGTGGTTTATAAGTTTCTTCGTTGTCTCAGCTTCTCATGGGCAGGTGGCTATATGAGGCATAGATGATGATGGGCATTACAGAAACTTCTGTTTCCCGTCTTCCACCTCAAGCTCATCTCGGGGTGAGGTGGAAGGAGGAATCTGTCAAGTGATGAGCTGCAAGTGCCAGCCAAAGCAGTCAATAATTAGGATGGATCAAGCTATAGTTTCTCGTATTTTTAAATGAATCCATGAGCGACATTGTCTGAGGAGATTGAGGCTGAGCAGCTGTAAGATATGGAATTCAGATGGAGATGCATCCACGTATGAGATGACAAAGGACGAAGAATTGAAGTCATAAGTTGAACAGCATCGACAAAATCAAAGTTGGATAGAGAAATGAATGGCCAATATTTGATGCCCAAACCAAACCAACTTCCGACCTCAAAAATGAGTAGAGCTTGTCGGGGCCATGTTTCCATCTACTGCTCTTCAAGTCAACCGCACTCCTTCCTCTCCTTCTCTTCTTTCATCTATTTTAATGGCGGCAATTTCGTTATTATACCAATATCTTCACCTGCAGAAACCCCACGTTTACTCCCTCGTCCTTTACAGTAGATCGTGCCTACATTGGCTGGAATTCCCTCGACCTGAACAATGACCATGTTCATTTCCTTCCGCATTCAGTCAACCCTTTGGAGCTTCGAGATTCCCATAATAATATATTTTTCAACGAGTGTGTATATATAGGCCCTCCCTCCCCGGTTCTTCTGATCTCAACCTGCACGCGTAGCTTGCCCAGGTTCTGGGTCGATGATGTACGGGAAGGTTAAGAGGGCGAAAGGGAATGGGCTGTGGAGCCGCGGCGCTTCCTTGGTGAAGGAGCAGCGAGCTCGTATTTACATCCTTCGTCGCTGTGCCGCCATGCTCCTTTGCTCCTATCTTCGCGGAGATGAGCACTGACTAATCTGAACATCGAATCCGCCTTCATCTTCCTCTTTTTTGGGCTACCTTTCTGGCGTCTGTGCTGTGGGATGTTCGTCGAGCTTCTGTTTTTCTCCTGCTGCCCTTTTTTTCTCTCAATGGGAGACCATTAATCCATTGGGTTTGCAGCCATGGGCAGAACACAGGAGCTGAGGAAGAACAACGAACGATCCCATCTCTTGATGTAGCTTCTACGAACAATTATGCATTATGTACGGTCTTAGAGGCTGTTGTTCGAAGCTTTTTTATCAGCATGCGCATGTCTGTATATGAAGGCTCTGTATTTTCGGGGTTCGCCCTCAAAACAAATCACAAGTGTGTCATTTAATCTAAGCTGGTTGATCTCTACTGATCAGCTCTAGTGTTTATAGCAATAGGAAACACTGGCATCAGCAATTAATGGTCACACAGTTATCATTTCTAAAATAAACTAAACGAGCCAAAAAGAATCGCAATCAATCCCAAAAATCAATATTCTCAGAAGACACGAGAAGAACAGAACGATGGCACCAACCGAGTGATGATTACACAGTAATCATTTCTAAGAATACTCTGAACGATTGGCTTGCAGAAACACACTCCACAATCTTTGTTCAACCTCAATAGACAATCGTTGACATGCAAATTATTACAAATAATCCAATCAGGATGAATCGCAAGTTCTAAGGACCAAACTAAGGTCGATTACCATCACCTTGTTTTACCAAAATCAAACCACCTTCGCTTCATCAACTTCTCTCTGTCATTCGTTTCCTGCATCTCTACGGAGAGCTGCAAAACAATAACCCCAAACTATCGGGTCAGTCTTCAAGCACAGCAATTGATCAACTTCAACTTCATATATATAGAGTACCAAATATCTTCTATTTTTTTTCAAATCCAGAGGTTAAGCCTACTCGGGCAACTTTACATAAGGCAGAGTATAATTCTTTGGAGATGATAGTGAAAAAGTGGATAAGTCACCCTTACTGTCACTCTATAGAACAGTACATGAGATTTTCATCTCATACGACTCTTCGTTCAATCTTTTGGAAGTCATTTGATTGATCCTACTCTCATTGGACCAAGTGGCCAGGTAGTTTGGCCAATAGTGGGCCAAGAAAAATACAAGCCTTCGTTATCAAGATAATTTTTTTTTAAATACGCATCGATATTACATAAAAAACACACACGATACAGAACCATACAGAAAATACCCAACATAGATACACACCCTTGACTTGATCATGCCATCACCCAAATAGAGGTTACATTACAATACTTAACCCACAGACAAAAGTTGACAGCTTCAGAAGTCCTTAAAACGCATACACTATATACATTTAAAATTATATGATCTCTCTTAGTGATGATGGCCAAAGAGCCATCAATTTGTATTTGGAGATCTGAAATTTTTGATGAGGAAAAGCTTTTCCACAAACTATGCAACTAAATATTGATTCTTCACTTTCATCATCGACAATCACTTTATGGCATATAACCAGCAATTAATTGACATCAAGATCTCTCAGTTTGTGGCTTCTACATTTTTCTCTCAATTAAAATTGGTTTTTCGTTGACGGCTTACAGGATTTTACCCAAACAACCACTTGGACATAATAATGATCTCAAAAAGAAGGAGCGACCACATAAACAAGCCCTCAATAGTCAGGCGTGATATCATCAATCAATTCAGGATAGATATATAAAGCGAATGAAAGAAAGGGGGAAGTGAATTACTAGGTTTTTCGGGCTTGCCGTCGATCCACTTGGAAACAGAGAAGTGGACTTGCTCGCGGGTGAGAGCTTCGGTCTTGAAAGGCTCCTTGAGACAGTTTCTAACCAGATTAGCACAGATGTTAGAATAGGTGATGTGGGTCATCTCCGCCGCCCTCCAGAACGGTGCAGCTGCATTCGACGCCATGCCTAATGCCTTCTTCTGTGGACCTCACTCGATCTCCGACCGCACTCGATCTCCGCCGCTCTAAATATTTTAATATTTATTTATTTGAATAGTGACTGCAATAGAAATACTGAATAAAAGATTAAAATTAGTATTTATCCGCATTTCCACCTCCAAGTTCACAAACAATAACTTGGAATTTTAACGAAATAAAAACGAGTTGATTAGATTTTAGCCACCGATGAACGTGAAAGAGAGTTCAATTTGCCGCTACAGATGATCTCTGTACAAATGGTGGCAGACTGCGCAGTAATTTCCGCAAAACATTCCGTCTCCACGTTTGATCCAAGCTTCTCCTGTTGGAATTTTGAATAAAGTAATTGGTACCCTTTGGAATTCAAAACTCCCAACCACATTATGGTCTAGTATGTCAAAGGTTTCTAAAAGCATCAAATGCATTATATGAAATTTAAGATTGCATTTACATGGTTAATGAATACATGAAACTTCCTATTTAATTTACCCCTCTTCATATTCATAGTCTCTTGATGGAAGGGCCTATAAATAAGAGGTGAATTTGTTGTTTGAGGATCAATCTATTTCCACATATCTCATAGAGAAATACACCATCATTGAGAGATAGAAAGGATTAATAGAGATCTTCAAGAGAGAAAGCGACAATCTCGGTTTAATCATCAATGGCCGGAGGTAACTCGATTCTTTTCCGCACTTGATCTAAATGCTTTATTTTGTTCTTTAGTAAGCATGTTAGATCGATTTCATTATTTATTTTAACATCTCCAAGATATCTTTGCAGAGATTGGACTCGGGACATTCTTGGATTCGAAGATGAAGCAGACAATGGAGACCGATCGACGAATGTCTCCATTTCAGGAGAAGATGAAGCAGACGGCTGTGGAGACGAAGAGCTGTTGTCCGTCAGTGCAGAGGCTATATGTGTTGATTCGTGAAGGCCGGTTTTCAACAGTAGGGAGGCAGAGTGAAGTCGGGGAGTGAATTTCACCTCGATGTAGCCGTCGCCATTGCCAATCGCAAACACCATGGTAGAAATCTGAGTTTTAAGAAGAGGGTTGAAATCTGGAGGGTGGTTTCTGATTCAAGATTTTTATCTTTTTCCACACCACACTCACAAAGAGCAGCGCTGCCGGAGTCAAACCAACATAATAATCCGCCATTGCTCCACTGTCAAACTTTTTGACGGATTCTGAGAACCCAGTGAAATTTCCAGATCAAACTCCCTTTTTCCACTGAATTTCGCATCTTCGACGCCGTTTCAATAATTGGAAGTTTGTGACTTCGTACGGTACTAAGGACTGTAAAATTGATGATTGGTGGGGAAAGGTTAAAAATTTGATAGAAATTGTTACATGGTAGAAACCTCGGAGCCCACTCTCGCTTGCTCCCTCGCTCTCCATATCCGAGCTTGACGACGAACTTCTCCTCTCTCTCCTCTCTCTCCTCTCTCTCTCTCTCTCTCTCTCTCTTCCTACAGCTTTCATGGAAGCTCTTGCGGCACCTTTGTTTGTCCCAAAGTTCAAGGAGCTATACGCAAGGCTTCCGGCCCCACGTTCTAGGATCAAAACACCAACCAAGCGCTCTGCGTCTCTCAAATTCGGATTTGGAAATCGAGCTTTTTCTCGTGAGCTTCCGGCTGACAGAGAAGAGGAAGAGCCCGTGGGTGCTGGGTCTGATTCAGTTTCTCGAGAAAGTGCGATTTTTAGTCAGGTAATATTGCAACTCTCCAACATACTGGGTTGAGCGGGAGTGAATTACTTCAGTTCCCTTCTCTACGCATTTCTCTGCATGTCAAGACCTTTGAACTTATTGTGTGCAATTGAAGAGGGTTAGTAATGTTGAGATTGATAAATGGGACATCCATTTTGGCGATGTTCTGAATGGATGCCTTGTTTGTGTTGTGCAGGAGGATAACGCTAAAGAGAGTATAAACGGCGAGAATGCGAATAATCCGCCCAAGCCGTCTCCCCCCACCTCCAGTGGAAGCGGAGGAGGAAATAGAGCTGGCCTTTTCAGAACACCCATCTCTGGTGGCGTGCAGAGTGCTACCTCCGTGCATGGTTTACCCCGACCTGCCTTAGCAGTCCGAAATCTGATTGAGCAGGCATAATTCGATCATCCCCCCTTTGTTTTGCTTATAACATCGATTCTTAGAGACGTTTATGCGACTCTGAATGTGCGTTTCTGCTTTGAAGGCTAGATTTGGCCATTTGTGCAGTCTAATGTCTCGAATGCATCACCGCCGCGAAGGATATCCATTCGGTGTTCTTGTAGATTTTGCACCTGACCCCATTGGGCGTAAGTCTCAGCACCTCGTGTTGTTCCGATTTTATCAGTCATGCGATTATCTTTACGTTTTGTTCTTTATCAGATCCAGTTTTTTCGCTTTCTCCGCTGGCCATTCACACCCGAAACTTGTTGGCGGATCCAAGATGCACGCTTGTTGTGCAAGTCTGTGTTGTTTCTTGTAGCAATACTTGATCCAGTAGTTATATGCCCAAGGTTTTGACTGTGTTCTTTTGTAGATTCCTGGATGGAGTGGGTTATCCAATGCCCGTGTAACTATTTTTGGCGATGTTTATCCACTTCCAGAGGATCTGCAGGTCTGTTCTTTCTGGATTTCAACTCCTTGATTATTAAGCTTGCTCATTGCTATGAACTAGCAGGAATGGGCTCGCAGGCAGTACATATCAAAGCATCAGCAAGGGCCTTCGCAGAAGTGGGGAAACCTCTACTACTTCAGGATGCACAACATCAGGTCCTAGTCTTTTTTCCATATTGAGACACATTTTTGAAATTCCTGGCTAACCCACTTTGTAGTCGGTAGCAGCGATATATATTTCATGGGAGGATTTGGGACTGTTGCTTGGGTCGATGTGAACGAATATGAGAGCCTTCAACCCGATAAGATTGGATGGACGTGAGCAGAATCTCAAGGTTAGCTTCTTCTTTCCACTGTGGCTCTTTCCAACTTATCAGTGTTTGGCCTTAGCTATGTGTTTTGCGTAGGAGCTTAATGCAGTATTCTCAAAGCCTCTGAAAGAGCTATTGTCTGCTGAGAGTAAGGTGGATGCTGCTGCTGTGATTTCGGTCGACAGCAAGGGCACCGATGTTCGGGTTCGACGAGGCGCTCAGGTACTCCGCACTTTCAGAACTTAGAAAATTTTACAAATAAACAGCTGTTTACTGTCCTCTGGGTGCCCCAGTTCAATGTTCAGAGAATACCATTTGAGGAAGGGCATCCTGTTGAAACACTGGAAGAGGCCAAGGCTGCTCTTTGGAAACTCATTAACAAAGGCCGCCAATAATCATTTGAACCGCCTGGATGATCCCCAGAAATGGCTGCTTCTTTTGAAGCTTTTTTGGACGGTGATTTGTTATCTGTATAAGAAATAAGAAGCCCCTGATTCTGAATCTCTCAATTCCTAACAGAGCATTCCCCGTTGGAGGAACTTAAAATCAAAACATAGGCCATAGAACTGTTCCCAAAGTTGGAGGGCAAATCTTTCATGGTTGATTCAACTTAGACACCAAAACAGACATCCTCAAAAAGCAGAATACAACAACATGCTTCTAAATTACATCAGATATTTAGCAGATAAAAAGGACTGCTCCTACCCGCCCTCATCCACATCCAATGAAAGCCCAAGACGAGTGGCTAGTAGATTCCAGGAATGATACGATAAGGAACTTTGTCGCAGTATAATTTCCAGTACTTACCATACCTGCAACAAAGCACAAAACCATAACACTGGTCAAACAAAAGTTACTTGACCACGACAGTGATAACTACACCTCAAAGCCCTCTCACACTCCAATTGAGTAGCTGTGTGATTCAACCATACAGAGATATCTTGCCTTAGCTGAATTCAAGGATTCCTCACCCGATGCATGGCGGCTTTAATGAAGAGTGGCACTCTTCTCTTAAACAGAAAACAGATGGCTTCTAGTTTGGTTTCTTTCAGTTATTATAAGGAAGCATAACTTTCACAGTTAATTGACTCTTAGCCTATTCTTACCAAGCTTTGAGAGCATCTCGGGAGTTATAATTTGATTAAAGCAGTTCCACACCAAACCCATAACATTTTCAGTAAGCAAAAATATGAAGCCACACCTATTCTAGCGTTTCATTTGACAACTTCAGATACATGACTCAAAAGAGCATTCCAAAATTTTGAAGGAAAGAAGAATCTTTATTTACTTACTTGGATTGACATCTGTCATCGTCCCTTTTGGCTCGATCAAAAAGAAGTATAGTAAGAAATATCACATAGAAATACGGCAGATACTGTGAAGAAAAGGAGATTAGGAAAGATCCATCAGTATGTAAACAAGACTTATAGCTACAGCACCCAAACATAAATTGATTACATGATTGAAAAGAGCTGGAACAGTCCAGAAAAAAGCGGCCAGTATTTCTGGAACATAATGGAAATGACGTGCCAGTCCCCACCTGCAAAAATGTCAATTGTGTAACCTACATTAACACGGGCATGGTGACAATAATCTGATTTGCCCATCTTCACTTATTTGTGCCAACTCTCACAGACTGTTTGTATAGTTTGTTACCCATCAAGTGGACCAATTCCATCAACATGGAACAACTACCGTGGATATTCAGAGACCATTAATGTTGATATTGAAGATTTTGGGAATACTATTAGGAAATTGAAACCTATGAAAAAACTCACCATCCGGAAGTTAGAAGAATGCTGGACTTTGTTTCTCCAGATGTTGTAGTATATGAAGCAACTATCTGTCAAAAACTCCACTTGATTATATCATTTCTCACCAGAGATATTTAGTATTACTAAGTCAAGCTCTTTCATCAAAAACCAAACAAAATACAATAACATAATTTTATTTTTCAAAACCTTTGACGGAGCTTTTCCCCAAACTAAACATTTTCCATTTGTTCTGCGGAATTCTTGTCGTTGTCTGTCACAGTCATAGTTGACGTAAACACAAAGAACTCCCGCCAGAAGAATGTAAATGGCCAACTGTAAGATAAGTAGTAGTTCTTCAGTGGTGTGAATATACAATGGCTATCCTTATTTTTATCTCCTTCGCCAATCATGACAAATAAAAACAAAGGGGAAGATAATCTTTGATAAGCAAGCGTTGTGGTGTTCAGTTGTATATGGAATTAATATTTTCCAAAAATATAATGGAAAGTGAAATTCCGAAGACAGATGAAATATATTTAACAAGGAAAAACTAAAGAAAAAGTTATACCTGGGTTCCAAGGTTTACAGGATGGTTGACCAGGTACATGCCAGGGGAAGTATAGATAGATGGAACCCATACCAAGCATCCCCAGCAAATATAAAAACCAGCTGCAATTAACACGTCCAAATGAGCCCAGAACATTATCAGAATAAGGGGGACAAGTGAACCATATGAACCAACCAGACAGTTTGATAATTAGTTATAAATAAAATTATATAACATTATTTTATTTGTAAAGGAAAGCTGATAAATATGTAAATTCTAGATGTTGACAAGTAAAGAAAATTATATGGATTAGTTTGTATTAAATATTGATCATATGATGAAAGTATCAATTTGAATGTGCAATTACTTGCTGCTGCCTATGATCTAATGTTCTTGTCCCCCAGAGAAAGTGCATGTTAGCACAAACATTTTGTATCAACCCTTCATGGCTCTTCAACAAATTGAAGACGCTTTTTGTCTTTTTATAACAACTGAGTGAAAAAATTCTCTTATTATGCAAGTATAATGTATCCTTATGCAGAAAGTAGTAAATACGTCATAGTCCACATTTGAGTTGAAATTTACAGTCAGAAGCAGCTTATGAAACAAATTGCTGATGAAAATGCAGACTCCAATAGTTACAATATATGTTTAACAGCCGATGTCCATTATGTAAACAAAGAAATATGATACCTCTATCATGTGCAATATCCATTGTATTCCAGTATCCAGCCTCCCACCAAAAAAATTTTGTAACATAAACTAGCATCAACGTAGTATTTACAAGCATTGAATCAGCAATTTTTCCGGTCTCTTCATACTGATAAAAAAATAGAGAAACACTGAGTTTTATATGACCAGTGACTTTGTGTGGGATTTAAAGAAAATTTCAATTTCTTATTTTTTCAAGCCCTGAATTACATATACATTATAGGAAAAAAAGTCACCAATCTACAAAGCTTCTACATAAGTTAAATTCATAAAATTCGTCACAACTACAAAGATAATACACACAACATATAAAAAGCTCTAGAACTACTTTCTTGTTGCATTTTCTGTGGAATCATCCAGATAAAAATCTCTAAGGATAGCAGAATTCATAATTCAGTCCGGATATTATTGATAATTCTGCAGAGTATTATAGCTTGAAATAGGAATATACAATGCTCCTACTTAATAGTGTGCTAATTCTAACCAGAAATATATGTTCCATGTGATTCTACCTGCTTTATGCAATAGGTCAAGGCAAGAACAGCCCAAGACATCATCCCAAATCTGCAATTAGTGAAAACCTTAATGTCGAAATTTTTTCCAATTCGAGGATACAATTCCATACCCTGCAATCAGAACAGTAAATTCAACAGAAAAAATGTTAGTGGATTAGTTTTTGCAAATTTTAGCAATCAAACCTCACCCTTTTCTAAGATAATTGAGAACAGAACTAGAGCTAATGAGCATACAAGCAATTTAGAAAATCCACAAAGGAATAATAAAGGAAAGATCATGAATAAAAGGATGTGATGGCCTATTGAAATAACAACAAGAGTGAATTGTGAAGGGGTTAGAAGACATCTACCCAGTAGAAATCAATGATCACGTTCCCAGATGATCCACAATCAGAAGAGGAAGGAGCCAAATGACCCTAATATGAAGATCTAAAATAGTTAGAAGAACTATAAAATTATCATAACCCTAGAGAAAATTGTTAGAAGTAGCAGTTTACACCCTTACTTTCACATATAGCAAAATACAAAAGATGAAGCTTCCAAAAATTAGGGTCGAGAAAATTTCTCCCAAATGATCATAAACAATTGTTGGGTTGAATATGCCAAACCTGATGAACAACATTTAAAATGCGAAATGCTATTTATGATCAGTCACCACTGAAATAATATTATGATACAGAAACCTGGTACAACACTGTCAAAATGAAGAACTGAGCATGAAGACTTGAGATTCATTACTTCTTTTGCAATAGAGTAAAAAGGGATATGCATCAATCAACCACAATTATGAAATATATCATAACGTACTGATGAAGTTTTTATGAGGGAACTAGTAGGAAAAATGCTTTCCAAATTTGGAAAAAGCAAATAGAAAACCAAGGTATGATGACTTAAAGTGGCAAGAAAGAAAAACCCAGTATGAATAGTTCCTACCAAAAAAGACAACTCCAAAAGTAACACTTTATTATCTTTTTTCATACATCATGGTGTGAGCATTAAGTATGTCATTTAAAGATTCATCAAATCAGACAGAGGACCGGATGATGCAAAAATATTTCAATTCTATGCATTCTCGAATATTATGACAGCAGAAGAATAAAAAATATGGTTTGAAGGTTTAGACTCTACCACCAAAGTCCCAAATAAGTAATCAACGTCACTGCATATGCAGCCATTCCATTTGCCTGAAACAATGAACCAGTAGAAAATTTAGGAAACAGTAATTGTAAAAATCCCGGCTCAATTTAGATCGAGCAGCAGGTTAGTCATAACTATACCCAATCAGTACTATTGTAAAATAATTCTTTTATTGGGCGGAATTGGGAAGAATTTAATATCCTCCCTAATTTGTACCTTTTCACATTCAACGGAGCTGTGCTTCTTGATCAAAATTGAAAATTGACTATAATTCTAAACACGTACATGATATGCAATCGAACATCAAGTGCTTAGGTAAGCTTGATTGTCAAGTACCTTGTACACAGGAAGATTTCCTGCTGGAGAGATTGGCCCCTCGACTCTTTTTCCAGGAAGAAGGAGCTGAAGAGCAGCTTCAAAAACTCCATAGACAACTATTATGATGCAAGCAGTGAGAGTAGGCTTGGGCCAGACGTCGATGAATCCCATCAATCCATTTTGCCATAAGTAATCGAAAGTAAGAGAGATCGAACCATCGGCATGCACCATTGTATACCATCTGTATGAAAACAGGACGGAAGAAAGAGAGACAGGAGTGAAAAGGCAAATAAATAAGGTAAAGAGAGAGAATCAGCATAAAAGAGAAGGAAAAGGAAGGGGGAGAAATACAGAAGGATGACGAAGGGAGGACAGAGAGAGAGGAGGGAGAGCATGGAGACATAAGTGACGAGGGGGGAGTGGACGGTGTCGGGCTGAGCCATCGGGAAATGAATCTGAGATGAGAGCGTGGATGCGGTGGGGAAGAAGACGACGTAGATTATCCCTGCGGCCCCTGCCTTACTCGGAACTGAAGTCAGTCCCCACTCCAGCTCCACTAGCTCACTCAGTCGTCGAAGTCAAACAGAGCTATGCGTATTGGGCCGACATGGAGACGTGAGTTTGGGTGTTGGCCCATTTTGCATGTTTCGTCAACCAACCCCTTCATCACTGTGTCAACCAACCCCTCCAAAATCCAACCTTCTGGCTGGGTGTATTATCAATGAATATATAAATTTAATAGAACAGAGGGTCGAGAGAGGCGAGGGGGACCGTTTGGTTGACCTAAGATTCAAAGCAGAAACTGGGAGTAAAAAGGGAAATGGAGAGAGAGGGGGGGCTCTGGAGAAATGGAAGTGAGAAGGACCAACGGAAATGCTTCTCCCTCCTCTCCTCCCACGCCTCCGTCCCCGCTTCCGATCAGCTACGGACCGGGGCAATCCAACTATCTCTTCTCAGCCTCTCCCTCCCCGTCTCCGCCCTTCTCTCCTCCCTCCACCTCCCCCCGTGCATCGTCCCAGACTCTTCCCCTCCTCCACAAGGATGCCCCTTGGCCTCCGTCTTCCATCTACTCCCCATTTTCCCTGGATCACCCCCTCCGCCCGGACGAGTCCGCGGAATCTTCGCACCCCTCCTGCCTCAAAGAATTGTAAGCCCCACATTTTTTACGTGCATTTTCCTTCAATCGATCGGAAGCAGGATCAGTGATTGCACTGTTGTTAATGACGGAGGTTTCTACTTCTCCCAGTCGTGGCAATGATTTGACTGTCTGCTCCTCCTCTTTGGCATTGAGTCATTCGTTTGCGTCATACGTGAGTTTTCTAGTCTTGCAACTACCAGTCAACCCCAAAAGGCGTTTCCCTGTCCTTCGATGCATTGAAGTTTTCTTTTTTGTCTTCTTTTATTCTTTGGGAGCAACATGTTAGAGTTGTTGGTCCAGCGATGCTGCAATTGCTGTACTAATAACTCCCCGACTGACTCTCCCACTAAACCACTCCCAGCGGAATGAGCGTCGTACGGGTACTCCTTGGAGATGGGGACTTGGAGGAGCAAGGTTGGATGCTGGCAGTGGCACTGCACTGATGTGCCTTCCTTACGGGTCGGCGCACCGTGGTCGAAAAAATACGGTACGCGAGACTCGAATTTGGGTTGCGTACGGCAAACGAGAATATGGTACGTGCGAAAGGGTTGGGTTGCGGAAGCGATTTGTGATGGGAATGATGAGGAATGGTCGAATAAAAGTGGAGATGACTCGGTGAAATAAGGGGATGACTCGGGAGATGGAAATATGGTGAAAATCGGGTTTGTGGAGGAAATGTTGATCGCTCAGGGAATGAGATGGACTCTTGAGAGTTTTTTGGTGTAGATGGATGGACAATTCGAACACTTGAGCAATCTAAGTGTTCGTCTCGGTAGACCTCGCCCGTACTCGGATATGACTCACCGATCGTACGTGAGACGGTTGACACACTCGACCAGATATGACTCACCGGATAAGGAATGTCGGAGGGAGCTTCGACTGGTTAGGAAGAAGGTGCAATGCACAATTTTTAATAAAATTCTCTCTCTACCATTAAAGTGTGGTTGATACACTTAAGTACTAAAAACGTAAAAAGATAAGAAAGATAATGTAAGCCCTTAGATGACTTGAACACCTCGGATTTAGCTTCAGAAAGATCTTCGGTTGACTTTATGTTCGATTCAATAAGATTTGCACGGTTGACTTTGAGTCTTGACCGAGAGTGACCGAGAGTGACCGTGGTTGTCCGAGAGGTGGCACCTAGGTGTAATAAGCTCCGAACCATGAGAGATTGGCTCGAGCCAATTTAGATTCGTGGCTTCTAAAATGCTCTCGATGGTCAGCATGAAGTGGCACGTGGTCTGGTTCCTCGGTTGTCCGATAATGGTTCATGAATGTGCGCGAGCGCATATGAAAAAGACCGAACCGGTGGTTGATCATATCCGAGTCTCAAGGGATCCGCGCGACTATTTTGCAAAGCTGTTGCTAGAGGATCTCCTAATGATTTGATAGCTTGATCACAGATTTTATGGATGAAAATCACTTGTGGCTCGCCGGTTGGCGGTTGTTGTTGAACGACCTCGCACGCGCTCCCGGTGGATCATTTCCAGACATCTTGAAATTTGTCCTTGTCAAATTTGAACATTGTCTTTTCATTGACCAAATAACTAAAATACTTAAAGATTTAAGTAAAGTGGCCGATGAAATTTGGTCAAGGTCTTCTAGTGGGCCGAAGATGAGCAACCGGTCGACACTTTAATACAGTCGGTCGACACTTTGACATAGGCGGTCAACACCTTGACATAAACGGTCGACACTTTTGTGGGCCTTCTCCTATGGAATGTGCGTTCCTCTTCTTTGGGCTGCTTTTCACCTCCTTCTCTAAGGATAATTGCTGGCTAAGTAAATAAAATTAAGTGTGACCAAAGATAGGCCCATGAGTGATCACTCGATCCTTGAGAATTGGATCGTGCGTTCTCCCATGTCGGTCATTTATTCCATTGGGCCGAAGCCCTAGAGGACTTCGGCAAGGCTGACGACCGTGTCTCTATTGGTCGTCGGGTCGTGAACGTGGGGCGTCCGCTAGACGCCGGGCGTGTCTTGGTCGAGAGCCCCGATCGTGACATGGACCGATGCGTCGGGCATGTCGTGGCCGAGAATTATCGGACACCATATGATCGAGACCTTAGGTTGTTCCGAGACTATGTCTCCTGCAAAATCAGCAACTAAGTTAGTAAAATCTCCCGTGCTCGTCGAGTCCATGTTCGTGATGTGCTCCAGTTGCACATCATGCACACTATCGCAAGTGCCCCAGTTATACATAGGAAAATCTCTGGACTCGTTTTTTCCCCATCAAACTCAGACTATCCATTATTTCCCCCATTACTGAACTGGGGACTAACATTATGAAACAATCATGGGTATACTGCTAGCCTCAAAGTTGAACAAATACAGTATTAAACAGGTGCAACACAAGATCATAAAATAATACTAGGGGAGCTACTAGCCTCGCATGCGTTTTTCTTGCCCTTTTACAACAAATACCACCCGCAGGCCGTAGCCGAATATGATCCCCTGATATAATCAAAACACAAATGCATGCACTTACATAATCAACCCATTATTACCTTCATTGGCATAAACACAGGCACCCCGCATGCGTGACAAGTCTGCAACTTTCACAATTTTGCTCTCACTCCTCGATCAAGACTGCCACCGAGACCCCAACATTATTCATTAGAAAAGAGAAATTCTCTACAAGCGTCTTCATTCACCGAGTTTCATCCTCAAGTGCACGGAAACCATTCGTCAGGTCTTCATGCAGCTTCTTAAATTTTGAAACAAGTGATTCTTCTCCTTCTGCTGGGTACTCAAATTTTTGAGACCTGCATAGAAAAAGAACGATTTTCTGACCTCGCTCTCCAAATTCAAATATCTAGAACTATCCGCAACTTACACTAGCCGATAGAAAAGATCTCCCAATCGGTGCTTGATGAGAGTGTATGTTATCTTCTGACCATCCATACCAGCTCCTCTCTCTACAGCCTGTACATTTTAAGTCAGTTCATCAGAGAAAATGCAGAACCAAATATTTCTCCACAAGAAGGTATTCCTTGATTTCTCTTTCCATAATTTCTTCATTTGGTTTAGAAAGTGAATGCAAAAAAAAACTAGCAACTACATTAGCAACTAAATTAACCGGTGCTAAGACAGAACACTAACCTGATTGGCCACATTGTAGAAATGAATGATGTTGCGCAACATCCAAACAGACTTATAAAATGGGCAGAATTTATCATATCTGCAACATCCAAACAGACTTATAAAATGGGCAGAATTTATCATATCTGCCACGTGCAAGATATAAAATATGAGCCAAACAGAATGGTTGGGAGGAAGAGGTGGGCTCCAATTAAATGAAACTGGTTATATGGGAACTTAGAAGACATTATTAACATTTGAAACTCACGGAGTGAATGCATTCTGAGCCAGATAGTCTTCTCTCAGAAGTTTTGCAGTCTCTAAGGTAATTTTATCTCCTTCAGCTAATGCATCTTTTCCAACAAGCTGCGGTTACCAAGACAGCCCAAAAGGGTTAGTACCGGAAAAACTCCAATCAACCACGTATACTTTGTTAAAAATAATGAACAGTGCTATATTCTCTTCTAATGTTTTAAAACAAAGGGAAGTTTTTAATGTGAAAAATTCATGTAATATGGCAAGACCCCACCAAAAGTTCCTTGAACATCTGACAGTACCATGCTTCACACTAGCCACGATTATCACAAGTACCGTATCCTGTTTCACCTACTTCGGCGAATGGGATACTTATATTTAAATCTACTCTACAGTGAAAAAACAAAATGCAAAACGTACTTGATAACGAGTTTCTAACTAAATGTTTAGTTCATTCTTATCGAAATCATAAGAATAAACATGGCTATTAATTTTTTTTATTAATTGTATCTATACAATTTAATGGTTGTACAATACCAAAGCTATTACTAGAACTAGACGAAAAACATGAATGAAAAACATAATATTTATGTTGGTAAGAAACAAACAAATTAAAAATGTTATTTTTTAATAAAATTTTCGTAACTATAAAAACTAAACATAAGTTACAAAAAAATATATTAATCATTAATTTATAATATTTTATTTTATATCTAGGATACATAATACAAATAAATAAAAAAATATCACGTCAATATTTTTTAAATTTTATTTCCATCGAGTACACAACTAGAACCTTGAATTGTTTGTTCATGTCCAAATCGTATCGTGAAAAGTTTTGGCATTAACAATGAAATTCTTATTTAAATTTGATGTTGCTGTCTTGAATGGTTACAGCATTTTAATTGCACGCTAGTACAAATGGCTGACATGAGAGTTAAGTGCCAGCTTTAAGAGAAAGGAACATTCCATGCGTCCATACTTGCTCGTATAACATAAATGTGATAGCATTTAGTGGCAGGTTCCCGACAGAGGAAGGGAAAGGCCAGTTTGACGAAGGCGGCTCGAGGAAGAGCGAAGGACGTAGATAGGAAATGACCCTATTTCAATGTGTCCCATCTGTCCCAGTATTTCTATGTTAGGATTCCATTCATGTAATTTCTATTTTTTACCCGCTACGTTACACTTTTGGTCTTATTTCGCATAGAGCAACGAATATGAAAAGACAGGAAATGACCCTATTTCAATATTTTTAAATATAGTAAATTATTAGTAATGGAGAGGACTTTTTCTCATGTGCTATAATAATCTAATGTTCTGAAACGAAGGATATACATGTCACTTTGTTCTGATACCAGTGATACAATGATTATTCTTGCATGGAGGTAAAAGATGAAGGCTATTTTTTGTGTGGGTTACGTGCTTGGATTTATGAACTTTCTTGGGATCGATTTTGACAGTTTAAAGAATGGATTCGATTGCACAAAGATCCCTAATCCATTAGTGGAGTTGTAGGATAATTAAGATCGAATGAATTTTGTTTGGAGAGAGTGATTATTGGACCAAGCCTATGTGGTTCTATCCTCATCAACGTCGCTAAACAGATATTGTCAGTTGTCTCCAAAGACGGTCACTTAGTGTTAAGTTAGACGACCGGTTTGCAACTTACTCAATCGACCGAGGATGACCCATTTGCGATTTACTCAATAAAAATATGAAAATTTATTTTTGTCTCCTTACAAAAAATAATCACGTGTTAATAATCATACTCATTTAATTGACTAAATTAATAAAATAATAAAACACCAAAAGAGAAACAATTTAAACGAAGTTTATAAAAGGACTAATCTTCTCATTTAATTCCATTCCATTGTTTAATCACCAACTGATGGTTGATCAATACGTGACATATGCGGGACTTCCAACTCTTTCTCCTTTACCACAGCACAACCCGATCAACTTAAGCTACTCATGGATATGCTAAGAGGGTTATGTGGATTTCGTTATTTCTTTTAGTTAATTCTAAGTCAGGGGGGATTGTGGGGTGGTTGTACTTTTTGACTTCATTTTGCAACGAAATACCAGCAGTGCAAAGAAACAATTCAAGCTGAAGGGGAAAAGAGTAATAATCCAAGTTGAGGCCAAGTGCAAGCCCAAGAGCAATAATCCAATTGAAGATATGCGCAGAGTAATGAAGTCTTTCAAGGTAGCAATAATCCAAGGAAAGGTGCCGTAATAACTAAAAAAGGTACAACACACATGGACATATATGAATTAAAACACACAGTGTCATGCACATGGACGCTTAGGAATCAAAATTTTTTTTACCATGAAATTCTTACACTAAATGCCAGAAGGTTCTTACCAAAAGAAATTTAAAAAGCCAGGTAAGATCGGCAATAGACAAAATGACATTCGCTTAAGAAGATAACTGAAGAACCACCGCCTGCTAATCCGTGGAATAATTTGCCTATTTTACGAAAATCAATTTCAATCATGATCTCTCGAATACACACTAGTATGTAAGCGATAGTCAGGAACCAAAGTTTAAAACGTCCATTCATGTTCATCACTGCCTATCTTTGAACAGGTTAGTTAGGGACTAAAAGTAAATTTTTTTAATGAGCTTTTATCAACAAAGTATATCATCACGGCATATTTTACAGAAAAGACTATTGCACATATTCTTTAGTGTAGTGTAAAAGAGGTTGTATAGGTCTGCGACAATTCTCTACTCCACCATATAACACGCTCTACTAAATGCTTTTTTTTTTTTATGATTCAAAACTTGAACTAGGCTTCTTCACCTGGGACTGATTAATAAAGTGACCATAATGGAAATCATGGTCAACTGGATGCTTTGCACATACCATTTTCAAGAAAATATTGCCTTTTATCGTGAATGAAGTACACCATTCATCGGCTCTTATACCAACAGACCTTGGAGCTGTCTTCATTAGACAAGGAGAGTTTTCAAAGATATATTTGTATCGTAAGGGATTCAACTTCAATAAAATTTGCCAGAGGAGGTGCCTTTTTGCTTTGAGTCAAATAAAGATTACGAAGGAGTCCTGTTAAGTGATGGGATATCTATGCATGGAAATTAGACTATTATTTATATGGAAATTGACTTCTTTGCACGTTATCTTCATCATTTCTTTGCAGGCAAGTCTTTTCTTTGTCCCTTCACTGAGTATCCAATTCCAGAGAATGAGCTTTTCTTTTAAACTTCATTTCATTTTCTACACGTTTGAGGTTTGACTGATGCTCCCTCTATGGAGTAGTTTTTAAGAGTTGGCTTCTAGTTATCCCTGCGCTTTGCATCTGGGTGCTTGTTGGTCAGTTTCTCTCCTGATATTTTTCGTATGTCTTACTAAGTCTCCGTTTTCTATTTGGTATTAGCTGTTTTCAAAATAATTGTTATTTGCTTCTGCTTGGGTCCTTTTTTGACGTTGTTTTAGAACTTGAAAACATAAAAGTTTTGTTTATTCCCTCTCCTCTCTTTTCGCTCTCCGTTTCCGGTTGTCTCGGGCCTTTTCCGTCAGTTAGGGAAAGGTGGCATGTACACACATAAACAGAGACCAGACCACCATCTACTTTGAACATATCAAAAGGATATAAAGAAAAAAAAACATAAATATATCTTCCTGCTTCTTAGATCGTCCTAACTCTCCTAATCCAATCTTCAGGCATGTTACTCAAAGCTCTTATTATCTGGCAAGTGACAATCATATCACCGTTGATCACATAGCTTATGCCTATTCGTGAACTTGTTTTCTTCCATTTAAAATAGAATACTTCATAAGAAAATTGTGTACATGTGAGTAGACACACCCAATGGAGACGATATATTGGGTTCGTTAAGACTAGTGATCAGACCTGCAACGGTAGATTTTAGGACAGCCTCTGTCCTCAGGGTTAGACTGAGGAGGGAGACAGTCGCTGCTTCTGGTGTAGGGCTGGCCACTTTCCCCATCGCAAGCCGGGTGGTCTTTCTTCAAAGCCCCGTAAGAGATGTATCTCTTCTGTTGCAGCTGTCTTTTGCTAGTTTCAGACCCCAGCAGCACTTCGTCTTCTTCACTGCAATCCGCTATTATTCCATCGCATGATGCGTAGAAATCTTCTGCTGTGAGGGCTATTCTGCTAAAATACTCAAGATTAAGTACAAGAAGAATAAGAAGTCTGAGAGACATGGCGATTTAGCTCGAGTCTTACTTCAAAATACTGCCATTTTCATCCATCTTCTACGGGATGATGGTTGAGTGGGATTCAATCAAAGCATCTCATAGTGGGAGTCAAATAATGGTGCGATTTGAATCGTATAAATGAAGTTTGGCATGACACCACTTGAAACTCTGTTCAATCCACTAATAGATAATGGAGTCAATTTCATTCGCCGTCTCTCTCTGACTCTACGCTTAGATGGCAGATTATAGACAGCTGTACGCTTTGATTAGGGTTTAGGGTTTAGGGTTTAGGGTTTAGGGTTT
>QAOC01053721.1:0-14960 GCA_003255005.1 Begonia fuchsioides | reverse complement strand
TGGATCATCCTTTTCATGTTGGCACCTACAAAATTAGCAATTTGTTAGACAAAATATAGACTCGGCCTTGGCTTAGAAACCCGAGACCAAGTCCATGGTGCTAGAGCCTTCCGCTTCTAGATGTGCTAATCCGTGGCACATCATCTTGGGTTTTAGGTTTTGGGGTTCGAGTTTTGGGTATAAGTTTTCAGGTTTTAGGTTTCGAGAACACAAAACCTGAAACCCAAAATTCAAAACCCAAAATCCAAAACTCAAAACCCAAAACCTGAAACCCGACCATCAAAACCCAAAACCTGAAACATAAACCCGAAACATAAAACCGTAAATGTGAAACCCGAAACCCGAACAACGAAACCCAATACCCGAAATTAGAAACTTTAAATATAAAACCCTCAACTCGAAACCCAAAACCCAAAACCCAAAATTCAAAACCCTAAACCTGGACCCCGAAACACAAAACCTAAACCAAAACTCGAAATCAAAATACTAGAAACCCAAAACCCAAGCAATAAAACACGGAATAAAAAAAAAATTAAAAACCCAAAACCAAAAACGGAAACCCTGAAACTTGAAACCTTAAACCTTAAACATAAAACCTGAAACTTGAAAAACGAAACCCAAAAACCTAAACCCGAAACTCAAAAGCCAAATTTGGAAATCCAAAACCATAAACCTGACACTCAAAACCCAAAACCCGAACCTCGAAACCCAAAACCTGAAACTTGAAACTCAAAACCCAAAAACCAAAATTCATAACTTGAATTCTAAAACCATAAACCTGAAACTAGAACCTAGAAACCCAAAACACAAACTCTGAACCAGAAACTCAAAACTCGAAAGGCAAAATCCTAAACTCGAAACCCAAAACAAAAACTCAAACCCCAAAACCTGAAACCCAAACCCCGAACTATAAAACCTGAAAGAGAAAGCCCAAAATCAAAAACTAGAAACCTAAAACTAGAAATCAAAAACCTAAACCTTTAACCTAAAACCCAAAACTAAAATCCGAAACTCAAAACCTAGCACCTGAAACTTAAAAAACAAAAAACTAAAATCCAAAACTCGAAACCCAAAACCTGAACCACAAAGCCCAAAACTTGAAACTCGAAACCCAAAACCCTAACTCCAAACCCCAAAATCCAAAACACGAAATTAAAAAAATAAAAGCCAAAAAACCTAAAAATGAAACTCAAAACTCAAAACCCAAAACCCAAACCTAAAACCTAAAACCCAAAACCAACACTTTGAACCCCGATTCAAAAAAACCTGAACCCTGAATCCAAAAATAGAAACTTGAAAGTCGAAACTCAAAACTCGAAACCTAAAACCTGAAAACATGAAACCCAAAACCCAAAACATGAAACCCAAAACCTGAAACCTGGAACCCGACACCTAAAACCTGAAACCTAAAACATGAAACCCAAAACTTGAAACTCAAAATCCGAACCCCAAAACTCCATTCCAGAAACATAAAACTAAAAGTTCGAAACCCAAAAAATAAACTCTGGAATCGAAACCCAAAACCCTCAACTCGCAACCTAAACCTGAAATTCGAAACCCAAAACCTGAACCCCGAAACCCAAAACTTAAATCCCAAAACCCAAAATACATAACTAAAAACCCAACACCCGAGCAATGAAACTCCAAAAGCAAAACCTTAGACCCAAAGTCCAAAGCCCTATGCCCTAACACTTAAGACCTAAGCCCTAACACTTAATCCTAAAGCCCTAAGCCCAAAGCCCTATGCACTAAACCCTAATAAAAAAGACTAAGAGCTAAGCCCAAGTCCAAGGCCTTAGACCCAAAATCCAAAGCCATAAAACATGAGCCCTATGTCCTGACATCTAAGCCCAAAGTCCTTAGGCCTAAGTCGTGAGCCCTTAGACAAAAGCGATAAGCCTTAAGCCCAAAGACCAAAGCCCTAAGTCCTAGGCCTTATTCCCAAAATCTTAAGTCATTAGCCCAAAGGACTAAGCCTTAAGCCAATAGACCAAAGCTCTAAGACCTAAGCTTAAAGCCCTAACCTTAATCCCTAAGTCCCACGCCCAAAGCTCTAAGTCTAAACCCTTAATCCTTAACACAAAAGCCCAAAGCGCTAAGCGAAAAGCCCTTAATCCAAATCCCTACATCTGAAGACCTAATTCCTTAGGAAAAACCCCAAAGCTTTAAGACTAAGTTTTAAATTCTAAGCCCATATCCCTAAGCTCTAAGACATAAGCCCGAAGCTCTAAGCCCAAAGCCATAAATACTAAGCCTAAAGCCCTAAGTCATACGACCTAAGTCAAATGCTCTAACCCCAAAGCCCTAAGCCATATGTTGTGAGTGAGTTGTAAGCCCAAGGATAAAGCTTCAAAACCAAAGCCCAATGCCCTAAGCCGTAATCACAATTCCCTAAACCCTAAGCTCAATACCTAAGCTTTAGCCCCAAGCCATAAGACCTAACAATAAAGCCCAAAGCCCTTAGCCCAAACGGCTAAGCCCTAACCCTTAATCTTAAATCCTTAAGCCCTAAACCCTAAGCCTTAAGCCTAAGCTCTAAGCCATAGACCCAAAGCTCTAAGCCTAAAGCCTAAGCCCTAAGTCCTGGAATCTAAGCCGAAAGCCCTTATCCCAAAGCCCTTACAGTTGACCCAAAAGACCAAAGCCCTAAGCCTTACGCCCTATTCCCTAGGTCGTAAGCCATTAGCCCTAAGACCAAAGTCGTAAGACAAAATTTTGAAGCCTTAACTCCTCAGCCAAAAGTCTTAAGCCCTAAGCCCTGAGACTTAAGCTTAATGCCCTAAGCTTAATTCCTAAGGCCCAAGCCTAGAGCCCTAGTCTCAAGTCCTAAGCCTTAACAAATAAGCTTGAAGCCCTAAACATGAAGCCTGAAACTCGAAGCCCAACTTTGTATTGGAAAAGCCCAAAGCCCAAGGCTCTAAGCCCTAAGATCTAATTCCTTACTCTAATGCCCTAAGGACTAAGCCCTAAGCCTGAAGCCTCATGCCATAATACGAAGGCCCTACACAAAAACGTCAAAGCCCTAAATGCCAAGCCTAGACCCTAAGCCCTAAGCCTTAAGCCATCAGCCCTAATTCCTTAGCTATAGTACCTAAGCATGAATCTTATGCACAAAGCTCTAAGCCCAAACCTCGAAACCCTAGGCCTTAATCTCAAAGCCCAAAGTCGTAGGTCTTATGCCCTAAGACCTAGCACTTGGCACCTAAGACTAAAGCCCTAAGCTCTAATCCTTAAGCTCAAAGCCCTAAGCAGTAATCCCTAAGCCTAAAACTCAAAGCCCAAATCCATTAGCCCAAAGCTCGACGCATTAAGCCCAAATCCCTTAGCCCAAAGCCCAACGCGCTGAGCTCTAAGCCCAAAGCCCTTAGCCTTAATCACGAATCCCTAAAGCTATAATTGTTGGCTCAAAACCCTAAACCATAAACCCTAAACCCTAAGCCTTAAGCCCTAAACCCTAAACCATAAACACCTATGCCCTGAGCCCTATGTGCTAATTCTTAAGCCATAAGCCATCTCAAAGCCCTAAACCCTAAGTCCTAAGCCTTAACTTTAAACCCAAGCACTAAGCCCTAACAAAAAACCCCAATGGAGTAAGCGGAAAGCCCTAACCCTTAATCCTAAAGCCCTAAGCCCTAAGCCCAAAGCCTTGTGTACTAAACCCTAATAAAAAAGACTAAGCCTTAAGCCATAAGCCCAAGGCATTAAACCAAAAATCCAAAGCTGTAAAACCTAAGCCCTATGTCTTGACATCTAAGCCCAAAGCCCTTAGGCCTAAGCCCTGAGCCCTAAGACAAAAGCTATAAGCCTTGAGCGCAAAGACAAAAGCCCTAAGTCCCTACGCTCTATCCCCTAACTCTTGTGTCATCAACGCTAAGGACTAAGCCTTAAGCCCAAAGACCAAGGCCCTAAGCTTAATCCCTGAGTACCAAGCCCAAAGCCCTAAGTCTAAACCCCTAATCCTTAACACAAAAGCTCAAAGCCCGAAGCAAAAAGCCCTTAAATTTCTATGGAAAAACCATAAAGCTTTAAGCCTAAGTTTAATCCCTAAGCCATAAACCCTAAGGCCTAATCCCAAAGCCCAAAGCCCTAAATACTAAGCCTAAAGCCCTAAGTCGTATGAACTACGCGTTGTACCCTGACAATTAGGCCTAAAGCCCTAAGCGCTAATTCATAAGTCCAATACAATAACACCTAAGCCCAAAGCCCAAAGCAAAAAGTCCTAAGCCATATGTCATGGGTCCCGAGTTATAACCCCTAAGGATAAAGCTTTAAAACCAAAACCCAGTGCCCAAAGCACTAATACCAATGCCCTAAATCGTAAGCTCAATCCAAAAGCATAAGCCTCAAGCCATATGCCTTAACAATAAAGCCCAAATCCCTTAGCCCAAAGGCCTAACGCTTAATTCTAAATCCCTAATCCTTGAGCCCTAAGCCTAAAGACTAAGCCCTAAACCATATACCCAAAGCCCTAAACCTAAATCCTAAGCCCTAAGTCATAGACCTAAAGCCCAAAGCCATATGCCAAAAGCACTAGGCCCAAAATCAAAGCCATAAAACCTAAGCTCTAGGTCCGCACATCTAACCCTAAAGCCTTTAGCCCAAAGACCGAAGCCCTTAGTCGAAAGCCCTTACCGTTGACCCTAAAGACCAAAGACCTAAGCCTTATGCCCTATTCCCTAGGTCTTAAGCCATTAGCTCTATGCCCCAAGTCCAAAGACCAAATTTTAAAGCCCTAACTCCTTAGCCAAAAGTCCCAAGCCCTAAGCCAAAAGACTTAAGCCCAAAGCCCTAGGCTTAATTCCTAAGGCCCAAGCATAAAGCTCTAAGTCTTAAGCCCTAGGCCTTAACAAATAAGCTCGAAGCCCTAAACCTGAAGCCCTAATTCGTAAGCCAAAAGCTCAAAGTCCAAAGCACTAAGCCCAAAGCCGCAAGAGGTATGCCTTATGCCGTAACCACTCACAGCTAAGCCCAAATGCCAAAGTCCTAATCCTTTAACACTAATCCCTAAGCTGTAAGATCTAATCCCTAAGCCCAAAGCCAAAAACTGTAAGACCTAAGCCCAAAGCCTGACGCACTAAGCCCCATATCCAAAAAATTCTAACCCATAAGCCTTAAGTGCTATGCCTAAAGTCCAAAGAACATAGCAGAAAGCCCTATGCCCAAAGCCCTTTGACAAAAGTCTTAAGCTGTAAGCTTTAATAACGAAGCCCAAAGGCCTAAACCCAAACCTCTATGTCATAAGCAGTTATTCCAAAACCTTACCTGTAAGCCCAAAGTTTAAAGCCTTAGGCCTTAAGCTAAAAGTCCGAAGCCCTAAACCTTAAGCTCTAGGTTCAAAGCTCGAATTCCTAACAATTAAGACCAAAGTCGTAAGCCCAAAGCACAAAACCTCATACCCTAAGCCCTAATCCCTAAGGAAAAATCCTAAAGTCGTACGTGTAGGACAAGTTTTAACCTAAGTGGGGGATGAATTAGGTTAATTGAAATTTTTCGTAAGTTAAATTCTTTAAGAACAAACTAAGAGGGTTGGTTATCAAATTCATTTTATGCCAGCACAATCAAAAAAGTAAAAGTTGAGAGAGAGAATTTGACACCGATATGTTTTCGCAATTCGGCTAACAATTGCCTACGTCCATGCTTCAAGGTAGCTCCTTGAAGATCCTGCACTTGATTGAACTTCCAGGTGTCAATCTAACCTTTACAACTTGACTCTTCTTTCTTAGCGGCGTCACCCCTTCGACTCTTATTTTTCAGAGGCCACCCCTTTACAAATTTGCTCAAGAGAATTGATACAGATATTTATGGTTTTTTATCCGACTCTCTCAATCACTAAAAAAATGATCTAAAGTAAGTACAAGAAATTAGAGACTAACAGTTAAATCAAGAATGATTTTTGGCAGAGTTTTGGCATGTCTTTTTCTCTCAAAAATTTGTCACCACAAATAGATTTTCTTCAGCTATTTATAATTTTGCAGCAGCTCAGGCTCGGGCGGTCGACATATGTACGAGAGCGGTCGACCACAATATACCCGTTTAGATTCATTAGAAAATAGCCGTTGGAGCTTTGTCTCTTGTAGTTGTTCCTGATGGGTCGACCTAACAATCGAGCGGTCGACATAGAGTTTGACTTTGGAGTTTCTGCGGTCGACCTACGTTGTAAGTGGTCGACATAAGTCATTATCGGTTGACATAGATTACATCTCTGGAATTTCTCATCGGTCGACATATGTCTTGTGTGGTCGACATGAATTTTGTCTCTGGAACATAGCCGGTCGACATAAGTCTATATCTTCGACAAAGTTACATCTCTGGAATTTTGCCTCGATAAACCTGCATCTTCGGGCTATTGACATACACCTCTTCTCTAGAATTATTGCGGTCGACATACATCTCTTCTCTAGAGTTGTTGTGGTCGACATATATGAATAGCTGTCGAAATATATCTTTTTTCTGGAGTTGTTGCGGTCGACATATATGAATAGCGGTCGGCATACATCTCTTCTCTGGAATTATTGTGGTCGACACATGTGAACAACAGTCGACATAACTTGAGAGAACTTACAAAATTCTGCAAACACTCGACCAACTGGTTAGACATTAAGTGTACCCTTTGACAAGGGTATCTCACATGAGAAATTAAGTCTATGAGATACATTACAACATAATTTAATTTAGCTTTCATACATTCACACAAATGATTATCATAAAAAATAATTGATTACTTTAAAAAATTTTAAAGCCAACAGTAAGCCCTAAGCCCAACTCCCTAAGCTCTAAGCCCAAAGCCCAAAGTCTTAAATCAGAAGCCCAATGTTTTAAGTTGTATATGCTAAGCCCAAAGCCCTAAGCTCAGAGCCCTATGCCCTAAGTCTTAAGTAGTAAGCATTAAGCATTGAGTCCTATGCCATAAGTCTTAAGCAGTAAGCCTTAAGGCCTAAGCCCTAAGCCCGTAATCCAAAGCCGTAAGAGTAATCCTCAAGAATCAAGGACAAAGCCGTAAGACTAAAGCACTTAGCACTAACACTTTAGTTAAACCCCTAAGCTTACGCTCGAAGCACTAAGAGGTTTAAGTTTTCAAGGTTTAGGTTTCATGATTTTTCGAGTTTTAGGTTTAGGGTTTCATGTTTTGGTTTTGCATTTTGGGATGTTGGTTTGGGTTTTGGGTTTAAGGGTTTGGGTTTTCGGTTTAAGGTTTTAGGTTCTAGGTCTTAGGTTTTGGGTTTAAAATTCAAGGTTCGTTTGAAGGGTTTGGAGTTTGAGTTTAAGTTTTGGGTTTTAGTTTTTTCGTTACAGGGTTCGAGTTTGGTTTTTGGGATTCAGGGTTTAAGGTTTGCATTTTGGGTTCAGGGTTTGGGAGTTTCGATGTTTGAATTTGGTTTCATGTTTTGGGTTTTAGGTTTTAGGTTTTAGGTTTTAGGTTTTGGGTTTTAGGTTTTAGGTATTAGGTTTAGGTTTCAAGTTGCGGGTGTTGGGTTTAGGGTTTCAGGTTCAAGTTTTGGTTCTCGGGGTTTAAAGTTCATGTTTCGGGTTTTAGGTTTAGGGTTCGGGTTTGGGGTTTCGAGTTTAAGGTTTTAGGATTCTTGTTTAGGGTTTGGGTTCAAGTTTTGGGTCTTGGGGTTTAAAGTTTGTTTTTTGAGTTAAGGGTTGAAGCTTTAAATTTGGGTTTTGAGTCTCGGGGTTCAGGTTTTGGTGTTCAGGTTTGGATTTCAAATTTCTGGTTTCAGGTTCAACATTTGGGTTTAGGTTTTGATGTTCGAGTTTCAGGTTTTGGGTTTTGGGTTTTTTGGATTTAGGTTATCTGTTTCAGTTTTTGAACTTCGGGTTTTGAGTTTGTGGTTTAAAGTTTTAAATTTCGAGTTTTGTGTTCCAAGTTTTGGGGTTCGAGGTTTTTGTTTTGGGATTCAGGGTTCAGATTTCAAGTTTCGCATTTTGTGGTACAATTTCGAGTTTTAAGTTTTTTGTTTTGAGTTTCAGGTTTTGTGTTTTGGGTTTCGCATTTTGAGCTTCGGTTTTTTACTTTTTGGCTTCGGCGTTTAAGATTCAGGAACTCGGGTTTTGGGTTTCTATGTTTGAATTGAAATTTTTTATTTTAAGGATCGGCTTTTTGGTTTTTGGGTTCAGGTTTTGAGTGTTTGGTTCATGTTTTGAGTGTTTTGGTTCGACTTTCCAGTTTGGGGATTCAGGTTTTGGGTTTTGAGTTTCGAGTTTCATGTTTTGATTTTTGTGTTTTGGGGTTCGGTTTCGGGTTTCAGGTTTTTTGTTTCGTGTTTCGGTTTTTGTGTTTAAGGTTTTGGGTCACGTTTTGGGTTTTGAGTTTTTCCTTTTAAGGTTCAATTTTTATGTTTTGGGGTTCAAGTTTTGACTCTTGGGTTTTAGGTTTCGGGGTTCGAGTTTCAAGTTTTAATTTTTGGGTTTCAATTTGGGTTTTGAGTTTTAAGTTTCTGTTTTTGGGTTTCAAGTTTCGTGTCGTGGGTTTCCTGTTTTAGATTTTAGGTATCTGGTTTTAGGTTTTGGGTTTCCGGATTAGGGCGTGGTGTTCAAGTTTTGGGTCTCTAGGTTCAAAGTTCATGTTTTGGATTTCGGGTTTAGTGTTCGGGTTTTGGGTTGAGACTTAAGTTTTCTTGTTTTGGGTTTTAGATCTCAAGGTTTTAGTTTCGAGTTTGCGGTTGGAGTTTTAGGTTTTGGGTTTCCAGTTCTCGAAATCATAATGCTGGAGAGCTGAGCTGTGAGAGATTTAGGAAAATGAATCCTCCATCATTTAATGGACAGTCCACAGACCCTGTGTTGGCTGAAGAGTGGATTCGTTCCTTGGAGAAGATATTTCAGTATGCTAAGATTGAGGAAGGAGAAAAAGTTAATTGTGCAACCTTCTTGCTGACTATGGATGCAAGGAATTGGTGGGATACTGTTGAGGTAACTACCAATGTTCAAGAACTATCATGGGCTCAATTCAACAAAATTTTCTATGACAAATATTTATAGGAGAGCTGAACAGAATAAAAAGAAAATGAAGTTTATTCAGCTGAAGCAGTTGGGATCAGTAGCTGAATATGTGCAAACGTTTGAAGGCCTATCAAGGTTTGCTCCACAGCTGGTGGCAACCAATGAAGATAAAGTTGAGCAGTTTGTGCAAGGATTGAAACCAGAAATTTATAAAGGAATAAAGACTTGGGGATCAGAGGATGCTCAATATTCGAAGGTTGTTTCCAAGGCTCTAGACCTTGAGGAAGCAGAATAAAAGTTGGTGAAGCAACAACCGGGAACATCCCAAAGACGGTTCTTTCAAGAAGTCCAACCGCAATCGAGTAAACAATGGCAACAAGTGCGTGGGATGAAAAAGCCAAGTGAAAGTTCAAACGAGCAAGGGAAAAGAAAGCAAGTTAAAAGTCTGGGGCCGATATTGGAATATCCCAAGTGCAATCGGAAGCATGCAGGAGAGTGTATGGCTGGATCTGGACGCTGTTTCAGATGTAAGGAGATGGGATACATGGAGCGTGATTGTCCGAAGGCACCTCCAAACTAACAAGAACAGAAGAGGATAGCTGGTCATGTTTTTGCAATGATTGATGCCGAGGAAGCGGACCATCTGGCCGTGGTGGCAAGTACATTATTAATTGATGGAATTAGTGCCTTTTCATTGATAGATTCAGGAGCTACACATTCATTTATGTCTGAAGAGTTTTCTAAGTAGTTGAACCGGGTACCTGAGGTGGCAGAGTAGTTGTACGAAGTGATGCTACCTTCAGGTGACCGTCTGCTATTAGATAGAGTAATCATAGATTGTGGGGTTCAATCAATGATTGTATATTGGACGTTGAGTTCATTATAATGAAGATGAATGCATATGAAGTTATTTTAGGGATGGACTGGTTGTTTCGACATTTTGCATCTATAAATTGCAGAACTAGAATAGTCAGTTTTTAACCTCCTTTGTCAGATGCCTTTTATTTTCAAGCGACAAGGAATAAAAGGCAATTACCAATTGTATCAGCAGTACGGGCTTGGAGATTATTAAAGGGTGGTTGTATGGGATTTCTTGCAAGTATTGTGGATTGTCGTAAAAAGCCTGATCTTAAATTGCAAGAGATTCCAGTAGTTCAGAAGTTTTCAGAAGTGTTTTTAGATAATTTACCCGGACTACCTCCTGATCGAAAAATCAAATTTGTGGTAGACTTTTACCCCAGAGTAGGACCAGTATCAAAGAATCCATATCGAATGGCTCCAGCAGAAATAAAGGAGTTGAAGGGGCAGTTAGAGGAGTTGTTGAGCAAGAGTTTTATACGCCCTAGTTTCTCCCCTGGGGAGCCCATGTTTTGTTTGTAAAGAAGAAGGACAGAACCGTAAGGATGTGCATCGACTATTGTGAATGAAACAAATTAACAGTGAAGAATAAGTATCAGTAGCCTAGGATTGATGATCTGTTTGATCAATTGCAGGGTGCACGGGTATTTTCCAACAATGACTTGCGGTCAGGATATTATCAGTTAAGAGTAAAGGAGGAAGATATTCCCAAGACTGCATTTAGAACCCGATATGGACATTATGAGTTCCTGGTAATGTCGTTTGGTTTGACAAATGCTCCAGCGGCGTTTATGGATCTTATGAATAGAATACTCCATGAGTATCTCGATAAATTTGTCATCGTGTTCATCGATGATATTCTGGTGTATTCTAAGTTGGAAGAGGAACATAAGGAGCATTTAAGGATGATCTTAAGTATATTAAAGCAACATAAGTTATATGCCAAATTCTCTAAATGCAAATTTTGGTTAGATCGGGTGAATTTTCTGGGTCACGTGATTTCTAAAGAAGGTGTATCCGTTGATCCAGTAAAGGTGCAAGCTGTTCGTGAATTTATTAAAGGATTTTCTAAGATTGCTATGCCATTAACGCGATTAACAAGGAAAAACATGAAGTTCTGGTTGTCAGAGGATTGTGAAAAGATTTTTCAACTATTGAAGGACAAGTTAACCTTAACACCAGTGCTAATAATTCCAATAGAAGATGCATATTTTAGCATATTTTGTGATGCGTCGTTGATTGGATTAGGATGTGTGCTGATGGAAGAAAGTAAGGTAATTTCTTATGCATCACGACAATTGAAAGATTATGAGAAGAACTATCCTACCCATGATCTAGAGTTGGCAGCAGTAGTCTTCGCCCTAAAGATCTGGATACATTACTTATATGGACGTCATTGTGAGATATTCACGGACTATAAGAGTCTCAAGTATCTTTGAACACAAAAAGAGCTGAATTTAAGACAGCGGCAATGGCTTGAATTTGTTAAAGATTACGATTTATAGATTAAATATCATCCAGGAAAGGCTAATGTGGTAGCTGACGCACTGAGCAGGACGTCAGTAGCAGTGCAGTCAGAGATGATGCAAATTTTGGTAGAAATTTGTAACGACCTGAAAAAGGGCAGACATTGAAGTTATATCAGATCTAACAGTGCAGTTAGCTGCTTTAGCTGTGAGACCAAATACGTAGGACAGAATTTGGGAAGCTCAAAAAGAGGATTTGAAGTATATTCAGTTTATGGAAGGGCAGTTACCTAATTCTTTTGAATTTCAGTGTTCAAAGGAGGGGATACTTAAATTTCGTAATCGATGGTATGTTCCACGTAACAGAGAATTGAGGAATGAGATATTGAGAGAAGCTCACTCTTCAAAATTTTCGGTTCACCCAAGAAGTACAAAGATGTATCAGGATTTGAAACAGTGTTTTTGGTGGCCGGGAATGAAAAAGGATATCGCAAAATATATTGAATCATGTGTTGTATGCCAACAGGTAAAGGCAGAACATCAGAGGCCCGCAGGAATGCTAAAGTTGTTGGTGATTCCAAAATGGAAGTGGGACCATATTTCTGTGGATTTTGTAGTCGGATTGCCATCAGCGATTAAAGGTCATGACAGCATTTGGGTAATTATTGATCGTTTAACAAAATCTGCTTATCTTATTCCGTTAAGAACAAAATTTTCCCTGGAAAAGTATGTTGAGTTATATGTGCAGGAAATTGTAAGATTGCATGGAATTTCAATTTCCATTGTGTCTGATAGAGATCGAAAGGTTACTTCAAGATTTTGGAAGAGTTTGAACAAAGCCATGGGAACTGAGTTGGCATTTAGTACGGCATTTCATCCTCAAACTGATGGCCAGACTAAGAGAACTATTCAAATCCTTGAGGATATGTTGCGTGCATGTGTTATGGACTTTCAGAAGTCATGGAGCATGTTTTTACCACTAGTGGAATTCTCATATAACAACAGTTATCAATCATCTATTGGTATGGCTCCATTTGAAGCATTGTATGGAAGGAGATGTCGGTCTCCATTATTTTGGAATGATGCCGGAGAAATTAAAATCTATGGACCTGAAATGATACAACAAACGGTAAAACAAGTGAAAACCATACAACAAAGGATAAAGGCCGCCAAAGATTGTCAGAAAAGCTATGCGGATCGGCGACGAAGAGCACTAGAATTTAAGGAGGGAGATGAAGTGTTTTTGAAAGTTTCACCATTCAAAGGTATGATGGGGTTTGGCCAGAAAAGGGAAATTGGCACCGAGATTCATTGGACCATTTAATATTTTGAAGAGAGTGGGAAACATGGCCTATATGTTGCAATTACCAGAGTACTTGGCAGATGTTCACAATGTGTTTCATGTGTCAATGTTAAGAAAATACATTCGTGATCCATCCCAGGTGATCGAAGCGGAGCAGATAGAAGTTTTATTTTAAGAAGGGTAGAATGTAACAACCCTCATTTTTTTATTAAGAATTATGATTTTAAGAAGGGTAGAATGTAACAACCCTCATTTTTTTATTTAGCAGATAGAAGTACAAAATGTTTATTAAGAAGGGTAGAATGTAACAACACTCATTTTTTTATTTTAAGAATTATGATTTTAAAATGAAAGCGTTTATGATTATTGTTATGAATGTTTCTTAAATATTAGAGTGTGAAGGTATTTTGGATATTGGTGAATTAGTAGGTTGAAGGTGATGAAAGAAACCGCGATTAAGCGGTCGACTGCCAGGTACAGCAGTCGACACTTTGCAATCGGTCGACCGTCATTATTAAATGGTCGACACTTTTCTTACCGGTCGACCCTAGGACCGAGGAGGGGTCGACACAATATAACCATGCATCATACTATCGGTCGACCCCAGGATCAAACGGTCGACACCTTTAGTCAAGCGGTCAACCCCAAGATCGAAGAGGGGTCTACACAATCTAAAACTTTTGAATGCTTTCGGTCGACACCTTAAGTAGCGGTCGACACCTTGTTGAATAGCGGTCGACACCTTGTAGATTTAAGTTGAAAAGTCAGCCAAAAACGTGGACGAATCTGATGGATGGATGTTAGAGGAACATTGTTTTGATTAATCAAGGAGCAAGAAGGCATGGTCTGCCATTTCCCTACCAGCATGACTCCTTCTCCCTATTTCACTTTAAGTTATCACATCTTGATTAAGGGGAGAGTGAGATTGAGATAGAAAGAAGTTTTGTGAGGTGAAAACTCTGAAGTTTTCATAAAATCTGAGGTTCAAGGTAATTTTTCTATCCCCTGAGTTTCTTTTAGGTTCAGTAAGGATAATATGATTGTATTGGATGAATTGGTGGATAAATACAGATGATTTCATGTTAATTATTGTGAAATCGGTTAATCATGCACAAAGTTAGAGATTTTGAGATTAGGTCAAGTTTTAGCACGAATTTGAGTTTATGTCCTTTATAAGAGTTAAAGTAGACTCTTAGAGTGATCTATAGCCGTTATAATAACTCAATTTAGAGCTTTCTAGACAAAGTTATGGATGTTGCAAGTTAGTAGATGAAAACTGGGAGAGGAATTCGACCGACCGTTTTGTAGTTTAGGTCATTCGTTTTGTAATTAGGTCGACCGGTAACAGTCAACCAGATCACGATTTTTAGAAGGTACGCTCTCTGTTTTGAGCAGCGGTCGACACCTTGTTTTATGCGGTCGACCGGTTATGGATTTTAAGCAATTCATATGCTCATTTTCTGAATTTAGTGTCTTCTAAGAAGTTATAGTAGACTCTTTAAGGAAAAATTTGACACCTTGAGCATTGCAAACGGATCATTATTAAGGAAGTTATAGTTGTTTGAAGTTGAGATAAAAAGTTAAGAGTTTATCACTTCTAATCCTTAAATGATCTTTAGGTTTAGATCATCGATTGGATTAAAAAGGAGACTCAAGTGGATCAACTCAATCTAGCTACGAAGGTAAGTTAGTATTAAGTTTTTTTTGGCCCTTAAGTGGGACTGCATTGCAAAGATTAGGATGTATGTTTGATGTGTGATGTGTGCTTGTTTTCATGATATTTTTTATGTAATTTAAGTAATGTTTCATAGTCACATGGTCATGCATCATAGTTTTACAAAATATCAACGAAATGATTTCATGCATTGTTTTACAACGTAGTTGGAGGTAAACGAGATATGATTGGTGGTATGGGACGCTAATTATGTTTCGCCTCCGATGAATTAAGAACTTGAATATCAGAACAGTAAAGTAAACTGTTATTATAGGCCTGAGCACTCCACGTAGTACGTGGAAACCTAAGATATGTTAATGAAATTATGCATTGTTTTAACAACATAGCATACTCATGCATTGCATTTTATAGTTATGCTTCTTACTGAGCTTTAGGCTCATAATTTAAGCTTTGCAATGTAGGGAATGTAATGGAAGAATGGGTGCAAGTAACTGAGCAAGAAGTTAGAGTAGAGGAGTGTTTAAATGATACAGTTTATTGAGTGATGACAGACGGAGAGTGATGCATCTCACACAGAGAATTATATTGTAAACTGTTTTGAATGTTTTGAAGATGTAATTAAAATGTATACCCTTATTTTGGTGTGGTGGTTTATCAATGTTTTGCAAATGAAATAAATATAAGTTGAACTATTTTTCTTCCGCTGCAGACTTAA
>QAOC01053696.1:0-39945 GCA_003255005.1 Begonia fuchsioides | reverse complement strand
GTGACAGAACAAATCTGACAGAGTTCTTAAGTTAGTTTTTAAAGAAAACGTAGATAGTGGAATAACATATTTTTTTAATTTATCTTTTGACGTGATCTTAATGCGACAATAAATATTATAATTAATTATTTAATTATAATACACTAAATACACTTTAATTATACCAATTACAACTCGACAATGCAGAAGATAGGGTAAAAAAATATGATAAATATGTAAACCTAACATTATTACGAATTATTTAGAAAAAAAAATTAAAGTACGTAACTCGAAAGAAAAGGTCGCCACCATAATCAATAAGTAGATTAGATAAATAAGTAAAACAGTTGTGCCTCCATCTCTAAATAGATCCTTCAAGACTTCACCAGCTGCATCGGACGGCTAAAGAACAACGTTCTCCCATGAATAGGTATTGTAAAGGTAAAACAAGAGCTATCATTCCGCTATAGAATGAAATCGATCAAGCTCAAAACAATGAAGTGTTGCGGAAGCTCGGACAATTTTTAAATAGCATGTAAGTTATTGTACTAAAAAATCACACTAAATAAATTCACAGGTAAGAAATGAGAGTCACAAACGGACCACTTAAATACCAAGTCTTACCTTAGACAGAAATATCACTAGTAATTTAATAACACAATAAATCACAGCAACTATATCCAAAATAACAAAAGATTATTAAATAAAGCAATAAAAAGAACATCAAAATTTAACGAGGTTCGGCCAACTATGTCTACGTCCTCGGACACTACCAAAATATATTTCAAAAAGAAATATTACAAAGAGAGAAAGAATAAGACCAAATATGCCAAAGAGATATAAGCAATTTAGAATGAGATGAGAAGAATGGAGGGAAGATAAGTTAATTTATAAGACTTAAACCCTTCCCCCAAAATTATCTCCCCGATGTGGGAGAAGAAAAAGTCACAACCAACAAATCTCCACCTTGACTTAATTTCAATCTCATCCTAAAAACAAATCTTCTCGATCAAACGATTTTCGCAGTGTCTCCAAATTTGTGCAGTCAGGAACCCACTCAAATGTGTAGGATATTAACCAAGTTTAAACAGTGTTCAAACTTGGTTCTCGTAACCACTTTAGTCAGGATATCTGCAGGATTCTCTAAAGTATGAAACTTCTGAAGAAGTATCTCCTCTTCCTCGAGAATCTCCCGTATGAAGTGATAGCGAACATCAATATGCTTCGTCCGTGCATGAAAGACCTGATTCTTTGCTAAATGAATAACACTCTGACTGTCAGAATCTACCTTAAGTTGTTTCTGACTAACTCACAAGTTCTTAAGCAACCTATGAAGCCGAATAGCTTCCTTTACAGCCTCTGTAATTGTTATATACTCTACCTCTGTTGTAGACAAAGTCACTATTGACTGTAAAGTAGACTTCCAACTAACTGGCGCATTTACTAAAGTAAACAAATAGCCAACTGTAGATCGTCGCTTATCCAAGTCTCCTGCATAGTCAGAATCACAATATCCAACTACACAATGACTAAAAGACTTATCCCGCTCGAATTCCAATCCAACATCCACAGTGTTTTGAAGATACCGCAGAATTCATTTCACAGCTAGCCAGTGTCCATTGGCCGGATCATGCATATACTTTCTGACAACACTAACAACATGTGAAATATATGGTCTCGTACACACCATTACGTACATCAAACTTCCGATTGCATTTGCATACGAGACTTTTGCTATGTATTCTCTTGCTTCATCTGTCATTAGAGATAGCCGACTACTCAGTTTCAAATGAGGAACGAATGAGATATTAACAGGTTTTGTATTTTCATGAATACTAAAATGCTGTCATATCTTTTTCAAATACTGCTTTTGAGTCAGACATAGCTCGCCTTTCTCTCTCTCCATGTTTATCTCCATGCCGAGAATCTTCTTCGCTTCCCTCAAATCCTTCATTTCAAACTCTTTACTTAACTGAGCCTTCAATCTGTCAATCTCAACTTGGCTCTTTGATGCTATTAGCATATCATCAACATACAAAAGTAAGTAGATGTAGGAACCATCTTGAATTCTTCGAAAATACACACAATGATCGTATTTACTTTTTGTGTACTTTTGACCCTTCATGAACTGGTCAAATCGTTTGTACCATTGTCTCGGAGATTGTTTTAATCCGTACAACGATTTGCTCCGTCTGCAAACCCAATCTTTTTTTCCATCAATCTTGTATCCTTCTGGTTGAGTCATATAGATTTCTTCTTTCAGATCACCGTGCAGGAACGAGGTCTTCACATCAAGTTGAGCTAGCTCCAATTTCAACTGTGCTTCCAAGGCTAACAAAATTCTAATGGAGGAATGTTTAACAACAAGTGAAAATACCTCATTGAAATCAATTCATTCATTCTCAGCGTAGCATTTAGCTACTAACCTTGCCTAGTAGCGAACATCATATTTGTCAGGAAATCCTTCTTTCTTTGCAAATATTCATTTGCATCCAATCGTCTTTTTCCCCTTTGGTAGTTGCGTCAACTTCCATGTCTCGTTCTTATCGGGAGATTGCATTTCTTCTTCCATCACACCTGCCCATTTACTACTTTCTGAACTTTGAATAGCTTATGGTTAAGAGGATGAAATATTATCAGTAACCGAAAATGCATAAGCTACCATGTCAGTAAAGCGAGTAGGTTTATGAATCTCTCGCATTGTTCTTCTAATGACAATTGGCTCTGATTGCTGTAGAAGTTCTTGGGTCAAAACTTATTCCTCATCTGACTCTTCTTCTGCCACCGAAGAGTCATGAGTGGTTTTACTTGCTGGAATCACCACTGTTTGTTTAAACTCTACCTGCTTCGTAGTACACTCAACCTACGGCGAGGTACTATCGATTTCTTTTATATTTACCTTATTCAACATGACTGATTCATCAAAGGTAACATCCCTACTAATTATCGTCTTTTTGTTATGTAGACACCACAAACAATATCATTTAACTCCAGCATTGAAGCCCATAAATAGAGCCTTATTTGCTCTCGGATCCAACTTTGATTCATTCACATGATAATATGCAATAGAATCAAAAATATGTAACGTCTCATAATTAGTAACAAGTTTTCCAGACCATACCTCCAAATGAGTCTTGTCATCTATAGCAGATAATGACAAACGATTGATTAGATGTTGAACGTTGTTATAGCTTCAGCCCAAAACTTTCAGTCTAACCTGACATTAGACAACATACAACGAATTTTCTCCACAAGTGTTCTGTTCATATGCTCTACCACCCCATTCTGTTGTTGTGTTCCTCTAACGGTGAAGTGTCGAACAATGCCATAATCTTGGCATACCTTTAGGAATTGATCGCTCTTGTATTCTCCACCGTTGTCTGATCGGAGAACCTTTATTTTCCTTCATGTCTCGTTTTCAACTTCAGCTTTCCATTTAAGGAAAACTCCAAGCACATCATCTTTTTTCTTCATAGTAAACACTCAAACTCTTCTAGAAAAATCATTAACGAAAGTGATAAAATAATGTATACCTCCAAGTGACAGAGTTTTGGCTGATCCCCACACGTCTGAGTGCACATAATCCAGAATGCCCTTGGTATTATGGATTGCAGTATCAAACTTCACTCTTCGTTGTTTTCCTATAACACAATGCTCACAAAATTCTAATTTGCGAGTCTTCGAACATTTCAACAATCTCTGCTTGGCAAGCATTTGCAAAGATTTCTCACCAGCACGTCATAATTAGAGTTTCTGAAGCTCCACTCGTCATAATTAGAGATTCTAAAGCTCCACTAGTGCTTCCTTTCTTATCTTTCTTTCTCAGTTCATAACTGTACAGGGCAGCACAAACTTCAGTGAGAGTCACAGCGACCTTCCCATGAAGTAGAGTCGTTTCAAGAAACTCAAACTCTTCAGGAAGGGATCCCAACAACATCAATGCTAGATCCTCATCTTTGAACGTTTCATCCATATTCATCAAATCAGTAACTAGTTGATTGAAACTGGTGATGTGTTCATTTATAGTGGTACCTGGTACATAAGTGAAGTGAAACACTCTTTTCTTCATGTGAAGTTTATTCTGACTGGTTTTCTTCAGAAACTTTTCTTCCAGTGCTATCCATAATTTATTTGCAGAAGTTTCATTTGAGAATGCATATTTCTGCTCCCTTGATAAACACGATCGAATTGTACCACACGCTAAACGATTTAGCATAACCCAATCTATTTGCTCAACATCATCTGATTTCTTTTCTTCAATGACAATATCTAGACCTTGTTGAAATAAAGCATCTAGAACTTCACTTTGCCACTTGCCAAAATGACCTGTACCATAAAAAATCTTCACAACAAATCTCGCATTTGACAATACATTTCTTGATGGTACTGAGGAAATGAAAGGCTTTATTTCTTATGAGTCTTTCATTTTTGCTCCAAATTTATTTAATAGTCAAAAAACCAAAGGTTAAAGAATTGTTTCTGATGTAGAAGTTCAGACAAAGCTGCAACCACAGAACATCTACAAAGCTTGGCTCTGATACCAACTGTTGTGGAAGGTCGGGCAATTTTTAAATAGCGTGTAAGCTATTGTACTAAAAAATCACACTAGATAAATTCTCAGGTAAGAGATGAGGGTCACAAACGGACCACTTAAATATCAAGTCTTACCTTAGACAGAATTATCACTAGTAATTTAATAGCACAATAAATCACAACATCTATACCCGACAAAATAACAAAAGACTATTAGATAAAGCAATAAAAAGAATACCAAAATTTAACGAGGTTCGGCCATTATGCTTACGTCCTCGGACACTACCAAAATATATTTAAAAAAAAATATTACAAAGAGAGAAATAATAAGACCAAATATGTCAAAGAGATATAAGCAATTTGAAATGAAATGAGAAGAATGAAAAGATGAGAGGTTAATTTATAGGGTTTAAACTATTCTCCCCAAAATTATCTCCCCGATGTGGGAGAGGAAAAAGTCACAACCAACATGAAGAACATGACAACACGAGATCAAAAAGGTTTGAATCGAAAATCCAAACAACAAATTATAGCTAGTCATTCTAAATCGGACGTACTTGGTCAAATATTAATCCATACCATAAATTAAAATTTACGTCAAGAAATTTAAACACTTAACCAAAAACAAGCTCACTTAGGTCATTCACACAGGCATTCAGTCCCCGACTCGAAGCGTTCCTTCATACATATCTGAAATTGTAGAACAGTGAAATCATAATGATTTGAATTTAATAGAACCCTAATGCACCTTGAAATTTGAATGTTTTATTCCAGCTAAANTTAGCTGAAAAATCATTATATTATCTAATTTAATTTAAAATTTATGCAATTTTATTCATCTAGCGTCAATCTAATATTTTGTTGATTTTTAGTGTATAATTCGTACAAACAAAGGTACACAATCTTATATAAGTTGAAATAATACGTAAAATTATAAACTTCAGAAATAGCACGAGCGTCACAAATTTTTAGTGAAAGAGTAGAGAAGTAAACTAAAAAAATAGCATTTTTGAAGTGCTAAAATCGCAAGAAAGACATATCCATAACCATTCTTTTTGCTAGTAATCTTTATGTAATTTGACGTTATATTTAAAAACCCAAATGTAGAGGGATATATTCTGCAGAAGATATGATGCATCGCATGTCATTTCTATGATTAGAATAGAAAGATGCTATTTTTACAGATATGGTTAACTATTTTTGAATGCTAGCATTCAATCTTTCTACACGAATAAAGGGAAAAAAGCTCTGGATTAGGTCACCGTCCCTGTGCATCCTACCCTACCCCTCATATTTAATAGAGTCGACGGTAAATAATGTGACACAATGTTTGTATTTCTAGCCTTTTTTCGCGGGCGTGACATCTAATGTATTTGTCAAAAGATTATAATATAAATTACATGAATAAATAATTAGAAAAAAGTGGAGGTTCATGGTAAGATCTAGACTGAGAGGATCTTTGAGATGACTTATTGTCACCATTCAATCTTCTGGGCTCCACATTCCCGACACAACTGGCGTGTCATCGTTGCCTGAACGTTACATTCGACCACTGGTTTTTGAAAATCAGACTCTAATCTATGAGGCTGTTTCTGAGGTTTATAGAACAAGTTTATGAGGCTGTTTATTTTAAAAAAATGCTCATATTTTTTCAATAAAGCAATGCCCTGGGAATCTTGCTTCAAATCTGAAACAGTTAACCTAGAAAAAGATAGAAATGGTGGGTCATTTTTCTTACCTCATGAAGAAACTTGAAGAGCCTGTAAATCCGAGCTCGTTTATATATCCTCCCATGTCTTCATCTTCCCAAAAGAATCATCCAAATCTGAACTACCAGGCATTTTTTTCTCGGTTTCTGTTCACCGTAGAGATCGGCCATGGAAATCTCTGTAGAAGTTCGAGAGATTGTTTTAGTCACCCCATCTGAGCCAACCCCTGCTCTTGTTTTAAGCCTTTCCGCCATTGATTCTCAGCTTTTTCTTCGCTTCACCGTTGAATACCTTCTGGTTTACGCTCCCAAACCCGGGTTGGACCGAGCTTCAATGTCGGCTCGTATCAAGGCCGCTTTAGCTCAAGCATTGGTTCCTTATTTTCCTCTGTCCGGAAGGGTGAGAACCGGACCGGATGGTTCGCGTCTCCAGGTTATCTGTCGAGGACAGGGCGCGTTGTTCATCGAGGCTGTTTCGGACCAATCCATCGAGCGTTTCGGAAACGCGCCGGCGAATGTCCACCAATGGCGGCAGCTGCTGTCTTTCCACGTGGCAGATGTTCTAGAGGGGGCCCCACCACTTGTCGTTCAGCTTACTTGGCTCAACGACGGTGCGGTGGCTATTGGTGTCGGTATCAACCACTGCATCTGCGATGGGATTGGAAGTGCTGAGTTTCTCAACTCGTTCGCTGAGTTAGCTGATGGGGGTGGTAAAATCAGTGAGTTGGAGCCTAAACCGGTGTGGAATCGTCATCTTCTAAACCCGAAATTCCCAAACCTTTCTGTTAAAAACTCATTCACTCTGCCGGAGCTCCGGCCGGTTCCGGACCTTTCTGGGTTCACAACGCGCTTCTCCGACGAGCCTTTAGTACCAACCTCGATCACCTTTGATAAAACGAGCCTTTTCCGGCTGAAGAATCTCGCTCAATCGGAGACTCGGACGAGTCATCTTTCCTACACGTCCTTCGAGGTTCTCTCTTCTCACATATGGAGAAGCTGGGCTAGATCTTTAAACCTGCAATGGAACCAAAAAGTGAAGCTTCTGTTCAGCATAAACATAAGAAAACGAGTCAAACCGAGTCTTCCGGCCGGGTTCTACGGCAACGCGTTCGTGCTCAGCTGTGCTCAAACCTGCGTCAAAAACTTAGTCAACAAGGGATTGGGCTACGCAGCAAGACTGGTAAAGCGAGCGAAAGAGCGAGTTGACGACGAGTTCGTGAGAAAGGTGGTCGAAACGGTGAGCGAGTCCGCGGAGAGTCCCGACTCAGTTGGAGTTCTCGTGTTGTCGCAATGGTCAAGGCTAGGTCTGGAGAGGGTCAGCTTTGGAATGGGAAGGCCGGTTCACGTCGGACCGATCTGTACGGACCGATACTGCTTGTTGCTGCCGGTGCATGATCGGGCCGACGCCGTGAAGGTCGTGGTGGCGGTTCCGGCGAGTGCGGTTGAAATGTACCAGTCTTTGGTCAGATTCTCCGACACTTGAAGGAGTCCAGGAGTGGGAGATTTTGTCAATGCGTTGACTTGTTGTACAAATGTCTACGAGTACTTTATTTTATTATTATATCAACCCAAAATGTCGTTTTGCAGGATACCTTGTCGTTTTATTTATTAAATGTCGAAAATAAAGACTAATGATGTTTTTTTAGTGTAACTAAATAAAAATTATAAGTAATTAAATAAATTGAATTTCTAAATATTAAATTAAGATATTAATTATTGAGCACATAGTTAATGATGGTCAAATATTCTAACTAATGGTGTCAATCGAGCCGGCTCGAGTCTGGGACGGCCAGCTCGTCGAGCCTGCCGAGCCAAACGAGTCGAGCCTGTCAAGCCTGTCGAGCCTATTCGAGCCGGCTCGTTCGAGCTTTTTTCAAAAAAAATTGGCTCGAGCCTCGCGTTGTTCGAGCTTTTTTCAAAAAAATTTAGTTCGAGCAGGCTCGCGAGCCTCGAGCCTAAACGAGCGAGCCGGACCGAGCGCAACATAGAAAATTTGTTTTCGTATATTGAAGTTTTATAGCTTTTCGTATTGTGTAATTTTAAATTTTGATGAAAAATTTATGGCTATTGTTTTCTGCATTCAAATTTTTTTTTTCTCATGATAACGTTTGTATGTAGCGCTTTCATTATGCCTAAGAAACATGAAAACAATATCATTGAATCAAAATGTCAAAGAAACTAAAAAACAATAGCATAGAAACATTAAATCAATAGCATTTAACATATATAGCATCCGATTTTAAATTAATTCGTGAAAGAGGTAACAATTAATAATCATGCATTGTACGAATTGAAATATAAACACTGAAATCATTCATTGTGCCAAATAAAAAGTAAAATAAGTTACAAAAAAGTCTTTTAATTGTTCGAAAAGATTACAGAAGAACGAATCTACTCCACAGAGGGATCGTCCGATGCAGGTGGAGCAGCGGTGGGTATTGCCTTCGGCGAGTTGGTAAAAATCTCAGCCCAATGTTCGTTTTGTGCCTCGTCGAACCTCTGATCCAAGGTTGAGATACGGGCATCCATCGTGTCAAGGCGTCGGTGGATTCTCTCAAATGAATTCTCCAAAAATTCCTGGTGGTTGTGCAAAAACGCCTCGATCCGGCGGGTTGTTGATTGACGAGGACGAATAGCTGCTTCAGCTTCTTGTTCTTGGTTTTGCTCAGCGCCCTCGTGCTGGAGTGGCTGTGATGTCAAACCAGGATGATCGGCTTTGAAGATCCACTCGCCGTCTGTGTTTTCCACAATACTCATTCTCGTAAGGGTAAATTGGGTGTAGGTGTCGACTCTCCTAACCGGGAGAGGTGTCTCGGAGGAAGGAAAGTTGACACCGTGTTGGTGAAAAATTTCCGTCAACAAAAGGTTGAACGGCATTGACTTGGACGAGTTTTCAAAAAGATCAATCATCCTTTTCAAAATTACATAACCAACGTTAAAGTTGGTTCCAGTGAAAATGTGGTAAAGAACGTGCAAATTCATATCACTCACGTGATCCCTATGTCCATCCCTAGGTAGGAGGTTGTAGGAGATCATGTGGTGGACAAGACGAGTTGTGACGTTCAAGTCATTGACTTTTGATTTAGGGGGAAGGTGAGTGTCGGGATATTTCACAACGAAGCGGAGAAACTGAGTGTATTCACTCGTTTCGACACAAGGAGGCTCGGTGAAAGGCTCGTAGTAGCGAGAGGCTCTCTCGTTGCCTATGCAGTTCAACATCTCGTTGAGCTTACGAGACGTGATAGTATGCGTTCACCGTACACATAACTAGACACTTGTAAAGAGTTTGGTGAAAACGAAAAATTAGCATAAAACATGTAAATTGAGGTTTCGTAATACGGTCCCCGAAATCGAAACAACTCAGACAAACCAACACGATCGAATAACTCGTGAATCAGTAGGTTACAGATGGAATTCGGTTGGAAAATACAGCTTGGAATAATGGACTTGCATTGTAAATCAGATAAAAAATTTTGTTGACATTCTAAATCTAAGTACAAACTAGAATCAAACGAGGGCCGTACAATAGGTTCCTCCGGAATCGAAACGGAGGTGACCATCGATTTTTTGGAAACTTTACATTTTTTTGAGCGCGACGTGGATGCCGTTTCAAACGAATAGGTAAAATGTAGGTAGAGTAGTGGAAGTTACCTCTACGCTTGACGATTCGGCACAGAGAATGGCGAAAACACGAAGAAATTGGAGTGGCGCGTCTGAATTCGTCGAAAGTCTTCGGAAAATTGTGATTTTAGGGCACCGGTCTGAGATTTAATTGTTCTCGCGGTCGACACCTTGTTACACTGCGGTCGACACCATAAACGCTTTCAAGGAGATGCGGTTGACACCAGACTGTGCAGTCGACACCCTAAAACGCTCTGTAGTGAACTGTGGTCGACCCCTTATTTGGTGGTCGACACCATCAACGCTCTGGAATGAGATGCGGTCGACACCATACTGTGCGGTCGACACCCTGAAACGCTCTGTATTGAATGGCGGTCGACCCCTTATATGGCGGTCAACACCATCAACACTGTGGAATGAGATGCGGTCGACACCCTGAAACGCTCTGTATTGAACTGCGGTCGACCCCTTATATTGCGGTCGACACCATCAACACTGTGGAATGAGATGCGGTCGACACCCTGAAACGCTCTGTATTGAACTGCGGTCGACCCCTTATATTGCGGTCGACACCATAAACGCTCTTCAAAGAGATGCGGTCGACACCAGACTGTGCGGTCGACACCCTAAAATGCTCTGTATTGAACTGCGGTCGACACCCTAAACGTTGGCAGGCGAAGGTGCAGTTGACACCTTCGTATAAATGCGGTTGACACTATTGCCAAGCGGTCGACACTTTATATCATTGCAGTCGACACTTACGCTTATTTCAGGAAAATGAAAAACCGAAAGAAGAATGAAAAGTTGCTTACATTAGCAAGGTTGACATTTGCATCACTATACCTTAGATGCATCCGAACTAGGTTGGCACTCACCTAAGTGTCAATCATGTGTAAAATATCAAACGATTACAATTGTTACCGTTCACATGAAATCACAAATGTACACGCGTACAAGACTACATAAAAAATTCTTGAACTCCTAACGTACAACGACGCAGCTAGTCTTCAAATTCCAAGTTCTTGAACTCCTCTGCAAGTGCGTCCTCTCGTTGTTGGTCTCTCGTGACTGCGTCGCTCCAGTCCTTCATGCAAATGAGTGCTTCCATGAGCTATGGTGCCAGACTTCCCCGTCGATCCTCGTACACGAGTCCACCTGCACTAAAACCTGACTCCGAAGCTACAGTCGAGAGCACGGGATACATGGCTGCGTTGAATTTCCACCAACCCAATCTGTCAAATTCCTCGTCTCGAGAAATTCGAACTCGAGACTCCAAATACACGTCGATTTCACTCTTATTGAAACCATATGAATCCACATCGCTTTCTAGTTGGGCGTCAATGACATCTATAAGACTTAACGCTCTTCCGAAACCAGAACTACCCCCCGACGTCGATGCCACATCGGACGAAGTATGAGTTCGTGCACCGGAAAATCTAGTTTGGTAAGTACCAAACAAAGTAGCAAGTTCGCAACGCAATGTGTTTGGACTGCATACGGGGGCGAAACCTAGGTTCTCTGAAATTTTATCAAGCATCGACTTCGTGCCCTTTATTTTATATTTCGGATGCATAATACTAGCAAATGAAAAAATAGATGGTACTTGAAGCCAATATTTCTGAAATTTAAATTCCATTGAAGTTACGATTTCATTAATTGCATCAATTTTTTTATATCTTTCAAAAGTAGAAGTCAATCTTACGAACCACGGAAGCACAAGATGCGTAGTCGGGTAATGAATTCCCGAGGATTCTTTGGTGGCTTCAAAAAATGGTTGCAAAAATTCTAGAAATAGATTAGTCATATCACAACTACACATATCCAAGGTAAAACATTGTGTCTTTTGACTAATAAAATCACAAATGACGTTCCAATACGGTCTAGCATTTTCTAACATTAGATATGTTGAGTTCCACCGAGTTGAAACATCAATTTTTAGTTTTTTAGGTTTGAGGTTAGCCGCTTTACAAAATTCTCGATACTCTTGTTGTCGGGCGTTTTACTAAGAAATAAAAGAAATTGCACCTCGAATTGCATCAATATGCGGTGATACAAATTGCATGCCATCTTGAACAATCAAATTTAAAATATGACAAACACACCGCATATGAAAAAGAGAAGACTGAGTACTATCGAAATGATAATATTTTTTAAATTGATTAACACCAACATCATTAGCGGAAACATTATCTAAGGTAATACTAAAAATTTTATCTTTTATGTTGTATTCTTGTAGAATACTAACAATGTATCGATAAATTGTGATATCACTATGAGGGTATTCACAACTACGAAAACCTAAAATGCGTTTATTAAGTTGTCAATTTGCATCAATGAAATGCGAAGTCACAACAATATAGCCGAGTGCATTGGGTGCACTCCACAAATCAGAAGTAATACATATTGACATCGTGAGCGCAAACGAAAATAAAAAAAACAAGTCATTTTTCATTTTCTCATATAATTTTATTATGTCGCATCGCAATATACTGCGAGGAATTCACTTAAAGCTTGGATTAATGTATTGTTGTATAACTGTTACGGTTCTCTCGTGATCAAACATTGAGAGAGGTAACTCTCGTTGTGCCATATATTTTGCAGCACTTTCTCGCATTCTATCATGCGAACAAACAAAATTTCCGGTACCAAGAGTGTTTAGTTGCAATTGCATACGATCTTTCGAGTGCAAATGCTCGTGATATTTTTTGTAATGTCGATTCATTGTGCTAGTGGTGGATTCATAAGCATAATGTTTGGCACAATAATTACATTGTGCCTTATTTTCTATTTTCGTTCCTACGTTAATTTCTACGATTTGAAAATGTTTCCAAATTTCCGATGTTTTTGATTTCTTGGCCCGAGGGGCGGACGTGGATGCTTGTGCAGATGTGTGTGTCAATCCGACGGAAAATGCCGGATTCATAGGCGCAACTTTTTGCACCTCATCGTCGGAAGACTGAAACGTTTCGAATTCTACATATTTAGGCGGTGAATCCATAACAAACAATGAAATATTTTTAAAAAAATTACTACTTTGATACCGTTCACCGAGTTGTTGATGATTGTAAAGAGAATCGTAGAACGATCAACAGCTAGAAAACTTTCGAGCGCGAAGACTTGACAACGATTTGCACAGAGAGTTTCAGGTAAGAAATTTTTTGCTAACTCCCACAATTTATAGAATTTCATCATAACAGCTACCTCTGGTCGACCTGCAGTACTTACAGGGTCGACCGAATGTTTCCGTTGAATATGGAAATTCTAGCCGTTATATTTTAGCGGTCGACTCTTTTTACAACGTCGGTCGATACTTTGTGTATACCGGTCGACCATTTTATAATGGCGGTCGACACTTTCACTAACGAAAAAAACCTTGCGGTCGACATATATAAACGTGGTCGACACCTAAAACATTCTGTAACATTAGTCGGTCGACACTTTCGTATGCGGTCGACTTACAAAATTTATAATGTCGATTAAGTGTCGACCGCTGTTACACTTGTTGGCTTTAAAAGTGTTTTTAAATCAATCAATTATTTTTTATGATAACTATGTAAGATGAGCATGAAAGATAAAATAAACTACTTTACAATGCTTAAATTAGACTTAACCATTCATGAGAAATACCATCTTTAAAGGGTACAATTAAAATCTAACAATTTGTTTAAGTGCTGCAGAAATTTCAAATATATATGCAGTTTGTGTCGACCCCTGTTCAAAACTGAAGCTGAGTCTTTCATTCTTTGTGTCGACCCCTGTTCAAACCAGAGGCCGAGTTTTCTAGTTTTTGTCGACCCACAGCGTCCTGTGTCGACCCTTGTAAAATTCAGAAGCTTAGTCTGTCATAATTTTTGTAAACCCTTAGTGCTTGAAGCTAAGTCTTTCATTCTTTGTGCTGACCCGAAAGTCAGCCCAACGTACAAATTGTGTCGACCCAACTAAACAACCTGTGTTGACCCAAAAAGATAGTGCAACGTGCAAATATGTCGTGTCTATGTCGACCCTAGAAAAGTCATGTGTCGACCTTATCATAATCTATATGTCGACCCCTCAAAGTTGAGCCTGCACTTTACATGTCGACTCCATCCTTTAGATTTGTGTCGACCCAACTTAATTTGTGTCGACCCCAACCTACATGTGTCAATCCTAGTATTTCCAGAAACGAATCCTTTAGATTTGTGTCGACCCGTAGGCCCCAGATTTTCTAAGAGAAGAATTCTTCAAAGTTATGTTGACCGCACAAAAGGTTGTGTCGACCCCAAAGATTCCAGAGAAGAATTTATGTCGACCGTCACAAAAAGTTATGTCAACCGATCAACACCAACAAACAGAAAATTCTCAACGGCTATATTTTTATGTGTCTACCGGCTAGTGCTTGTGTCGACCCCAACAGCAAATGTGTCGACCCATTTGGATAGATCAGCAGCAAACTATAAATAGATGAAGCGAGCTCATTTTGAGGAGAAGATTTTTGACGAGAGAAAACTACACCGAAGTGCTGCCAAATTCATTCTCGAACTTTTTACTCTCTCAAATCCTACTACTAAACTTGTATATTTTTCTTGAGATTGAGTGAGTCAGTTTTTATAACCGTACAAATTGTAATTATTCTACTTGAACTATCCTTGTAAAAGGGGTGACGCTCCTTCAAGAAAAGAGTCAAAAGGTTTGGTTGACACCCGTAAGTCAATCAGAGTGAAGCTCAATGTTCGAACCGCGTTACCAAACCGGTGTTTAGATATATCTCTCTCTCAACTTTTATATTTGTTGATTGTGCTTGCATATTCAATTGATAACTAAATCAAGAAGAGATAATCGTTAAAACATTGAAGTTACGAAAAAAGTTTAGTTAACCTAATTCACCCCCTCCCCACTTAGGTTAATCTCGATCCTTCAACACTAAGGGTCGACCGCACAACAGGTATTCCGAGCCTACCGAGCTCACAAGCCAGCTCGAGCGAGCCGACGTGCCGGGCTCGAGCCTCGCTCGAGCTACAGTGTCGAGCGAGCAGGTCGTTTGCCAGCATTAATTCCAGCTATCTAGCTAAACCCCAATAGTAATTTTATTACAGGACGCTTCTTATTATTATATATTTAAAAATATACGCTGATGACTCAAAAGATAATTGATATAATTAGTACGATAAATATTTCTTATAATTTGTTTAATTAATTAGATTTTAATTAGATACATAATCTTATTATACTCTAAGTTGTCATGCTGTCTTAATTAATATATACTTTTTAGCATAATATGGGACTAAGATCATGCCCAATGGATATAATATTGCATACAAATTAAAATTGTAACCTTTGACACGTAAAATCTATGCCGATGAATAATATCTGTCTGTCGAAAAATCCTGGGTTTTCGATATGTCGTCGCAGTTGCTAATAATTGGAACCTTGTCCACGTCGAAGAACTCAAAGATGCGGATAGATTCGTGCTTTCATTTTCGTAGGACAAAAAGTAGGCCAATAATTTCTTCCATTTTTCTGCGTTTGAATCATTGCAGAAAAGCTCGATTAGCGCAGATAACGGATCCATCAATGGCGGCAAACCCAGGTTAGTTCTTATCTTTTCACACAGTAAGTGGTCTCTTTTTCTACGAATTCAATCTCAAATCTGTAAAATTTATTGCAGGAAGAACTTCTGTCGTTTGCTTCTCATCCGATGACTAGATTGCAAAGAAGAGAAAGCAATTCTGGTCAGAACCGATTCGAGGGAGTGCCGGAGAGTGTTTAAGCACATGCTCTCCCCGCCGTCCACGGCGGAGAGAATGAAAATGGTTTTAATCCGGCCACCAACGCAAGCCATTTCTGCCTTCACTGCTCTCAGTCTTTGCCCTTTGATTACCCGGATGATCTCCGGCAACAATTCCGGCCGATCATCACAGCAAATCGACGCTTTTATGTATATTTTTTTCATGCTCTTATCAAATTCCCCGGCTTCACAGTCGATTATCACTTCATCGTCGTCGGTCGGAATTGTGGCCATTTTATTTGCTTCTATTGCTTTTCTCTTCAGATCCTTCACATGGTCTATCACACTGGCTAAAAGCGCTGCCTTGTCCATCTGATCTCGAGCCAAGATTGAAAAAAAAATTAGGAAAAAAAACATTTTCTTTGGCTCGTAAAATCCGTTTCAGACAATACCTTGTCGGATTTTGGGATGAGTTTTCTGAGAGTTGTAAGCTGAGCGTTTATTCGATCTCTTCGTCGCTTCTCTGCTAGGCTATGGCTTTTTGAGGCACTTGCTCCGCCGTCTTCTCCGCCGTCTTCAACCGGCGTTGACAGAGAAGAGAACCCATCAAATCGGAAGCCATTGGAGGTCGAAGCTTGCTGCAATGGCGGCCATGGAAGGGTAAAACAACACTCGTCGCTCGAAGAAGCGAAACTCGAGCCCATCCCAGATGAGTACCAGTTATTGTTCTCCATGACCAAGGACAAATCTAGCTCGAGTTTTTATCCAAGCTCCATGGATTTACTGTTTATAGCCCGATGGCGATTGGTGTGATAAGCAATTACTTCATTTTTTCATCAAAGTTGGCGGTTTCTGCGTGTCATTTCAATCTAAAACTGTTTGTTTTATGAGATTAAGATGTGATTAGATAAAGAATCCATCTTTTTCTTCAGCCAGATCTGCATCGTCAAAGCGTAATTAATTACAATTTGGCTAATTACTGAAAATTCGCTTACATAAGCACCAAAACTACCATATCCAGTTTGAATTATAAGAAAATGCCAAGAAACAGCCATGTTACTCAAACCAGATTGAATTCTCATGCATCGCCATTGGATTCGATCTAGAGAGAGAGAGAGAGAGCTCTAGTTTTACCGGCTTAATTTGTTCGTTTTTGATACTTGAATTTCTGTAGGGACAATCAGACAACAAAGGCTCAATTACAACAATCTTTAAATGGGTCCCCCTTAGCTAAATTCCGTCGTATCGAACAAGTAATANTACTCAAACCAGATTGAATTCTCATGCATCGCCATTGGATTCGATCTAGAGAGAGAGAGAGAGAGCTCTAGTTTTACCGGCTTAATTTGTTCGTTTTTGATACTTGAATTTCTGTAGGGACAATCAGACAACAAAGGCTCAATTACAACAATCTTTAAATGGGTTCCCTTTGGCTAAATTCTTTGCGTAACGCAAGTGCACGTCGTATCGAACAAGTAATATAGTAATAAACGGAGGTCGAACCCATGAGGACAGTCACTAAATTCGATTTGCAAAACAAAGTTCGATTGTATTATCACAAATTTACGTTTGTTTTTAATTAAGAATAATTAACTAATTGCACGTTTTTAAAAGAGTATAATTTTGTTTTTGAAAATATAAAAATTGGTTAAAGCTAATCTCCCTTTATATGAAATTTTTTTATCAAATAAATTTCTCTTGACTAATTGACAGATTTATGGAGTCGAGACCCTTCTGAATTGCTCGACGGTTAAATCGACTATAATCGATTAGATATAAAGTAATATATAAAAAATCTAACATGTTAAAACGAAACTTTTAGTCATGGAAGTTAATTAAAACCAAGTAAAAATTAATCATCACAAACAAACAATTATCGAAAAATTTCTATCAATTTTCCAATTCGATAAGAAAATAATCAATCGTGTATCCTTCCGAATTCCAACGATTTTTTCTACTTTGTACGGTGTTTGTTTAATCAATCAAGATCCATAAGAAAGCGAAAAGAAAATTCACATCAAGTTCGATCAACTGTAACTAAAACAGAAGTTAGTTCATACAGAAATTCAATATAAACATATTTTTGCAAAACATAATGAAAATACTGAGAAATTTTAGAGGGCTATTCGTCGGAATCTTTCTTTTGCTTCTTTCCTCTGCTATTTTCTTCTTGCCTTTCTCTGCTTTTTTTTTTCTTCCTTTGCTGTTCTGCCTTTTGTTCGGCTGCTTTTTTAACTCTTATTTGATGCAGTAACCACTGGAACTTTAATTGCTCATCATTAATTTAGAATTTCAGTAGTCAACTCTCTCATTCTTTCAATGACTCCACTTAGCAAAGAATTTCAGCAGCTTAATTAATTATCTTTAATAGAAACCGAAAGGTCCTTGCTAAATGTTGTAATGCTCTTTGATTGCAATTCAAAGCCCTTCAATTTCATTGAAATGCCACCATCTACAACTTATGCAATCATTCTTCTTCCAATAGAGCCGCCAACAAACCAAATTCAACGTTATTGATAACAATTCAGCAGCAAACACTTCCAATAATAGCTAAAACCCATTGAAAAATTGCAATTTCTATATTAAGTCAATTTTCACTCAACCTTTCTTAGAATTTATCCTAAAATCAACAAGATCGAGTAAAAATTCAGCCAATTTCATATAAATATTTGGTGGAATGGACAAGTCAACATCCCCTCGTAATCGAAGGCACGTAATTTGTTCCTATTTACGAACAAGTTTCTGGGATATGAAATAATATATTTTTCCTGAATNGGCATTGACTTGACTTTCAAAGCAGTGACTTATATCATACAGTAAAAGTTGGTGACTATTTCCAGGTGAAATTTCACCATCTTGATGTTTCATCGATGTACCCTTTAATAGAACATGTAATGAAACACCAAAAAATATAATAAATCTCGAATTCTTTGAACTAAATCTGTGATCCTCGTCTCACAGTTGTCTAAAGTACATTCTAGTTGGCAAAAGCAGTTTCTAAAATAGAATCATGGCTGCGGTCCAGCGGGATCCAATGACTAATAATAAAAAAAAAAGAATATTCTCAAAACACCAATCAAATTCAGACCAATCAATAGCAACAAAAAGGTGCTTCTGTCAAACATTCAATCACCAATCCAAATTTAGTGCTTTGGAAGAATGAACGTAGATGGATGTAAAATTCCTGCTCACTATCATTTCTTTATTTGTAAATATGATTCGTATTGTAACGAGCTTAAAATTAGGTTAGAATATCCAAAATAACGTATAACGACAAGTATAGATTGATTTATCACCTTGAAGAAGCGTGACAAAGAATTGGTCGAATAGCGTCTTTGAAATCTTCGTAAAATCTTTGCTCCGAGAACCTAGCTGCTCGTCTTCTTGAAGCTGCAGCCATCGCGTTCCTCTCATTTTCAGGCATATTTACTATATTCAGGATTGCATCTGCATATTCATTGACAGTAGAGGCAAGAAATCCTGTTTTTTGACCATCTTCTTCGAGAACTATGTCCATCTTTGGACCAGCAGAATTATGAGCTGGTACAAATGGGTAATATGCGTGAGATCGTGGCGTACTATTTTAGATGGTTAGTGAAAATTATTAAAGAATTCTTGATTATGAAAAGAGATGTTCACCAATTGGAATGGCACCTGCAGCCATGTACTCCACAATGCTTATGCCAAAGTGTTCGTCAATCATGGAGTGAATTCCGGCCACTGCACCTCCAAGAAGTGCCACCAAGTCCCTGCAGAGAGCATACATTAGTGATGGGCACAATCTTGTCTGATTCTATCTCAAAACGAAACCAGAACCAAAATCTACAGTTTCAGATTTTTAAAACTAGAACGGTAAAATATGATGTGATTCATGTTTTATCTAGTTCTACTTCATATTTTAAAATTTTTTTTTTACTATATTTGAGTTTTGAGTACTTGGGCGAGTTTGAAAACGGTTTTTAAATTTATATCGAATTTTATTAGGTTTTGAATCGGTTTTATCCAATTTTTTTGTCAGGTTTTATCCGATTTTTTGGTCAGGTGTTATTCGCAATTCTGATTTTAAGGTTTTTTTAATCCTTTAAGATCGAAACCGAACCATGAATCACGATTTTTAAAAAATTGAATCAAATCCAGAGGTTATTTTTTGGTCCAGTCTGCGGCACTAGTCCTATTTTGCACACCAGTAGCATATATCATGTAAACAGAAAAACCGCCATCTCAACAATTAACTGGTCCATAAAACAAATATTTTAACTTAATGGATCATCCCTTCTAAATACACATTTTAGATCCTTAAATTAACTGTATTGATTCTTTTTATCTAGTCCACTTTCAGTGTTCACAATGAGTTAAAAACATGAGAGTGTGTGAGAGAGAAAGGCGGATAATGTTTCTAACCTGTACATTATGTTCTTGAAGAACTCAACATATTCGTCCACCTTCAATTCAATTGACAACTTCTTCAATTTTTCAAGTCTTTCTTCATCAGAAATATTGCGACAGCTACCAACCAACTGAAGCTTCGGTCTCGGCAGTCCTGTATCTAATTTTTTAATGGCAAGAGAGAAAGCTTCGATTTGAAGGGCGTGTGCCTAAAATAAACATATGAAAACTATATAAGATTTGCCATTGAAAATTCAAGGTCCTAAAAACGTGCCATCCTCCTATCATTAGAGTTAAGTATCCCACCTTCTCAGGACGAAATTGAGCAACGGATATAATTATTGGAGAATCAGCATTTCTTTTCAAAGGAAGCGCCTGTGCAGTAAGCTTCTAGTCAGAATCCAAAAGTAAAGGCACAAAAAAAGTAAGGAAATACATGATAAAAAAAGGAAAAACGTATCAATTACTGTACTTCTAAATCTGAATTCAAATGTGGACGTGCTGTATGTAACTTACGACATAAAAACTAAAGAAAGACAATAAATAATTTACTGAAGCCCCGGGCTAAACAAACAAGAAGGAATTTTTCAAAAAAAGAGTGAATTTAAACAAGACATCCTCATAGATCCACCAATGGTAAATAAGCAAATTACATATTCTCATTTTGAAAAAGCATAAGGTCCCAACCTGGAGCACAGAAGTATCACAGGGAGGATAGATCCGCTTGGTTCGCATTGGTATTCTCCAAAGCTTTTCAATGTGAGATTGAGTCCATGAAGAATTGACCATCACAAGGTGTGCAAACGAACCAACAATCCAATACATCCAGCTAAACAAAGTATAATAAAAAAATTTACAGCGAGACAGCCAAACGCTGTCATAACAAAAAATAAATAAAGATAGTTAGTTGCAAAGCTACACAACATTTTTAATAAAACAAAAAAATCTACACAATTTAAAGTACTTCGCCTGGATTTAACTTTTTCCCACAACCAGTAGTCTTGGTCATAAAATTATAGTTAGTAAAAAACAAATGTTCCTTAGTAACAAGAACTTGCCACACCTCAACATACTCTGTCTTTCTCAATGTCTTAAACCACAAAATAAATTAATAAAAAATAGAAAATATCTGTTTAACAAAACAAGGACAAAAGAAGGCTGCATTTAATGGCAATGCAACGGCATACTAAGATAAAAGCGTACACAATATACTAATACAAGAAAGACTCGGAATATAACATACCTCTGAGCAATTAAACCCTTATTATTATACATTAAGCTCCCATCACGAACACGTGACAGCATATCAGTACTAATAGTAGGATAATGAGTGTAACAGAGTATGTAGCAACCAAACAACCACGCCAGAGGATATGTAAAAGCATATCCACTAGTGTCAAAATAATACGAAGGAGTAAACTTGCACAAAGCTTCCCATGAGAGATAGACCGAACCAAGGCTCTGGCCAACCATGGTAAAATGAGGATAAGTGGTTTCTTCAATCCAGTGCCTCTTATAAAGATGCACCACCTGTACCAGTAATGTGCAATTTTTTTTGTCAATAAGTTAACGAGGAAAAAGGAAGTAAAGTTAATAAAGATTAAAGATACATAACTGTGCCGGATTGTGTGCATTCTATTCACAACAAAATCAAACAGAGAACCATCTTAAGGATAATTATCTGTGATTTAATCAACAATTTCGCTGAACATCAATCTAAATCCGAGCAAAATACCAGAAATTGGCATTACATTTTCCACTTCCCTATCTCTCAACCTTATATTTCTGAAAAACAAGCGTAAAAATTCAACTATCTAAAAGCATGAGCAGCTGCGTCAATTTGCAACTCCTAATGAGCTGAAATTCTTGTTTTGAACGTTAAAAAGAGAAGGAAATTGTAAACGAAAATTGCACCCGGGATTATCCTTCTCAGCATCTAAAAAAGAATAGGCAAGAGTTACTGAAAGAGACAGATTACCTTAGGCGAGCTAAGAAGCCGGACCCCAAAGCGATCAAGAGCACGAGCCATCAAGCTCTGAGGAGAAGCGTCATGATCTCCAGTGTAAATAAAGCAGTCAAGGTCGGGATTCTCTTCCTGAATAGCTTTCACAGCGCACCAAAGCACTCTCTCTCCGCCTCCGCCATCGTTGGTGTAGGGGTGAAAGAAGCCTACAGCTCTCTTTCTGTTCCTCCGACAATTCACTACGCGCGAACAACTAAGAACTAATGCAGCCAAAACAACGATCACGGCCCACAGAAGAGTCCGAATTTCCATAGATTTACAATCTTCGTTATCCAATATGCTTCGAAAATATATGCGTTTTTGACTTCTGAAATCAAATTGCAGGGCGACGGACAAAGAGAATCAGAGAGACGACATTAGAGGCTGAAGATTGTAGGCTTTGGACCTCATCTTAGTGCAGTTCAGTAGTTGAGGCCTAAACGAGGCGGGCGGGTCAAGCCCGACAGTCCATTTATATTCTTTATCTTCTAAATTAATAGCATAAATATATTAACGGTCAATTTAATTAACATAATTTATTCATTAATTGTAATAAAAAAGTTAACAATATTATAATTTTATTAATACTGGAGCTTACCAAGTTGATTAAAATAGTAATTTTATCATCACAAAAAATAGTAATTTTTAAATTTATTTATTCTATTTAAAAAATTATAATGTATATGATGTGTCAAGAACCGGCAATGATACGTGTATAGAGGAACTCGTTCCACGTGTCAGGCAACCCGGGAAGACACCAATGGATACAATCGGCGTAAGTAGCCGGATCCGCTTTTTGTTCGGGGGAAAGCATTTTGCCTTGACGAATGGTGTAGACAGAAGTATGGGCATCCTTACGATATTCCGACAGGGCTGTGATGTTGAGGAAATGAACCGGCACTTTCATTGATTTTGTCACGTTGCTTGAGATAACGAGCAGCCGCCGATCTGTGCCGACCTCCAATGGCGTCGTCCGGTTCAGGACCGGCATCGTCTCTTTAGAACATTTCACGCCATCTGGGTTGTTCCAATCCAAGCTCCTACGTATATTACACGTACATAAACGGTCATAAAATTCAAAAGTAGGCAAAACAAGTCTAGAATTACTAGTTTAAGTAGGGTTTTGTTTTAAATTTTTAAAAATTTAAAACTAGACTGAACCGTACCCAGAAATTGAAAATTGAATTTTGATTTGTGGATCAAGCTTGGGAAGCCATTAAAACGACAAAAAGAAGCTTACCGGATATGAAGAGGAGACATGCTGCTGAAGAAGACGGTCGTCCGGTTGGGATCCACATGTTCGTCCACCCATTTGGACCATGTTTTCAAAACTCTGTGGTAGGCTACCGGCCGTGGGATCTCATCGAACTCCGTCGACCCTTGATCGAACGATCCTCGTCTTTTAGACCGCAATCAAACCATGAACATACAAATGCATCAAAATGATGGATTAGTTTTTGAACAGTGATCCAAGGGTGAGTATTTAATTTTAGAATTTACTCACAGAACTTTCATGTTCATAGTGTTCATCCACCAAATGTATGAGTTGAAGATGAGATAGTCAACGCCCATCCAATTTTGGCCGTGTTTCTCGATAGATTCCGGCATGATTATTCGGTTTAAAATGCTGTGCATTGTCGGATCGTCCGAGTTCGACTCGACCAGAAATGGAGCCCAGTAGAACTCCACCGTAGCATTGTAATTCTGCACATAGAGAAAATATTGTAAAACGACCACTTTCTTGATCCGGTCTTGCATCTTCTTTTGAAATTTTTGGGTCCGGTTGGTTTTCTGCATCTTTTTGAAATTTTCAATTTGTGGGTTGGTTAATTTTCTGTGGTCGTTTTATGGGTTTTTCTGTCAACCCGAACACTGAACCAATATAAAAAATTATTAAATAAAAAGATTTTTTTTCTAATTTTAATTGAAACTATTATTATTTTTGAAAAATAAATAATGAGCCGAAAAAATTCGAATTGGTTAAATATTGGTGGCTGTGGATCAGTGTCTGATTGAAACCCTAAAAATGAGTCCGGTCGGGCCCGAGAACCCACCCGACCTTTGCCCACTGCCCAGCCCTGCTAGAGAGAGGAAGATATAGAGAGAGGAAGGAGAGAGAGGGAGAGAAGAGAACCTCGATTCTGAAAATGGAGAGAGAACCAGTTCTGTTCAAGCTTTTTCTACCGTGAGGAATTACAGATTGAACCAGACAAATCATGGATTCCCACTGGTTTCTGTTCAAAGAATCTCCGACAAACATCAGCCTTTTTCCTCGGATTTTCTCGAGCAGCAATCTTGGTTTGAATCTAAAACACAAAATCATCGAAAAATAAAAAACAAAAAGGAAGTTTCGCGTAATCCTTAGATTCAGAATCTTTCATATTTTTCTTACCTGGGCAAAGAACAATCTCTAGGCTGCCATTTCCAGCTCTGATAAAACGAATCCTTTCTTCCATTTCTCATGCAAGTCACCTGCGATGTCAGAAACTGACATTCATCTTCTTTATACAGAGGGTGGCTTCTGTTATCGAAAACCCACTCTCCGGTGAACAAGTCACACTCTTTGGCCGGAATTTGAACTTCCCCGTCACCGTCATCCGCCGTACTTCCCCGGACTTTCTGTTCTTCATTTGCTTCAATCGACTTTAAACCACTCGATTCTTCCGAGGTTTTCGTCCTCGAATTTATCGAAGTCGCTTTTTGGTCGCCGTTTTGTCTGCTTTCGTTTAATGGGTCGATCTCATTTGATCTTTCTACCTGTAGTTCTTGAGCTTTAGGCCTCGAGAATGGAAACTCCGCGATAGATTTCGCATCTTCGCTGTACATGAAAACGCCGAAGAGAAAAATAGAGAAAACGACGGCGAAAATGGGTAGATTTGCGTTCTTTCGGGCCTTCATCGCCGCCGTGTCGGAGGAAAAAAGTGGGCTTTTCCGTCTAAGGGGCTGCATGGGAAATACAGAGAGAAACAGGCTCAAGGTCTTCAATGGCGGATTTAGAGAGAGAGAGAGTGAGAGATATAGGAAAAGAAATCAACACAGCATGGGAGGATTTAGAGAGAGAAAAAGAGAACTTACCTTACGAAGGTCCCTTTACGATTGTTCAGTTGGCAAATTTGGTGAGATTACCCTGTCTTGAAGAAACAATCTGCCATTTCTGGTGCATCGAAAGGTTTTTCATTTTCAGCCTGCATATAAATATTTATTTTTACGATCCTTAAAATCAACTAGTTTTAAAAATTCATCCCTCAACCAATCCGCGCCATGAAAGAGAACGATGAGCGATTTCAAGCTCGTAAGTTTCTCTCTCCTCTCCGATCATGACTGAAAGCTCTGTGGGTGGTTCAACCTCCGTTCCTACTCGTTGTCTTCAGCAAACTGCTCTTTCCATGAAAGACGACAGATCCATCTTCTCTCTGAGTTTTAAGTGGTTGAAAAGGTAGGATCACGATGGTCAATATTCCAATCAGACGGCTAATTTTCAACGCCGACAGAGATTGCAAAACCAGTTTCGACGTCAACTGCGGCACAGATTACATGATTTAAAACGGGATTCCGGTGAGTTGATGATTCACTTTAGAATGGTGAAGGCCAGGAACTCTAATAACTGCGCCTAACTTGAGAACGTTAGCCGGTTTGGTCTGGTTTAATCCGTTTTTCACCTGCTCTTTGACCCGTAGTTCAAATTTTAGAAATCAAACCCACCAATTTGGAGCAATGGAACCAGACCAAACCGTCTCTCAGTTGGGTTCGGGTTCTATTCCATTTTTTAAATTTTAAAAAATATTAAATATTTGATATTGTATCTAGGTTGGGTTCTCGGATTTTTGGTCGATTTCAACTTTATGTAAGATTTTAATCAGTTTTCGATTATGTTTGAACTAAATTTTGGGTCATTTTTTATCAGTAGTTTTGTTTGATTTGAAAGTTTTTTTGCCACCAACACTATGACCAAATCGTAGACTACAATTAGAGGAATTGGTGCACAAATCAGTCTTGATTCCTCTCGAATCGGCCTGAACCATACGTTAGGTCTTAACCACGAGCGATAAGCCAGTTCCGACGATCCCTTGTTTATGCTTGACTTTTCTGCTCGACCTAGTTTATTATTATTAATGATGAGATCCGTGGGTTATAATCGAGTTTTGGAAGAAAATAAATCAAATTCAATAAGTTGGATCGTAAAATTTTAAAATTGAAGTTGATTCGTTAGTTTATGAAAACTCAATCTAACCCATATCCAATATGCAAATTAGGTTAGGGTCCGTTACGTGTTGGATTGAGCTTGGATTGGGCTCGAACCGACCTTGAAAAATAATGTTCGATAAAAATTACCATTCTAAATCTAGACGAAGTGAAAATAAAAAAAGTCTACTCCAATCAAAGTGTATAAATACTAAATATTCAATTCAAACATTCAATTTAAGTATTTAAATACTAAAGATTCAATCTAAACATGATAAACATCAAATATTTATCTGAAAATTATTGTACAAAGAAGAAAGATTTTAATCAACAAACACAGTCAAGATCGAAACTCAGGTTAGGTTGGATTGGATTGGGTTGAGTTACATAAAAATGAAACTCAAACCTATCCTCAAACAAGTAGGTTTTGCATGGTTGGTATCTTCAAATTCGGCAGCCAATCCATGGCTTGTTTTCCTAACCCAATGAACCTTCACAGCGGCGCAAGTTAGATACGAAACATCGTAGCATTTGGTGGGTACATGTTTGACTTCCAACTTCTTACAAAAATAAGCAAATGTATTATTACTGCTCATTGTAATATTCAACCAAATGACTTCCTTGCAATCCCAAAAAAAAAAATCAATCAACAAATAATCTAAACTACTACACTTAAACAGAGCTGATAGAGAGAGAGGAGTTTATGCTACCATCTGCTCTTGTTCTATATACTGATGGTCCGTCCAAGAAGGAAGAAATTCACGACCCGGCACAAAGCGACTCGATTTCTCCACAGGAGCATCCTTAACCAACGAGTTGACCCAGGATATATCGGGCTCATCGAGAGCGGATGACATAGAGCCCGTGGCTCGAGCTCTAAATCCAAATGAAGCTGATTTTGTCAGTTTATTTAGATCATCTCCTTGGACACTCCAATCTAGTTTCCCATCTGGGGAGCCCCATGGTGACAAATTTGAAGGGGCTATAAGCCCGGAATGGTCGGACGGAGCGGCCCGATCGATGAAACTCTGGCTCCGTTTTGCAAAGGCCGAGGACCGGAAATTCATCACGGCAGTTGCCACAGACGAGTCAGATGGTTTCCTCACCCGTGAAGAGGACAGCTTTGATCGCTGCAGCTGAGATAACATAGGAGAATCCAAATTTCCAAACACATCACAATAGTTAGTCTGTTTCAACTCTCCCTTCCTTCTATAATCATTGCTCCGGTAAGTAGGAGACGCGAGACGAGAAATCTCATCCCCTAAATGCTGATATTGTTGCTGTTGATTGGCCCGATTTTCCAAGCTGAGCAATTCCAATTCAAAATCTAAATCTCTCGCGCTTGAAAAAGTCTTCAATCGGCTACTCGGTAACTGCAAAGTAGGAGGTGTTGTAAATGCTGATATCTGTCTCATAGGCGATGAGACAGATCCCAAAGGAGACATAGGCGGTGTAGAAGTAGCCATTTCCGGGCTACTAACAGAATGTGAGCACGGCGATGGCAAGGCCGAGCCCGTCAAGGCATAAACCGGCCTTAATTCTTCAGATTTATGCGCAAAGAAACATACTTTCCTCGCACATCGGATCTCGTCTTTACAAATCCTCGTCTTGTATTGAGCGGGGTGAAGCCATGACTCGAAGACTCCGTGGGCATATTCACAAGCATCGCCTTTCTGACAAGCCCCTTTCCGAAACTCGGGACAAGGAACACAACTATACGGGTATTTTCGTGGATCCCGCCGCTTTGCATTCTCGCCCGGATGTGCAAAAGGGCATTCGGTCCAATCGTGAGTATACGCCCTCGAACAAGGCTTAACCTTAAAGCTATACATCCTAAACTCATCCGTTCCGTAAATTCCCGTGTTTATGTCAGGCAAGGAAACATCGAGAGGGTATTCTTTCCTCTCAGTAGTCTTATGTTGATCTTCGAATTGCTCATTTCTTTGAGCAACTTCACCACTCGAATAATCACCTCTTAGAAACATCTCCATAGCCTTTCTCCTTGGATTGGGAAGTGCTTTAGTCGATGTGGCGATCAGATCGTCCGGCTTGTTGCCATTAATATCAACACAACTAGCATCTGCAGAGGCTTCGAGTAAGAGTTTGATAATCTCAGTTGAATAGCTTGAGCCCCCAGCAACAGCACAGTGAAGAGCAGTGACTTTATCTGAGCCATAGGCCTTATTCACATCGACTTTGCAAGTTTCGATTATATATTTCACTATCTTAGCACTTGCAAACATGGCTGCAATTAGAAGTGGGGTCCTTTCTTCGAAACACATCTTTCTAGACCCTATCGTCCGGCCGTACCAATGCGCTAACTCATTTATATGGCGCCCTTTCTCTTCCACTTCTCTCCTGAAGGCATCAAGATCATCAGAGGCTGATAATTCAAGCAAAATTGAGCCCCTGATGATATTTCCTTTGTTTTGGCTCAGAAGTTCATTTTCCATCATAAAATTTGAGGAATGAACTTCAATACTTGACTCCAGGCACATGTCGAATCCTGCATAGTTGTAAGAACAGAACAAAGTAAGCCCCCAAATGGTATTAATTGGCAACAGAGATTAATTTCTAAACCAGAGTAATTCCAGATGGAGTAGAGAAGACGAACTCTCAAAATCCCCCCAAAAAAATCGCACTAATCGATTATTCATCAATCCCTAAAAACCTAAACATTTTCTACAGAACTGAAGCTCAACCATAAACGAAATCAAGCAATTCCAAGAATATCGGAAGCTATCTCCAGCCATACCTTAGATTAAACTTTCGGAACGAGTAGAGACGCAAAAGAACGACGAAGACGCAAGTATTAAATCAGATTAATTCCAGATGGAATAGAGAAGAGAAGACAAACTCCCAATCCCTAAAAGCATAAACACTCTCTCCATAACCGCAGCTCAAACATAAACGAAATCAGGTAGAATCTCGGAAGCAATCTCCAGCCATACCTTAGATTAAACTTTTCGAACGAGCAAAGAAGCAAAAGAAGAACGAAGACGCAGGTATTCTCGAGCCTCTTCTTCGGAGGTAAGAGTGAGGAGAAGCAACAAGGAGCCCTCCATTTATGCATTTCCTAAAGCACCCAGAGGAAGGAGAGAAGAAGGGTCGCCTCGTCCTCCATGGCTTCTCTTCGGTCAAAGTCCAAAACCCAACTGGCCCACCTGCTCCTTTCAACACTCTGATCCTTCACTCGGTTTTCCTCCATCTTCCTCACCTCAATCATTAATATTATACCTGCAAATAACGCGTTCTTAGCCTGCTTATCCATCAACTGTTCTGGATGAGCGACAAGATATTATTACATCCGACTTGGTCTTCCACTATTTTATTTTATTTATTTATTTATTTATTTATTAATTGACACGTTTAAATTAAGATAATAATCAACGTATATTGTCGTTGATTTATTCCATTATTTTCGTTTAGGATAGTGCCTTAGAAAAATTGAAATGGAATTATACAAAAACACATAGATAAATACAAGTTTTTGGGGTGGATTCTTGCATTTTAGGTCGGTTTGTAATGGTCCGATTCAGTTTGGCTTCTAGAAATTTTAACTCTAAAAACCGAACCAAAAGTTTGAATTATACAAACCGAAACCGAATCAGAAGCTCAACGGAATTGAATATCTCTCCCTTCTGATCATACAGAACTTGCACATCATTTGTTGTCATTCCAATATTTACCAAATAATTTACTAAATTTGCAATTTTGCATCTAATTATTTCTAAAAAAGATGACAAAATTAACAAATAATAACAAACATCAAACTAATTTCAATCTGAAAAAAATCATAACATGTATTCAGGAGATCCATTCGATCTTGAAAAAAAAAAAAAAAAAAACCCGACCCGCAACTCAAACTATTAAACGTAACTCAAACCAACTTTTTAGAATACATGAAATATACCGACCCGAATCAACCCAAAACCTTGGATTTTAGTTTAGGCCATTGGATTGGTTCGGTTTGCCCAACCCTAATGACATTAGACATGTTTAAGAGTTGATTAAGAAGCATCATTTCAAAAAAGTTCAATAAATAATGTTAAAAATATGCACCAGATTCTTATACCATGAATTGAGCACACAACGTTTTTGGGAAGGCAGCATTGCTTCCAAGAGGACCTGACACGTCTACAATGGATTGGCTTCATCTAATTGCTTCCAACGTTTTTGCATTATCGTCGTGTCAGGCTTCTTTTCTTGATGAACGACGATAATGCAAATCGAAGCCTGACACGAAACTACTCAACAGGTTTCCGTTTTTTCCCAAGAAAAGAAGCTCTTTGAAATCGGGGTCCTCCAATTCGCCATTTCTTGACAGCTGTCATCGAAGATTGAGCTGCCTCATACACTGTCATTGAATAAAATGGATTGGATATATGCACAATCATCATTTAGAACTGAAAATGAAACAGTAGAGCATGGTAAAATTCTCACGGTTTGTTTCTTCTTGCGATAAAAGTGACAAAAATTTGGAAGATGCAGCAAATGATGCAGAGTGAGCCTTGGTGAGGACTTCTTTATATCTTCTCCTAAATGTTGATAGAAGCCAAGCTCCCATCGATCTATCACCAACTCTGTCAATCAAAATATTTCAATTAGTGAAGTTATGATTTAAGACGTAAAAATTGAATAATGCACAAATTGCACAATGATTACCGAAATTTCCTAGTATTGTCGACACCAAAACCACAATATCATCTTTTAATCTATTAGACTTATAGGGTTAGGGAACTGATAAAATAAATAAGCTACTATTAGTAACACAGATGATTTCCATAGATGACTAATTGAAAAGTAAGTCTCTTACTTGTTAAAATGCATGTTGGCATGTCAAGAAAGGATTGATCCAATTGAAGTGCAATTAGTTTGTAAATTATAATACAATTATCATATCAATCACTATTTGACACAACATCGTGTAATTTAAAAAAGATAAAATAAGAGGATTAACGTAGTATTGTTCTTGAATTAAATAAATGGCACGTTATACTTTCAAGAAATATCAACTCTTTAAATTATATAAAAAAATAGAACCATTAAAATAATACTTACAATGGTGCTATCTTGCATCCAAATTCATAAAAATATCGACATCGTGATCGAAGATCCACAAATGCAACATCAGCTTGAATTTCTAGACGTGTTCTGAAATAGAATAGAAGCCATATTTATTAATCAGGTAAAAAAGTTGAGCATTAGTCAGAAATCATAATCCGCCATTGCACACACATTTACACAAATTTTTTTATCAGAAAACTTGAAATCACCATTCGTAAGAAAACTTTAAATCTTTGTGAAGCCATAAAAATTTTTCTTTTTATACCACGTAAAGGAATCATAAAGAGCCATCATCCTGAGCTAAAACTATTACACTATAGTCATCTTTCAGGGCAAACAATGATAGTGAAAGCGATATGATCATTACTTTAGATTGAAACATGCTGGAACACTCATTGCCACTACTTGTCTGAGGTGTAACTCGTGAGCAAGCCAAAAAGGAATCTCTACTTTAGAACCAGATTCAACCTGATATTCACACCAAGATGGAGATGAGAGAATTCATTCATTAAACACTAATCCTAATACAAAACTTACTGTGTCTGCCTCAGCACTAGGATCGATTCCAACTCCATTAACTTGTTTTTGAAAGACAACGGAGACAAGCTGTTAGAATATAAAAATGGAAACATCAAAAACTGAAAATTTGTATACCATCATCAGCAGAAACCAAACAGATATTGTAACCTCTTCTTCGGCTAGTATGTCATCGATATCATAATAATTTGCCATTCCTGAGTACTATCACTTGGTATACTTATGTTCTATCAAAAGAAAACTTGCTCAACCATCGAGAAATGAACTGTCTTGCATTCTTCGTTGGAATTAGGCTTCCTCAAACTGGTATAACAAAAAACCCTGCCATAACATAAGTATAAATCTCTTTGATACTCTTTCGACCCTATATTTTGTTTGATTTATAGTGATGGTTGCATGGAAAAAGGTGTAACCTAAGAATGTAATGCATGTGATTACAACCTTCATCATTCAATTATGGATTGCTTTTTCTTGATTCATTCAAGCAAAAAATCACAGGGACTCTCCCATATATTTTGCAGTGGATTAGAACTTAAAAAGAATTGATATTCCAAAACTGCATCTGAATGTTAGCCACAATTAGGGTGATATATAGAAACATCTACAAAGGAGATATTCCCAATGTTTGACCATAAATTTCCTTCCCAACTATGCAAAGGACACCAAAAAAAACTCACGATTCATTCAACCAAGTAGCTCCTCCATCAAACGGTGAAAAGAAAAAAATAAAAGAAGACAACAGGAGAATCCCAAAAACTAAACTCAAGTTTCTGCCTGCCAAGTTCCAAAATATACAAAGCGGAATCCGAAAATTAAACACATCCGTCACAGTTTGTGTCACTGTAAATTTCCATTCGCACACAAGATTTAGAAAACACTCCAAGGAGAGAAGAACGATTAATTCATCTGCTTCAAAGACAGTAGCAAATACTCTGCTTTAAAAAATAAATGATTAAATTTAATACAGGAAATTCTTGGGTTTCAATGGCCTCGAACTAACATTAGGGTATAAAGATCTAAATCACCACCCCAATTGAGAAATCCATAAATTTTGAACAACATATATAACGGTAAACCTAAAATTTAAGAAACTAAAACTTTTTACAACCGTAATAATCATGGATTTTGCTTCACAAAAGCAAGACCCGAGAAAACAAATGAGTCCAACCCAAAAATAAAAAATAAAAATACACGCACCTCACATTAGCAAAATCCACGACAATTGGATGTCGCAAGTGAATGAAAACACTTCACCGCAGAACAGCGGGGTATTTAGAATTGGCAATATGAAGCGAACCTGGGTTTTGGGGGACCTGTCGCCGCCCTTTGCTTCTATCGTCGCTCGATTTTGCGGCACCGATTAACTTCAGCTCCGATCAAACAGATGAATTTGGCTTATGGAAACCAAATTGAGAAGCTCAGATCGGTTTATGAATCAAAAGAATCGAGAGAGAAAAGAGCGCGCGACCGATTAGGCAAGAAGCTGGGCTAAAGAAATGGAGGGAAACTCAAAAAATTGCTCGAAGGAAGGAAGCCAATCCATTGTAGACGTGTGTAAGCTCTAAAACGCTCTTTTCTGATCAACGGTGCAAATTTAATTATTTTATAAAATTTAAATTAAAATTACATTGAATAATAAAGCACATTCTTACTTCTTACATAAATTGTAAGTATCATTTATTTATAAATAAAATAAATATAAATATAAAGAACATCTTTGCATATTTCTTTCTCGTCAAAAAGGAATTAGAAAATCGTTGAAGAAGTCAAAATCAATTAAATCGATGAAAATAAAAAACTACAGGCACGAACAAGAACATACTCATATATTATAATTAAGTATAATTATAAGTCCATCGGTCTCCGCTCGAACGGAGCGGAGAGAAAGAATCGGTATCGGAAATGTTCGATTATTATTTTTTTCACCAAGATAAAGCTCGTTTGAGTTGAAAAAGCCAGAGAGCAATCTGCATAGCCAAAAACCGAGCCTCTAGCATGATTTCCTCGAATCGTGCACTAATTCGACGCAAAACGGATCTGCTCCGCAATGATTTCTCCTCCATGACGGCTTCGGACGAGACCTTACCGACAATAAAGAACGTCTCGAGTGAAGACCCCTGCAACTGTTTGTACGAACATTGGTTTCATTACAGTCTAGACCAATTAAATCAAACAAGAACATAAAATATAGAAGGAAGAGTAATTATTTACCAAAGAACTGCTGACTGATCTTAAACAATCATTAGTCTTCATCAATAGCAAGACCACACGTGGCAATCTCCTTAAAAGTTCCGAGATTTGAGGAAAATAATCGGACGCGTACATCTGTGACATCACTCGTGACATTATGTCATTATGTCATTACGAGGAAGGACCATTAATCCAAACATTATACAAGCATGGAGATTTGCGTAAAAGTAATGAATAAAATCATCGATTGTAAGGCAATTACCTGTAGTTCCGAACGCTCGCTTTCGCTGCCTTGTATGGCCAAATGGTCGAGAGCAGGGTCGATGACTCGGTTCCACGGTTTCATGGTAAGAATTCCTGCAAAGAGTGCATATAAATCTTCCCCAGCACCCAATTTTGCACTATTTTCCTTTATTGCATTAGGATCAGCAAATATCAACCCCTGGGATAATTGTGAAGAAGATGATAGAGCTAAGCTAAAATAAAAATAGTTATATAGCTTTCAATTTTTGAGAAACGGAAAGGAATTACCTTCCAAAGGCCAGCATAGCTAAATCTTGTATTGAAATCAAGTTCTTTATACAGCCCATGGTCTAGAAGAACCAACTGTGGTTTTCTCTTGCCTGCGGATCAAAACACAGACATTTAAAACAACACACTAAGAAACATTAATCAGTTCAAGTACATTCTTCAATCAGTGAGACAATCTGTAATCGAGGTACCCCGAATAAGGTCAAACTAAAGGGATTACGAGCTTCCCGAAAGAAATTAGCATTAAAATACAAAAAGTCAATGTTATAAATAAACAGCCAGAATCCATGTTAGATCAACTCAGTTTCAAATCAAATGTTTTATGGACGTATTCAAACACTGTACCATGAAATATATCGAAATTCATATTAAATAAAAAGAAAAAAAAGATTAGTTGACAGACTTATAAATTGAATGGAGCAATAATATTAAGTTAAAATTAATACATTATTCATTCACATAAATACTAGTTTTTAATGGACGAACTAAGTTTAAAGATTTTATTTTCTGGGTCAATCAAGTACAGATGTGAAATTGGAAAACAGACAATTCTGTGTTCTCACTTTTGATATACAACGGAGCACTGGAATCTCAAAACAAAAACGTAATATTACCCAGAATGTTTATTTTGCTGGATGGCATAGGCCGAACAAGCAAGTTGGCTGCATGTGGGTCACAGTGCACAAATCCATGCTTGAACATCATTTCAGCAAAAGCCTGATTAACCTGCATGATTGCACAACTTAATTTTCACCTTCTTTGATCATCTTAATAAGGTAAGTTAATGCAATAATGAAGGCACAAAACAAAAGCAAAAAAAAAAGAAGAATATTGTCTTTTATCTGACAATAAACTTATTTGCATCATTGAAACACCATGAATCCTGTGAAATTTTTACCCAATCAAAAGGTAAAGGCGTATTGGAAGGGCTGCAATGAATGTGTCTCTCAAAATAAAAAAAATCTTTGCGTTCTTCATAAAGGCCTCTAGACTCACTAATTTAGCAACTTCAATTGGCTGAATCCCAAGTCCTTTAATGGCTTGAACATCATTTACGTGCACACCATCCATGAATTCCATAGTCAACAACTTTGAGGTACTTAGATTCCAATACACTTTTGGTGCATATACAGAGTCTGCAATATGAGGAGATAACTTGCAAAAATTAGCCAAGCATTTTTCACTGTTCTTGGCCTCAACCAGGAAATCAAGTTCCTGCAAGAACAGAGAAATAATAAAATACTGCGATAAAACAACCGGTAGTTGTTTTTTCAAATTCACAACATCAAGATTAAACATCTTAGGAAATAATTGTAAAGATATGTTAGTAATTAATGTGTTTGTATTTTGAAAGTTGGTGGAAGTTAAGGGAGGCTAGTAAATTGGAAATTGTAAATATAATAATATAAGAATTGAGTGGATGAGGAAGAAAAAAGAGAAAGGTAAATCCTCGAATCTTTGTCGGTGAGGGATGACCTATCCTCAAATTTCTGCTAAAGTGTAATATTTTACGCATTTATTAATATCCAAGTGTGTACGTATTAATCTATTTCTTTATCATTTATTACTAGGTGTAGTTATTCGTATCATAATATAGTGCATAAGGCTATATTGATCTTAAAAACACATCGAAATAAAGTAAAACGCAAACGTCACTAGAAAGCTTTTAATATGTAGGAGTTACAAAAGGAAAACTTGCCTTAGGTAAACTTTCACTAATCTCGTCAACCAACCATCTGCAAACAAATACACAAATTTCAAAACAGTAGCCAGACTCCATCAATGGTTAATGGACTGACAAATATGATGTAATGTTAATGTCTAGTTAATATTAGCAATTTCCAGGGATAAGTTAAGAGGCGTTGAAAGCAGTACCTATAGTCAAAAGATGGAAAAATCTTGTATAGGGAGTTCACTATCACTCTCACACTAGCATGATCTGCCGCTGCAGTATCAGTCATGTGAGCATGTTGGACCTGGATGTTGACAAATTATTCGTAAGAGAAAGACGATGATGCTTTGAAAATCTCATAGAATGATATAAGCCACGAATTAGCAAAAGTAAAAACCTTCACAGCAACTTTTTGGCCATCATGTGTCCGAGCTACATGAACTTGTGCGAGGGAAGCACTTGCAATTGGAGCTTGATCAAACTCTGCAAATATCTGGCATCCAAAACAAATGCATAATTTAGTGATCAGAATTATGAGTGACAAGGAAGCTAACCCCTTGAGCTAAAGTTGTGATTAGGAATCGACCATTTTTTTATTTTTTATTTTTTGAGATTTATGCATACTTTGTCAGGTGAATCTCCAAGTTCCTTCTCTAACACTTCACACACTTCATCATATGAAGAAACTGGACATTTATTTAGCAAGTACTCTCTCATTGTCTGAACATATTCTTGAGGAACCACATATTCCTGTATAAAAAGAAGGGGTTTTATAATTGTAATCATCTATACATCAATCTTACATTCTATGTGTGGACATTTTTTTAACATATATAAATTCAAAATAAAAGCTTCAAAGTTTACCAATTGCCCAATATGTTGACCAAGCTTTATATAAATTCCTCCGTTTTTGAAACACAAGTCCCGAAGCCTGTGTGCCGACCTAAGATGAACTTCATGTTTAACATTAGCATTTTCAGGGCTCCCTTCAGCTGTCCCCCACAATGAATATTTGTAATCTATGCAGAGGATAGAAATGNAGCACCGAGCTCGAGCCAGGCTCGCTCTACCGATCCGAGCCTGGCTCGGCTCGTTACTGTAGCGATCCGAGCCTGGCTTGGACCGCTACAGTACCGAGCCACCAGCTCGCTCGTTTGACATGTCTAGTCTTCATTAACTACATATATCTATTAACCAGTAAATATTATTAAAAAAAAGCTACAACACGTTACATCAATAAATCAAGTGTCCAAAAGTCAATCATTTTCAAACCTGTGATCAAACATCAAACACGTTTAAAAAGCAGAAAATTTTCACCAGATAACTCAAAGCAATACGTAAAAATCAAGAATCAAACAATAATCCATATCACCAAAACAAAATTTCAAAAAACACACTTCACGCCATTTAGAGGAAAAACAATCTTCAGACTACGATAAACACGAAAGGTGAAGATATAAATTCGTAATCACCATCCAAAATTCAATTAAGTGCAGTTGAGCTTCGTCCATACCAAAGGCAATTGTGGCGGCAGTAAAGGAGAGGCGAACGAGGCGGATAGGGACGGCGGTGCATATCTTAAGCGTCATGGAAGGGTCGTCGGAGGTGGCTACGGCGGCCGTAGCCAGACCACCGCTAATTGCGGTGGCGGCAAAAGCGAGCTTCGCTCGAGCGCGCCACAGGGATCGCGCTGTCATGGTAGCCAGCGATCCAAGCCGGAATTCCTCCCTCGTATTTCTCCGCACAACGTGCCATTTGTCCCGGCGCTCTTGGCCTTAAGACATTCCGCCATGGGCTTGGAAAATTTTCATTGAAGGATCCGCCTCAGGGTGACGTGGCTCTTCTGTATGAATGGTCCAATTCAGCGTCAACTTTGGAACGTTTTCTAGAAAGTGGACACGTGGCAGTAAAGTAAAGGCCAATAGACCATGGCTCACGTAATAGTTAATTTACAATTTATTTCTCTATTTATTTTTTAGAGTAAAAATAATTTTTGGTGAGTTTTCGTAATAGGCGAAATCGGGCTTTCAGAAAATAAAATTTGGGCTCGTCACACGCATAAAATTCGTCCGAGTGAGGCATAATTGGACGAATGAGGCAAGAAATTCTACCTCATTCGTCCGAGTGAGGCATGATCGAATGAATGACGAAAGAAATTTTTGCTTCATTCGTTTAATATTCGTTCGAGCTTTGCCCCATTCGTCCGATATGCGTCCGATAGCCCGAAAAAATTATAAATTTGACATTCTTTCTCATTGAAAATCACACTTCAGAAAAATAGTTATATATTTGCTATAGTGGCTGGTAGTTCGAGCAACTGGTAGTTAGAAGTGACGAATCAAACGAGGAAGACGAGGAAGATGGAGCAAATATAATGGCTTTGACTACGCCACCTGAATCAGACGAGAAAGATATAGCCGAAGTTTTGAGCTTGCCAACAGCGGTCGAGAGTGAGCTTTATCTCGATGAAAAGTATCATTCCGTTAAAATTTTGAAAGATGAAATAACAAATAATGCATTATTAAATGGATATGAGATAACTTTCAAAAGAAGCGATCCAAATAGACTAACAACAATATGTGAAGAGAGATGTACATGACGCCTTCATGCTTCAAAGATGCATGGGGAAGAAACAATCCAAATTAAAACTTTCGTTGATAGTCATACTTGCGCTCGAGTATTAGAAAATCGGCTTGCATCGGCAAAATGGGTGGCGACCACATATCTCGACAGGTTCAAGAGTCAGCCTATGTGAGAAATCTCATCTATTATTGAGACAGGTTTTAAAGATCACAATGTTATCATAATTTCAGGTATTGCAATTAACAGTCGCCTAAAAGCGCGACGTTTGAATAAAGAATTTGGCGAAGAACAATTTCAATTTCTTTGACAATATAGAGATGAGCTCCTGAGGTCCAACCCTGGTAGCAGGATAGGCATACAGTCAAAATTTTTGTACAGCACAGGTGAAGGAACTGTCTGTGAGTTTGAGCGAATATATGTATGTCTTTTTGAATGCTTGAGAACAATTGTCGAATTCGCCAGACCAATCTTATGTTTAGGTGGTTGTCACTTGAAATGTGCATGTCTCGGTCATCTTCTAACGTTCGTCGGTATTGACTCTGACAATGGACTTTATCCTATTGCATATGCAGTAGTGGAGTCGGAGTGCAGAGATTCATAGAGTTGGTTTCTCGAACAGCTAAGACAAGATGTTAACGGTTCAAACGGTTTTGGGTGGACTGTAATATCAGACAAACAGAAAGGACTTGTCAATGCAGTTCAAGAGAAGCTTGGTGATGCGGAGTATAGATTTTGTCTCAAACATCTATATGCCGATTTCCAAAAAAGCTTCTGTGGACAAGTATAAAAACAGTTTTTATTTAACGCTTCACATGCCTCGACCGAACCCGAGTTCGAACGCCATATGACACGATTGCACCGTCATAACCTGTTGGCTACTAAATATTTAAGAGCTATTCCAAAAGAAACATGAGCAGCACATGTCTTCTCGTCGAACTCAAAATATGAAATGAGTTTGAATAATCTCAACGAGTCATTCAACAATGTTATTCTTGCAGCTAGAGACAAACACATCATCACAATGTTGGAAATGATACGTAAATCTATAGCTGTTAGTATTGTGAAAAGACATGAGACGATGCTTCAAAGTTCGGATATGTTATGTCCAAAAATAAGTAAAATCTTAAATCAAGCGACCCGAGAAGCAATGAATTAGAGTGCCGTGTTTTCTGAAAATGTCATGTATGAAGTTAGCAATGGCATGAGGCAATTTATCGTCAATATGAGAACTCAGAATTGCAACTGTCAGC
>QAOC01053688.1:14879-103736 GCA_003255005.1 Begonia fuchsioides | reverse complement strand
AAGCTAAAGACTTCAAGTAAGTAACTCTGAATGTCTTTGTCCCAATTGGGACTACAATACAAAGAGTAGAATTTATGGATTATGATTTGAATTGATTAGGTGCTAGATTAAGTATGGATAATATTCTGTTGGGGTGTATTGCACAATACACCGACCCAAACTCTTAGGATTGTTTTTGTGCTTGTTTGCAATTGTTTGATGATTGATATGTTAAGTTAAATTTAATATTATCATTATAGGTTATATGAATGTTGTAGGTCATGCATATGTACAATTGATCATGCATCATGTTTTATGAAAAGAACGAAAATGTTTTACATGCATGGTTTTCATGATAATTCAACCGGATATTGTGGAGGGAGTAGACTAAGGCTGCCTCGAGGGAGGCCATATGGTGCTAATCCTCTATTCTGTAATCTTCAATATTCGATATATAAAGCACTTAAGTATCAAGCTATGGGTGGGATGAAATGAGCTGTCTTACGGATCGGGCCATATGGTGCTCATGAACTATCCTAAATGGACCAAATGGTGTTCATTGGGCTGCCCGTGAAGAAGAGCAAATGGTGCTTTTCCCTCCCTGTATGTTGTGACGCCCACACCAAAGTAAAATTATCAAGAAATCAAATGAAACAAAAATGGAACATGTTTTAAGAAATGCATATTCATGTAGGCATTAAGGAATCATGTATGGTTATTTACTAAGCCTTAAGCTCATTAGATTAAGCTTTGTATTGTAGGTGATGATATTAGTGGTGAGGAGGTTTTTCTTTATCATTGATACAACGTGGTGGAGGAGGTATTAACGGTGTTGATGCTTGGATCATTAAGTGACAACCGATGGGAGATGTATTTTGATGTTTAGTGTTTTCAAAAAATGTTTTGAAATATGTAATGTTTAAAAGCGATTGACAATACATATTTATCAAAGTTTGTAAATTAACCTTATGTTTTGAACAAATACAATGCTTGATTAAGAACTTTTATATGGTTAATTGGTGTTCTTATGGAATGGATTTAACTATCATTAAGTCTTCCGTTGTAGTTTTTATAAAATGTGTTAAAATAGTATTTTCTTATGCATAAAAAGCAAGTATGAAAATGGGATGTGACAAATATGGTATCAGAGCCCACCAGGTTTTAAAATCGATTATGTAGACTACTTAACGATACAAGCGTCGCACAGGAATACTTCACTCACTGTAAGTATTGTTTGATATGAAATGTTTAATTGTGTTTATATGCATTGTATGTGATAATGTTAGGATTAGCTAAAATCATGCCGAGAGGAAAAAGACCCGCTAATGAGGGGACTAGTAGTGTAGATGTGTTTGACAAGTTAGTGCATATGATTGATAGACAATTTGAGTACTTGGAAGATTATAGAACAAAGGATGCACAAGGAGGTGATCGAAGGAATAATCAAGGAGAAATGAGTTGTGAAAGATTTCGTCGTCTTCACCTGCCATGTTTTAATGGTCAGTCAGCAGATCAAACATATGCCGAGGAATGGGTTCAAAAAATAGAAGATCTATTTGAGTATGCCAAAATAGAAGGTGGGGATAGAGTAACATGTGCTATGTTTATGTTGGAGAATGATGCCCGGTTTTGGTGGGATACAATAAAGGCAACTACCAATGTGAAGGAAATGACTTGGGAGCAATTTAAGACAGTATTCAACAATAAGTATTTTAGTAGAGCAGTGCGTACATCGAAGATGGTGGAGTTTATTCAGTTAAGACAAATCCGGATGGTAGCTGAATACATACGGCGGTTTGAAGCACTATCTAGGTTTGCTCCACACTTGGTTGCTAATGATGAACTAAAAGTATACCAATTTACTCAAGGATTGGAGATATGGATATATCGAGCAGTAAAGATATCAGGTACGGAGAATGTAACATATGCCAGTGTGGAGATTGAGGAGGCCAAGGTAAAATTTCAAAAGCAAAGGGAATCCGAAAGGCGGTTCTTCAAACCGGTTCAACCTCAACAAGATAAAGTATGGCAACAATCAAGAGGCACAAAGAGGCCGAATGAAGATAAGTTTGATGCAAATAAAGGAAAGCAAATTCAAGATTCTACTCAAACCAAATTGTGCTCGAAGTGTGGAAAAATGCATTTTGGAGAATGTGTAGCAGACACTGGACGTTGTTTTAAGTGCAAAGACATTGGTCACATGGTTAGAGATTGTCCCCAAGTAAAGAAAGAGAAACCTAAGGCAAATCCGAGAGTGTTTGCTATGATTGAACCTGAAGATGTGGATCAACCAACTGTGGTATCAGGTACTATTTTGATTAATAGTGTGCCTACATATGTGTTGATTGATTCTGGTGCTACACATTCATTTATATCATCTGTGTTTATGGTTAAATTAGATTGTTCACCAATGGTAGCTGAGCATTTTTATGATGTGATGTTACCTTTTGGAGAACAATTGCATTTGATTGTATATTACTTGATTGCATGGTTTCTGTAAGTGGTCAAAGTTTGTATGAGGACTTCATAGTAATGGATATGAGAGGATATGACGTTATATTAGGAATTGACTGACTCTTTCGACATTTTGCCACTATCAATTTTCAAACTAGAGTGGTTAGTTTCAAGCCGCCCGATGTGGAAGAGTACTCCTTTCAAGCTATACGATATGGTCAAAGTATGTCTATGCTTTCCTTTATTAAAGCTCAACAATTACTAGAGACTGGATGTGAAGGCTTTCTAGCAAGCATTATTGATGTGCAAAAGCAGCCTAAAAAGACATTGCACGATATTTTGGTGATTAAAGAATTTCCTGAGATATTCTTGGATGACCTTCCAGGTTTGCCACCAAATCGCGAGATTGAATTTGTTATTGATGTTTATCCTGGAGTAGAACCAGTATCAAAGAACCCGTACAGAATGGCTCCAATGGAACTAAAGGAACTAAAGGTACAACTAGAAGATTTAATTAACAAAGATTTTGTACGTCCGAGTTTTTCACCATTGGGAGCTCCAGTCCTATTTGTTAAGAAGGAGGGATCATTAATGATGTGCATTGATTATCGAGAGTTAAATAAGTTGATGATAAAGAACAAATACCCGTTGCCAAGAATTGATGATTTATTCGACCAATTACAAGGTGCATGTGTGTTCTCGAAGATTGATTTTAAGGTCTGGATATTATCAATTGAAGGTCAAGACTATAAAATATTCCTAAAACGGAATTCCGAACCAGATATGGAAATTATGAATTTCTAGTTATGTCTTTGGCTTAACTAGCACACCGGGGCCTTTATGGATTTAATGAATAGTGTATTCAGGGAATTCTTGGACAAATTTGTGATCGTCTTTATTGACGACATATTAATTTATTCTCGATTAGATGAGGAGCACATAGAACACTTGAAGGTTGTATTGTTTACAATGAAACTTCATAAGTTATATGCCAAGTTTTCTAAATGTGAGTTTTTGGCTTGATAAGGTTAATTTCCTTGGACATGTTATATCCAAAGAAGGTATTTCTGTTGATCAAGAAAAGATACAAGCTATTATGGATTTGGCACAACCGAAGAATTTTGGAGGATTTCCTCGGCTTAGCTGGGTACTACCGAAGATTTATAGAAGGATTTTCAAAGATTTCTATTCCATTAACCAGATTAACAAGGAAGAATATGAAGTTTTGGTGGTCCAAGGAGTGTGAACAAAGTTTTCATGAATTAAAGCAAAGGTTGACAACGGCCCCAATTTTGTCTATTCTGACAGAAGAAGGAAGATATAGTATCTATTGTGATGCTTCTAAGATTGGATTGGGCTGTGTTCTAATGCAAGAAGGAAAGGTGATCGCCTATGCTTTGAGACAATTAAAAAACTACGAGCAGAATTATCCTACGCACGATCTTGAATTAGCGGCGGTAGTTTTTACCTTAAAGATTTTAAGACATTATCTTTATGGTCAGCAATGTGAGATATTCTCGGACCATAAAAGTTTAAAGTATTTGTTTACACAAAAGGATTTAAATTTGACGCAAAGACGATGGCTCGAGTTCATGAAGGATTATGATTTGGAAATTAAGTATCATCCTGGAAAAGCAAATGTTGTAGTCGATGCTCTAAGTAGAAAGTCGAGGTTGGTGCAATCTGTATTGTCGGTAGTGTCAATGAAACTTCAAGAAGAGATGGATAGATTTGAGGTTGGAGTAGTGTCGGATTTGAGTTCTACTCTTATGGCATTAACAATCATGCCGACTATTTTGGAGAGAATTAAAGAAGCTCAACGAGGTGATCTTATGTATAAACGGTACAAGTTGGGCAAGGAGTTGGTTTCTTCCGAACTACATTGCTCAAATGATGGTATATTAAAGTATAGAAACCAATGGTATGTTCCAAAAGTGTATGAGTTACGAAGAGACATATTGACAGAAGCTCATTCATCTATGTTCTCAATACATCCCGAAAGTACAAAGATGTATCATGATTTGAGGCAACAATTTTGGTGGCCAGGTATGAAAGAGGACATAGTAAAACATGTGGAGTTGTGTTCTGTATGTCAACAAGTCAAGGCTGAACATCAAAGACCAGCCATGACATTGCAATGTTTACCGATTCCGGAGTGGAAATGTGAACATATCACAATGGATTTTGTTGTGGGATTACCGAAAACAATAAAAAGCCATGATGCCATTTGGGTGATTATTGATAGGCTTACAAAGTCTGCCCACTTATTACCGGTAAAGATGTCTTTCACATTGGACAAGTATGCAGAGTTATATGTTCAAGAGATAATAAGATTGCATGGAATTCCGGTTTCTATTACTTCGGATAGAGACCCCAGATTTACATCAAAGTTTTGGAAAAGCTTGCAAAAGGCAATGGGGACAAGTTTGAATTTTAGTACAGCTTTTCATCCTCAAACCGATGGACAAACCGAAAGGACAATTCAAATATTAGAAGACATGTTGAGAGCATGTGTTTTAGAATTCCAAGTGAATTGGAGTAAGTTATTACCATTAGTGGAATTCACGATAATAATAGTTATCAAGCTACGATTAGTATGGCACCATATGAGGCATTGTAAGGGATGAAATGTAGGTCACCTCTATATTAGAATGAAGTCGGTGAGGCTCAATTATATGGTCCCGAGATTTTACAACAAACTATAGAGCAAGTGAGAGTAATTTAGGAAAGTATCAAAGTGGCACAAAGTCGTCAAAAAAGTTATGCTAACCAACGAAGAAGGGAATATGAATTTGAGAAAGGATATGAAGTTTTCCTTAAAGTTTCTCCATTCAAATGAGTATGACGGTTTGGTAAAAAGGGAAGCTCACTCCAAGGTTCATCGGACCTTTCAATATAGTGGAAAAGATAGGAAAGACGGCTTATAAGATAGAGTTGCCATCGACTATGGAAGGAGTGCATAATGTATTTCACATTTCAATGTTAAAGTTTATGCGCGATCCAAATCAAGTAGTTGAACCAAGTAGCATTGAAGTGGAACCAACTTTAACATATGAAGAGAAGCCGGTAAAGATTTTAGACTCCAGAATAAAAGAATTGAGAAATAAGCAAGTTCCACTAGTCAAAGTATTGTGGAAAAACCACTCTATGGAAGAAACTACTTGGGAAAGACAACAAGATATGGAGAAGAAATATCCTGAGTTGTTTGACATGTAATTTTGAGGACAAAATTTCAAGTAAGGTGGGTGGATTGTAACACCCTTGCTTTTTGTGTATGGTACAATGATCTTGTGATTTAGTTTTGATGGTACGGTAAATTAGGAGTTGTGATCAATGAAAAACAAATTGTTTCGTGTATGAAGGGTTTAAAGGAAAGTTAGAATAAATAAAACTCTCAATCATAAGATTAACCTAAGTTAATTAGTGATTATTAGAATGGACACCTCTTACTTGAATGGACACCTCATGCTTTCCTCCACCTCCACCTTAATTTTCTGTGTAAAAATAATATAAATCAAAATGTTATTATTAAAGTTAAATAAATATGATTGGTGAATTTGGGGAGCAGCTTAAGTGGGGTGGAATGAGGAGAAAACACCTCATGCCTTCTCCACTTCCTCCTTAGCTTTTTATGAAGAGGATTTCCAATCAGATGGGGAAAACCACGAAATTCGTCTCCTTCTCTCAAGTTCTCTCTAGTTTTGTAGGAGAAAAGTGAAGATTTAAGGATAGTTCAAGTGTGTGAGGGTATTTAGTGCATAAAAGTGAGATTTAGTGCACTATTGAAGCAAGAAAAGAGGAAAACAGGGAAGCCACAAATTTGGAAACTTTGGTGACACGCTCCAAGAGTGGTGGAGGTGTTCGGGAAAGGAGAGGGATAAAAAGCCACGGCCAAAGGCCAACCCGAGAGGAAAAACCAAGAAACATGGGAGGGTGTTGGCTCTGTCACAACTTCAATTGCATACGGGTTTTTAAGTCCGAAACTTAGGGGACATTAAGTTCAAGTATTAAACTCAATCTAGTCCCAAATTTCATACCAAACGCACGTGGGGATTTTAAGTTGGCAGGGGGACACTTTTCAGTGTACAGTCAAACCCTAAAACAATGCCCACTATGGCTGGAAATGGGGTAGGTTTGTTAATGCACAACTCCCGATTGGGAAGAGCTGTGCACACGAAATTTAAGGGAAAACTTCACACAAGAAGAGAGGAAGATGTCAGTCAAAAATGGGCTGAATCACACGAGTGAAACGAAAATGGACACGGAACACAAGTTAAGGTCCTTTGAGGGTTCTCAGGTGGACAGATTTGCAACAAACAGACACAAATGGCCAAATGGCCGGTTATGGATGAAAGCTATGGGAATTCCGGAATTAACCCGAGTCCATGCAAGATGGAGGAATGCCGGAGCAAGGTTGGAGGCTACAAGCATAACTTCACCACCCTTGGGGATCGCTCAAACCAGATATTACTCACTGATTTGGACAAACCGCCAAGAGAGAAAATGGAGCTTCAAGCTTCAAGTTTTTTTTAACAAACATTTTCTACTGAAAAAATAAGTGAGTGAAGAGTTTCATACCCTTCCAACTTATAACAAAAGATAAAAATAGACACTAGCCTATTTTAGGAACTAATGAGTGGCTAAAATAGGAGTTTGTTGGACATAGGGCCCACCAACAACTTGCCTCCTACTCCAGCAACTCTTGGCCCTAAACCACGACCCAGTTGCATTGAAAATCACAAATTTACTTAGGAAAAAATAGGTTTTCCCTAAGTCCCAACAAGATGGAACTTGAGTTGGCAAAAGCGAACCAACACCAAGTTACAACTACAACCCAAAAATGATTGATTACAACTTTAAACTACATAAAGCATATATATATATATATTTGATCACGTGATGACCAAGCAGCCCTCCCCTTGCTATAATATTCTCAAGCTATAATGAAGAATGCCAAAGAGAGCAATCCACTAGGTCACGGCTTGGTGTACCCTCGGGTAGGATGCTTCGGGAGGAGGAGCCTTTGGTACTTCGGTGGTTGTCACCCTCACTTCATGCTCCCATTGTAGGGAATGCTTGGGGAGCTCTTTGTCAATAGAAGTGGGAGCATCTAAGAGGCCTCTTGGAGGTAATATTGTCCCTGCAAAATCAACAAACAAATTAGAAACCCGCCTTGCACGGCTGCGGGTCACCATGCCTTCCGGTGGGTGGGGGTTCTAGGGCACATCATCCCCTCCGGGAGAATGAAGATTTGTCCTCAAATCCAGGGGCTGCTCCTCCTCATCTTCTTCAATTTCTTCCAAGTAAGGGGAAAGGTCTTGGATATTAAAAGAGGCTGATACTCCATAGTCCCCCAGGAGCTTTAACTTGTATGCATTTTTGTTGATTTTCTCGGTGACTTCAAATGGTCCATCGGCTCTAGGAAGGAGCTTAAATTTTCTTTGGCTTGGAAACCTCTCTTTCCTTAGGTGCAACAACACAAGGTCTCTAACTTTGAACTCTACATCTTTACGGCCACGGTTAGCAAATTTGGCATAGGCTTCATTCTTCCTTGCTATGGCTCTTTGCACCTTTGTATGCATGGCTTGGATTTGTTTAGCCTTTTGTACTCCATCGGGATTAGCTAGTTCATGGCTTGGCAAGGGAATTAAATCCAAGGGAGTTGAAGGATTCAACACGTAGACAACCTCAAAAGGAGAGGCTTGAGTTGCACTATGCACACTTCAGTTGTATGCAAACTTCACATGTGGTAGTTGTATATCCCAATCCGAGAGTCTTTTCCCAACAATGCTTCTTAACAAGGCCCCCAAAAGTCGATTCACTACCTCCATTTGGCCATCGGTTTGGGGGTGGAAAGATGTGCTAAACATCAATTTAGTTCTAAGCCTCCTCCACAAGGTCTTCCAAAAGGAGCTTAGGAAATTTGTATCCCGGTCCGAGACAATTGTGGTTGGAACTCCATGCACCCGAACGACTTCCTTGAAGGACAAGTCGGCTACTTGGTTGGCATTATCGGTGTGATAAGCAGTGAAATGAGCCATCTTGGAGAAATGATCAACAACCACCATTATTGCTTCTTTACCTCTAGGGGTCCGAGGAAGCCCCAAAACAAAGTCTACACTAACATCCACCCAAGGTTGAGAGGGAACCAGCAATGGCATGTATAACCCTTGGGGAAGCACTCGGCTTTTAGCCTTCTTGCAAATGATGCATCTTTCTATCCACTTATGCACATCTTTGATCATATGTGGCCAAAAGAAATGCTCTTTAACTATCTCCAAGGTCTTCTTCTCCCCAAAATGACCGACTAGGCCACCACCGTGAGCTTTCTTTACCAAAGATTCTCGTAGGCTACATTGGGAAATACATAACTGCCCGCCTTTGTGACATGGAATGGAGGGGATTTATATTTAGGAAGTGGGAGAATCGGGTTAGGTTAAATGGAAAAATGATAATTTGATAATTCCAGAATCAGGACTGGAATTTGGACGGCGATAACTCAACGATACAATCAAGTTTATTGCTGAAATTTTGAGTGGAACTCTAGGAAGAATATAGGTGCTAGTCCTCCAAAAATGAAGGAAATAACGTGGATGGATTGGTCTAAATGTAATGGAACAGTAATGGTAGTTAGGAGGTGGCCGGAAATGCTGGACAGCAGAGGAGATGAAATTGCAAACGAAATCAACGATAGAAGAAGGAGCTTATGAACTTCGAGCTCACCCTATGTCTTTGAAGAAGGCTGGAGACTTTGAAGCAAGAAGAGATCTTCGGCTCGGAGGGAGAAATCTTGAAGGGAACCAACGGTGGCCAGAGAACTTCCGGTTGCCGGCTGAAATTTAAAAATGCCCAAGAAGGGAGAGCTAAAAAGCTTCTTTAATTGAAATTCCAAATTGGCCAAGATGAGGGACGTTTTATCTGCTGAGAAGAGTGGGAAAAAGGGAGGGAAAATTGAGGGCCAAAGGCATGCAACTTGCATGCTTGAAATTGAAATAAAGGAGGGAAAATTTGACCAATGAGATTGCAAGAATGTGAAGGCCACGTGATGTTGAATCTCCTCAGCCAATTTCCCTTCTTTCTTTGCCCAAAATACCCTTCTCTTAGCCAAAAATACCTCATGAAAAACCCCATGCAAGCATGCAAAAATAAACAAAATAAAACCTAGCCGAGAAACCCTCTCGGGTTCTCCAAATATCCAACGTAAAATTCACGTAAAAATTAAGCTAAAAATGTGATAAAATTCCTTCAATCCACGTAAATGCTGGAGAGTTGAGTCGTGGAACCCTTGATCACTTTTGCATGGGACTCCAACTCGCCATGTAACGTGATACTTCAATCGGGTTCGGGTTCGGGCTTGATTCCGAAGATCTCAGTTTTTGGTTGAAAATCCTCCTTTTCTCCATGCCAATTTATCATGTGTTTTGGCCTTCTTTGATCCTCCAAAGTTGGCTTAGAAATGTATAATTCTTCAATTAATTTTCCTGCAAAATTAACAAACATATTAGAAAAATTCCGAGCTCGGGCTCAGGTGATTGCTCTGCTTGGCATGCCAATCCGTGGCATGTCATCCTACCTGGGTTCTTGNCACCTTGAGAGTGTTTTGGAAATCACAACACATATGATCTTTTGATCATTTATCACGAGTGTTCCTTCTTGAGTAAGCACGGATACCTCCTTGATGATAATCAAGTTATTCTTAGATAAATTCTCCTTCCTTGTGGCCTCATCTTTGGCCACTTGTTCGGGTTCAAGGGGAATTAGCTTGATGGATCGTCCACCAAACTTAAAGGAATATTGGTTTATAAAACTATCGTGTATAACCTTCTGATCGAATTGCCAAGGTCTTCCGAGTAATAAATGACTTGAACTCATGGGAACAACATCACACATCACTTGATCCTTGTAAATTCCAATAGAGAATTTGATGCATGCTTGCTTGGTAACCTTAAGGTCTTCCTTATCATTTATCCAATGTAGTTTATAAGGCTTCGGGTGAAAGATAGTTTCTATTCCGAGTTTGTCAATTAACTCTCGGGAAACCACACTAACACAAGTTCCACTATCAATAATAATTGAGCATACCTTATCTTGGATTAGACATCTACTATGGAATAAACTTTCTCTTTGGAGTTCCTCTTGTCGGCTTTGAGTGGCAAGTAACCCTCGGATAACTAATAATAAGGGGCCTTCTGGTGCTCGGCATTCTTCTCCTTCGAGTTCCAAACTCATATACGATTTCTCCTTCACTTCATCTTCACTAAAAACTTCACTTGTTTCCTCTCTAATAACCATCACACGTTTGTTAGGGCATTGGGATGCAATATACCCTAGACCAAGGCACTTAAAACACTTGATCTCCCATGTTCGGGTCCGGTTATTTTCTTCCATCGGTTTAGGCTCACTATCCTTCTTTTGCAGCCAAGGTTGAACGAAATGAATCTTGTTCTCCACCTTTGTATTAGGCTTAAAAGGAGTAATAGCCTTAGGACTTGCTCGACTCACTATTCCCTTGCCCTTTCTTTTCATTTGCCTCTCCACTTTCAAGGCCATTTGAATAACCAAATCCATAGAGTCGATCGATTGCAACTCCACTTTCAAGTCACATCTAATTCGGATAGTCTCAAATTTGGTTAGATATTCCTCCACCGAGAGAGATTCTTGCTTAAGAGATTGTAATTGAAGAAATAGCTCTTATTTGTAATGAGCGGGAACAAATCTTCTCCTCATAATTGATTTCATCATTTTCTAACTTTTAATACTCTCTTCACCATCACGTCTTCTCTGAATTTTCAAACTATCCCACCATAGACTTGCATATCCCGTAAGTTCCAATGAAACAAGTTGTAATTTAAACTTCTCGGAATAGTTATAGCATTCAAAGATTTTGTCAACTTTCTCCATCCAATCAATAAACAAATCACCATTGCAAGATCCATTGAAAGGAGGAATGGATACCTTAATATGCCTCATATCATCATCTCTGGAGTTGAGATCATGCAAATCATATTCTTCATCATCCGACTCTTTGGACTTAAACTCTCGAGATCTTCTCGAGCCGTGATTCGGCCTTCTCCTTGGTGGTTGGTTCGGAGTAGCCTCAAAGAAGGAGAAATGTGCTCCAAATTTTGTAACAACGTATCAAATCTATTATTGTGCTCATAAATTTGCCCTTGAAGGCTGGATTTAGGAAGATTTGGATTCGGATATGGATAAGATGGACTAACCGGGAGGCTAGAATCAATCGGATCCCGGTTTGGTTTGTAATGGGAACCACTCCTTGTGGTCATCCTTCAAACTTAAAATCCCACAAAAAACAGAGGTAAAGAGAAAGTTGGGGAGGGATTTATGGCTCTGATACCAAATGACATGGAATGGAGGGGATTTAGATTTAGGAAGTGGGACAATCGGGTTAGGGTAAATTGAAAAACGATAATCCGATAATCCCAGAATTGAGACTGGAATTTGGACGGCAATAACTCCACGATGCAATCGATTTTATGGCTGAAATTTTGAGTGGAACTCTATAAATAATATAGGTGCTAGTCCTCCAAAAATGAAGGAAATCACGTAGATGGATCGGTCGGAATGTAATGGAACAGTAACGGTAGTTGGGAGGTGGCCGGAAATGCTGGACAGCGGAGGAGATGAAATTGCAAACGAAATCAACAATGGAAGAAGGAGCTTATGGACTTCAAGCTCACCCTACGTTCTTGAAGAAGGCTGGAGACTTTGAAACAAGAAGAGATCTCCAGCTCGGAGGGAGAAATCTTGAAGGGAACCAACGGTGGCCGGAGAACTTCCGGCTGCCGGCTGAAATTGGAAAATGCCCGAGAAGGGAGATCTAAAATGCTTCTTTAATTCAAATTCCAAATTGACCAAGATGAGGGAGGTTTTATCTGCTGAGAAGAGTGGGAAAAAGGGAGGGAAAATTGAGAGTCAAAGGCATGCAACTTGCATGGTGGAAATTGAAATGAAGGAGAGAAAATTTGACCAATGAGATTGCAAGAATGTGAAGGCCACGTGATCTTGAATCTCTTCAGCCAATTTTTCCTTCTTCCTTGGCCCAAAATACCCTTCTCTTAGCCAAAATTCCTCATGCAAAACCCCATGCAAACATGCAAAAATAAACAAAATAAAACCTAGCCGAGAAACCCTCTATGGTTCTCCAAATATCCAACGTCAAATTCACGTAAAAATTAAACTAAAAATGTGATAAAATTCCTTCAATCTATGTAAATGCTGGAGAGTTGCGTCGTGGAACCCTTGATCACTTTTGCATGGGACTCCAACTCGCCATGTAACGTGATACTTCAATCGGGTTCGGGTTTGGGCTTGATTCCAGAGCTCTCGGTTTTTTGTTGAAATCCTCCTTTTCTCCATGCCAATTTATGATGTGTTTGGCCTTCTTTGATCCTCCAAAGTTGGCTTAGAAATTTATAATTCTTCAATTAATTTTCCTGCAAAATTAACAAACATATTAGAAAAATTCCGAGCTCGGGCTCGAGTGATTGCTTGGCATGCCACTTTGTAAAGATATCCATCCGCCAGGCGATAACCACAATTTTCTTTGTTCACACTCTTTTCATACCACTTCTTGAAGTCGGGATCTTCTTTGTAGGAAGTCTTTATCCATTCAAATCCCAAGATTCGGGAATTGAGTTCGGTGAGCAACATAATTCGTCTTGAGAGAGCATCAGCCACCACATTTACTTCTCCTTTCTTGTACTTGATGATATATGGAAACCTTTCAAGAAACTCCACCCACTTTTTATGTCTCTTGCTAAGTTTCCCTTGGCTTTTAATATGCTTCAAGGCTTGATGGTCGGTGTGTATAATAAACTCTTTAGGAAGGAGGTAATGCTGCCACACTCCAATTGTTCTCACCAAAGCATGCATCTCTTTGTCATAAGTAGAGTAATTCAAGGCTGCCTCTTTTAGCTTTTCACTAAAGTAAGCTACGGGCCTTCCTTCTTTGCTAACGCAGCCCCTATTCCTAAACCCAAAGCATCACAATCAATTTCAAATACCTTATTGAAGTTCGGGAGCATAAGGAGGGGAGCATTGCATAGTTCTTCCTTGATCCGATTGAAACTTTGCTGAGATTCCGGTGTCCATTCAAAGTCCTTCCCCTTTTTGGTGCCATCCGTTAGAGGGGTCACAATGGTGCTAAATCCCTTTATAAACTTTCTATAGAATGAAGCCAAACCATGAAAGCTCCTAATTTCCGAGACACATTTTGGGATTGGCCATTCCTGAATTGCTTCATTCTTGCTTTGGTCTACTTCCATTCCTTCCTTAGAAAGTATAAACCCGAGAAAGTGCACCTTTTCTTGGACAAAAGAACACTTCTTCAATTTACCAAACAATCGTGCACTTCTAAGTGTTTCAAACAATGACCGAAGGTGTGCCAAATGCTCCAAATAATCTCCCCTATAAACCAATATGTCATCAAAGTAAACTATCACAAATTTTCTCAAGTAATCTTTCAACACATGATTCATCAATTGCATAAAAGTACTTGGGGCATTAGATAGCCCAAATGACATGACTAACCATTCATATAAGCCATATTTGGTTTTGAAAGTCGTTTTCCACTCATCCCCTTCATACATCTCTATTTAATGATAACCACTTTTTAGATCAATCTTTGAGAAGAATGAAGGTCCTCAAGCCGTGGTATTGGAAACCGATACTTCATAGTAATGTGGTTGATTGCTCGGCTATCAACACACATTCGGGATGAGCCATCCTTCTTTGGTACCAAAAGAGTCGGCACCGCACAAGGGCTGAGTGACTCCCGGATATAGCCCTTCTCCAAGAGCTCTTGCACCTGCTTGTTAAGCTCCTTGGCTTCTTCGGGATTCATCCTATATGCTGGTCGGTTGGGAAGCACCACACCCGGTTGGAGGTCAATCCGATGCTCAATCCCCCGGATAGGAGGTAAGCCAATCGGTAGCTCCTCGGGGAACACATTTCCATACTCCTTAATGAGTGCTAAAACTTCCTCCAGAGCTCCTCCTATTTCTTCCATTCTTTCTCGGAATAACATCAAAACAATCGATTCTTCTTGGAGTATCACCCGAGCGAGGTCCCTTTTGGTAATGAACAAGACTTTGTTGGAAGAGTTCTCCCTTCTCAACTTCTCATCTCTAGCAATGTCTTCGGGTACTAGGGGTGTAAGCTTGATGTTTTGATTTTCCCACTTGAATGAGTATTCATTGGATAGACTATTATGCATGGCGTGCCAATCAAATTGCCATGGTCTCCCGAGAAGAATGTGGCTTGCATCCATAGGCAATATATCACAAAACGCAGCATCCTTGTAACTTCCAATTGAGAACTCCACTCTTGTGCGCTTAGTCACCTTAAGGTCCCCTTCATCATTCAACCATCGGAGCCTATAAGGAGTGGGATGATCCTAGATTTTAAGCCCCAATTTTTTTGCAAGCTCGGTGGAGGCTACATTTGTACAACTTCCACCATCAATGATTAAGGAGCACACTTTATCTTGGATCAAGCACCGGCTGTGAAATATGTTCTCTCTTTGGATAGAATCTGGTCGACAGTTTGTAGTCAGGGTTCTTCGAATCACCATTAGGAGGGGGCCCTCTTGTGCTCAATATATTTCTTCCATCGACTCGGCCACTAATTCTCCCTCTTCCTCCATAGGTTCATCTTCACTTACAATCTCTCAACTACTTTCAATAAGCGCCATCACTCTCTTATTAGGACATTGAGCAGCAATATGTCCTAATCCAAGACATTTAAAGCACCTTATCTCTCTTGACCGTGGCTTATTAGCATCTTCAATCGTCTTAGGAACAATGTCCTTCTTTTGTGTCCACAGCTTTAGTTGATAAGTCTTGTCTTCCTGCCTTGGAGGTGGCTTTTAAGGGGTATTGAAAATCGGAGCTGGCCGCAGGTTACTTTTCTTGCCTTTTTTCTTGTTTTGTCTTTCCACCCGTAGGGCCAATTGAATGGCTGCTTCCAAGGAGTCCACGATTTGCAGCTCCACCACATCACCAATGTCCTTATGCAGCCCTCTTACAAACCTTGCTAGGATTTATTCCTCCGGTTCTTCAAGATCACAACGGATCCGTAAGGTTTCAAACTCCATCAAACACTCTTCCACCGAGAGGCTTCCTTGCTTCAAATTTTGGAGTTGAAAGAACAATTCTTGTCTATAATGACTAGGTACAAACCTCCTTTTCATAATCAATTTCATTGCCCTCCAAGTGCTGATTTCCTCCTCACGGTCACGCCTCCTTTGAGATCTCAAGTTGTCCCACCATAAGCCAGCATAACCGTGAAGCTCCAAGGCCACTAATTGTAATTTAGACTTCTCTGAATAGTTATAGCACTCAAAAACCTTATTCACCTTATCTACCCAAGTCAGAAATGAATCTCCATCAGAAGAACCATTGAAAGGTGGAATGCTCACCTTTAAATGCCGGAAGTCATCCTCACGGGGCTATCTATTCCGTGGTTCAAATTCATCCTCCAAATTTTCCACGTCGTACAACCGGCCTCAGGCACCTCCGGCTCTTCTTCCGGGAGTAACCGGGGGAGGCGGCCTTGTTTGTTCATAATGGTTGCTAGTGCATGAATTTTAAATTTATATCAAGATTTCCCAATTTCGGACAAATCTCCACAGTTTTAGAATTTGAATTATTACAAGGTTTTCGATTGGTAATTTTTTTACTCTCTTTAGAGGACGTAAAGTAGACATCTTTATAAAATCTATGACATTTGAATCATCGTAATTGGACTTGTGTATCTCAAGTTATAGTTGTTGGAAGTTACTACAAAACAAGGTATATCTGAGATTGCTCACTCAATTTTCTTTTATGTATTAAGGTTACAAGTGATAAGTGTTGAAGATTAAGGGATTAAGTGATCAACTTAAAGCTAAGGACTTCAAGTAGGTAACTCTGAATGTCTTTGGCCCACTTGGGACTACAATACAAAGAGTAGACTTTATGGATTATGATTTGAATTGATTCGGTGCTAGATTAAGTATGGATAATATTTTGTTGGTGTGTATTGCACAATACACCGACCCAAACTCTTAGGATTGTTTGTGTGCTTGTTTACAATTGCTTGATGATTGATAGTTTAAGTTAAATTTAATATTATCATTATAGGTTATATGAATGTTGTATGTCATGCATATGTACAATTGATCATGCATCATGTTTTATGAAAAGAACGAAAATGTTTTACATGCATGGTTTTCATGATAATTCAACCGGATATTGTGGAGGGAGTAGACTAAGGCTGTCTTGAGGGAGGCAATACAGTGCCAACCTCTATTCCGTAATCTTCAATATTCGATATATAAAGCATGTAAGTATCAAGCTATGGGTGGGATGGAATGAGCTGTCTTACGGATCGGGTCATATGGTGCTCATGAACTGTCCTAAATGGACCAAATTCATTGGGCTGCCCGTGAAGAAGACCAAATGGTGCTTTTCCCTCCCTGTACATTGTGACGCCCACACCAAAGTAAAAGTATCAAGAATCAAATGAAACTAAAATGGAACATGTTTTAAGAAATGCATATTCATGTAGGCATTAAGGAATCATGTATGGTTATATACTGAGCTTTAAGCTCATTAGATTACGCTTTATATTGTAGGTGATGAGATTACTGGTGAGGAGGTTTTTCCTTATCATTGATACAATGTGGTGGAGGAGGTATTAACGGTGCTGATGGTTGGATCGTTAAGTGACGACCGGTGGGAGATGTATTTTGATGTTTAGTGTTTTCAAAAAATATTTTGAAATATGTAATGTTTAAAAGCGATTGACAACACATATTTATCAAAGTTTGTAAATTAACCTTATGTTTTGAACGAATACAATGCTTGATTAAGAACTTTTATATGGTTAATTGGTGTTCTTATGGAATGGATTTAACTATCATTAAGTCTTCCACTGTAGTTTTTATAAAATGTGTTAAAACAGTATTTTCTTATGCATAAAAAGCAAGTATGAAAATGGGATGTGACATTGATGATGCCAAAGTTGAATCTATCCGGGATCGGCCAATTCCCAAGAGCGTTTTGGATGCGAGGAGCTTCCATGGACTTGCCTCTTTTATAGGCGGTTTATCCAATGGTTGAGTACCATTGTTGCTCCTTTGACTGACTGCACTAAAAAGGGAAGAGAATTTCAATGGTCATCTAGTTGCCAAGAAAGCACAAACTATATGAGGCACCCATACTTATGCTTCCTGACTTTCATAAGGTTTTTGAAGGGGAATGTGATGCTTCGGGTTTGGGAACTAGGGCTGTTCTTATGCAAGATGGACAACCTATAGCCAACTTTAGTGAGAAGCTCAAAGGTGCTGCACTAAACTACTCAACGTATGACAAAGAGTTATACTCGGTGATTTAAGCTCTAGAGGTATGGCAACACTACCTGTTTCCCAAGGAGTTTATTATTCACACCGACCACCAAGCCCTCAAGCATATCAAAAGTCAAGGCAAGCTGAACAGGCATGGTAAGTGGGTAGAGTGCCTTTTAAGGTATCCTTACATCATCAAGTACAAGCAAAGGGATTGGAATGTGGTGGCCAATGCTCTCTCAAGGAGGTTTGTTCACTAAACCGAGTTATCCACTAATTCTTTGGTCTTGATTCTTATAAGGGGGATCAAGACTTTGGTCATTTGTATGAAATAAGTTTAAAGAAGATGGATTGCGGGTATCATATCATGGATGGCTATTTATTCAAAGGAGGAAAGATTTGCATTCCTAAGGGGGGATCCGAGAGTCTCTAGTCAAGGAGGCTCATGGAGGAGGCTTGTCAAGCCATTTTGGTGAGAAGAAGACGTTGGAGGCGCTCAAGGAATAATTTTACTAGCAACACCTAATGTGGGATGTGAATAAAGTAGTGGAAAAGTGAATCATTTGCAAGAAAGCCAAGAGTAGAGTGCTTACCCAAGGATTATATATGCCCTACCCGTTCCTAGTCATCCGTGTATGGATTTGAGTATGGATTTTGTCCTAGGTCTCCCTCAGACAAAGTAGGGCAAAGGTTTCTATAATGGTTGTTATCGATCGCTTCTCAAAATTGCTCACTTCTTAGCTTGCTCCAAAACCGATGAAGCAAGCAATGTTGCCGAATTGTTCTTCAAGGAAGTTTTCCGTTTACATGGCATCCCAAGATCCATTGTGTCGGATAGGGATACCAAATTTTTTAGGGATTTTTTGGAAACTATATGGAAGAGGATGGGAACCAAGCTCCTCTTTAGCACCTCCTTCCACGCCCAAATCGATGGTCAAACCGAGGTAGTGAATAGAACTTTGGGAAGTTTCCTTAGGAGCATAGTTAGCAAGAAACTCACAGATTGGGACATACAACTCCCATATATCCAGTTTTCTTACAACAAGAGTGTCCATAGCTCGAGTCAAATGACCCCCTTTGAGGTAGTTTATGGTTTCAACGCTTTGACACCTCTCAACTTATTACCACTACAATCTAAGGAGGTTATCAATCCAAACGGAGCGAAGAAGGATGAATAGGTGAACAACATGCATGAGAAAGTTAGTAAGGCCAGCAAAAGAGCCAATCAATCCTATGCTAAGTATGCAAACCGAGTTAGAAAGGAGGCCAATTTCAAGGTAGGAGATTTAGTGTGGTTGCACTTAAGGAAGGAGAGGTTTGCCGAGCAAAGGGAATCAAAACTAGCATCGAGGGCTGATGGTCCCTTCAAGATATTGGAGAAAGTTAATCCAAATGCGTTCAAACTCGAGCTACCCGGGAATATGGCGTTTTGGCCACTTTTAATGTGCCCTCTCTCCTTGTGTGGGAGATCAAAGTAAAGAAAAGGAAGGAGGAGATCCACCCTTAGATTTGAAATCCTTAAGTACCCGGGAGAATGACATGCCACGAAAACAATCGATGGGAGCCGAGTCTCAAGGAGTCATGAACCGAGCCCGCGCCAAGGAATTTTCTAACAAGTGTGCTCTTTTTGTAGCGATGTCTAGCAAGGAATCAGCATAATAGATCAAAATTGAAAGATAAGGAGAAGCCTATGTAACTCTTTATTTGGAGAGCTAGCTTGGGAGGAAAGCCATGGTTACTGTCTGATCAAGATCAAACGGCGGAGAAGTGAACGAGTGTGCATTCTGCTACTCGAGCCCTGTCTACAATTTATAGTACTTAACCCAGGTATGTACACTTTATAGTACAGACCCATTTTTTATGTCATTTAGTGTTTTGTTCATTTTTCGGTTGAACAATTGTTGAGTGGAAAAAGGTGGTTTTTTTTGTTAGAATTAGGGTTTTATTAGCTGAAGGGTTAGTCACAAGAAAACCCTCTTTTGTGCTTCAGGTGAGGGGGACCATCGTCAGCCTTGGTGCCTCCTTTTCGGGTAACTTCTAGGAGGACCATCTAGCTTTTTTTCTTCCTTGTTTTTCCATTTCGGGTAATGTTTTTTTTTTAATTTTTGGGAGCCCACCCTCCCGAGCTTGGGGTGATTTTAAGCTCACTTTGAGCTCATTTGTATTCATTGAAGTTTGAAATTAAAGACTGCATTTTGCGTCTCATTACCTTGGTGGTTTCTCCTCCTCCAAGACTTGGCTTTTTCGGCGAGTTATATCCAGAAACCACCGAGAGCTCCACTCCGGTTTTTGCTGCCATTCAAGCTTGGGTTAGCTAGGCCATACAACACCCCTTCAACCACGTTATAGGGGAAGCCAAGGTAAGGGTGTGAACCCCAAAGCTTCTCCTCTGTTCGGGTTTATCCTCTATTTACAACTTTCCGATCTTCCTTTCCCGAGAGCTCATTTTTGAGTACTCTAGCCATTTTCTGCATATCTTCTGATTCCCTCATTCATTTACCGTGATATTTTGACCCATAAATGATGTGCCAACGGTATCAGACGACACAACATGAACGGTATAGAATTGACGAAACGAAGAACAAACTCCACAATCTTACACTTGTATCCCTCTTGCACGAAGTGGGAAAAATTGCAGCAAGTTACTAATTTCACAACTAGTAACAAGATAATAAAACTTACAAACACACAGATACTTCTCACCGGGTGAAATGCAAGGTTTTTTTGAGAATTCCTCAACAAACTAAAAGCAGCAAATGCTCTAGATATTATATGTTCAAAAACCCCTTACAAAATGAGCTAAGGAAGGCTTATATAGCCTCTGAATTACATCCTTCACGTTTTTGCTTCAATTCTAGTTAAAACATGTTAACAAAAAGTATGCTGCAAAGTAATTTTCTGATGAAAAAATAGTGTGAATGCTCATAGATGGTTTCCTCCCATTGTGGGCTGGCAGGTTGCATGCTCACATGTGATTGGAAGAGTTGGAGGTGATAAGAAGGATGAAAGCCTTTCACTAAATGGCTGCAAAGATGGTGGGCTTGCAGGTATTTTGTTGAAATCTGATTGGATGAGGAAAATGTGATAAAAGGCTGAAAGCTTATCAGGGGATGGCTGAATTTTAATGTGAAAAATAGATTAGATAGAAGGGAACAAAAGGAGACTTGCAAGCTTCCATTTGATGGTCTAAAAAAGGAGGTAACTTCGTAACACTAAAATAGTGGCTGCAAAAGAGATTGTGGGACCCCAGAAGCAGCTCTCCACCTCATTCTTGGTCTTAAAAGATGGTGGACAACAAAAAAACGTGTGAGTTGTTCATCATGGGTGGTTTAGTTTGACCGCCATTGTGCTCGATATTCTGATGGCTTGGGTTGACCAATTATGTTGCTGCCAAGTAATCAAATGGTATGGAAATTCCTTGTCCTTTGGGGTAGCTTATCATTCCTTCCATTAATGGATCTTGTAGTGGTGATGCTTTCCTTGATTGAGTTCAAAATGTGGATAAAATCTTTGAATGTTATAACTATTCGGAAAAGGCCAAACTACAATTGATTTCTTTAGAGCTGATCGGCTATGCTAGCCTTTGGTGGGATAGTGTGAGATCCCATAGAAGACGTGAGGGAGATGATGAAATTTTGACATGGAGAGCACTCATGAGAAGGCGATTTGTTCCCAGCCATTATAAACAAGAGCTTTTCCTCCAACTCCAAACTTTGAAGCAAGGCACCCTCTCGGTTGAAGACTATTTAGCCGAGTTTGAGACCTTACAGATCCAAAGTGATCTTCAAGAACACGAGGAGAAAATCATAGCAAGGTTCCTTAGAGTCCTAAACAAAGAAATCAGAGACATTGTGGAGTTGCAAACGTTGGATAATATTGATGTTGTCATCCAACTTGCTATGAAGGTGGAAAGACAAATCAAGCGGAAAAGCAAAGGTGTTTTTAGCAGGTTTGTACCAAGGGCCACGCCCCCGTTCAAACCATTTCCTAAGAATGAAGATAAGCCGCCAATTGTTAAGCCTTGGAGTCAAAAGAAGGAATTTGAAGTAAAGCCAATAGATGATGGTATTCGGCCTAGGTCAAGGGAGATAAAGTGTTTTAAGTGTCTCAGCCTTGGCCACGTTGCCTCTCAATGCCCCAAAAAACGAGTGATGGTTCTTCTTGAGGGGTCTAATGAGGTTATTAGTGAAGAGGAAGACACAATTGAGACTAGTGAAGAGCAAGAGCTGATGGAGGTTTGCCATGCACAAGAAGGACCTCTCTTGATGGTGAAGGGGTACAAAGAGAGAACATCTTCCATAGTAGATGCCTAATTCAAGGTAAGCTATGTTCCTTGATTATAGATGGAGGGAGTTGCACTAACGTTGCATCTAAAGATCTTGTAAAGAAGTTGAAGCTTGTCACTACGGAGCATCCAAATCCGTATAGACTTCCGTGGCTAAATGAGAAGGAAGATCTCTAGGTCTCTGAGCAAACACGCATTGAATTCTCTATTTGTGGTTATGTAGACAAAGTGCTATGTGATGTGGTGCTGATGAGTGCAAGCCACATCTTGCTCGGAAGGCCGTGGCAATTTGATAGAAGAGCTATCCATGATGGCTATTCCAATCATTACTCCTTCAAGTTTGGTGGGAAAACCATCAAGCTCACCCCCTTGAGGAAAGATAAATCGTCCAAAATGAAGTTGCAAGGAGGAAGGGGGCAGCCAAATCTAATTTCTTGATGACCAAGAAAGAGTTGATAAAAACTATAAAAGGAGGCCTGATTGTACTAGTATTGTTTTGGGAAAGGCTCCAAGAAATTGAGCATGTTCCAAATGCGGTTCAAGCACTTCTTGAGGAGTACCAAGATGTGTTTCCGGAAGAACTACCCCGTGGTTTACCACCCCTTAGGGAAATCGAAAACCAAATTGACCTCCACCTGGGAGTAGTGCTACCAAATCAGACTTCCTACCGATTGAATCCCGAGGAGGCCAAGGAGCTTAAAAGGCAAGTCCAAGAGCTTCTTGACAAGGGGTTTATAAGAGAATCTTTGAGTCTTTGTGCTGTCCCGGATCTATTAGCTCCAAAGAAAGATGGAAGTTTCTTGATGTGTGTGGATAGCCGAGCCATAAATCAAATCACAATCAAGTACCGGTTCCCGATTCCTAGGCTCGAAGACATGTTGGATGAGCTTAGTGGGGCATCCTATTTCTCAAAGGTGGACTTAAAGAGCGGTTACCATCAAATAAGGATGAAGGAAGGTGATGAATGGAAGACGGCCTTCAAGACCAAATATGGTCTCTCTGAATGATTAGTAATGCCTTTCGGATTATCTAATGCTCCTAGTACCTTTATGAGACTCATGCATTTTGTTTTGAAAGATTTCTTGCGCAAATTTATAGTTGTCTATTTTGATGATATATTGGTGTTTAGTTTGGACTTTGCTACTCACCTTAGATTGTTGTTTGATACACTCCGAAGAGTTAAACTGTTTGGAAATTTGAAAGTGTGCTTTTTTGCAAGAGAGAGTACACTTCTCGAGTTTATTATTTCTAAGGATGGCATGGAAGTCGATGACTAAAAAATTGTGGCAATCTTAGGATTGCCTATTCCCAAGAGTGTGTTTGAATTTAGGAGCTTTCATGGCCTTGCACCTTTTACTGAAGGTTCATACAAGGGTTTAGTTCAATTGTAGCTCCTTTGACCGATTGTAAAAAGAAGGGAAAGAAGTTTGAGTGGACTCCCGGTTGGCAAGAAAGTTTTGAATTGATAAAGGCAAAGTTGTGCAAGGCACCCGTGTTAGTGCTCCCCAATTTCGATGCTCCGGGGCTAGGCATTGGTGCAATTCTTATGCAAGAAGGCAGACCCATGGCCTACTTTAGTGAGAAGCTCAAGGTTGCCATGATTACTTACTCAACCTATGACAAAGACTTCTATGCGGTTATCTGACCACTTGATGTGTGGCAGCATTATCTTCTCTCAAAAGAATTTATTATACTTACAGATCATCAAGCCCTCAAACACCTAAAGAGCAAAGGCAAGTTGAATAGGAGGCGTTCCAAGTTGATGGAATTCCTCAAAAGGTTCCTGTACATCATCAATTTCAAGAGGGGAGAAACCAATGTGGTGGCCGATGCTCTCTCACGGAAAACCGAACTTACCACTAAATTCTTTGGTTTGCTTAGATCAAGGATGCTTATAAGGAAGACCAAGATTTAGACCAATGGTATGAACGGTGGTTAAAGAAGCAAGAATGTGGATACTACCTTATGGATGGTTACCTCTTCAAGGGAGGCAAACTTTGCATCCCTCATGGAAGAATCCGAGAGACTCTCATCAAGGAGGCTCATGGTGGGGGTTTGGCAAGTCATTTTGGCAAGAAAAAGACCTTAAAATGTGGCTTGCATTCATGGGGACTACATCACATGTTACCGAATCTTCATATCCACCGATTGAGAATTCCACCTTTGTTCTTTTGGTGACCTTGATGTCTTCCTTATCATTTAGCCACCTTAATTTGTAGGGGTTTGGGTGCTCTTCGGTTTGGAGGCCAAGTTTCTCCACCAAATCCTTGGAAGCCACATTTGTGCAACTTCCCCCATCAATTATGAGAGAGCACACTCGGCCTTGAATGAGACACCGGCTATGGAACAAATTTTCCCGTTGTGCATCCTCGGGTCGGCTTTGGGAGGTTAATGCTCTTCGGATCACCATAAGTAATGGTCCCTCTTGTGCATGGCAAATTTCTTCCTTTGGCTCGGGTTCTTCCTCAACATCTTCATGAGTCTCATCTTCACTCACTACTTCATTGCTTCCCTCTATCATCACCATTACTCTTTTGTTTGGACATTGAGAGGCAATGTGCCCCAAGCCGAGGCACTTGAAGCATTTGATCTCTCTAGCCCTTGGTCTATTTGCATTGTCCAATAGTTTAGGAACTCCGTCATCAACCCTTTGCTGCCAAGGCTTCTTTGGAGGATACTTATCTTCCGGTTTTTGCTTAGCTTTATATGGGGTATTGTATTGTTGGGGAAACCGAGTACTAGTCCCCTTGCCCTTCCTCTTTAGTTGTCTCTCCACCCTTAGGGCCACTTGGATTACTTCATCCAGATTCTCCACCATTTGAAGTTCTACTATATCCCCAATCTCCTTGTTTAATCCTCTCAAAAATCTAGCCACAATTTGTTCATCGGGTTCTTCCAAATCACATCGGATTCTCAAAGTCTCAAACTCCGTTAAATAGTCTTCAATCGAGGATGTCCCTTGCCGTAGTCCTTGGAGTTGATAGAACAATTCTTGCTTGTAGTGATGAGGTACAAACCTCTTCTTCATGTGTTCCTTCATAGTCCTCCAAGAGGTAATTTCATCCTCTCGGTTTCTCCTCTTTTGAGCCTTCAAACTCTCCCACCACAAACTAGCATATCCATTAAATTCTAGAGACACTAGTTGAATCTTGGTCCTCTCGGAATAATTGAAGCATTCAAAGACTTTTTCTACTTTATCTAGCCAATCCAAGAAAGTGTCACCGTTACAAGATCCATTAAAAGGTGGGATGTTAACCTTATGATGCCGAAGGTCATCTTCTCGAAATGGCCGATCCACATGGTCAAACTCTTCATCCGAGTCCATTATGTTCATTGGCCGCCCTCGGTTGAGCCCTCCCGTTCTTCTCCCGGGTGTAGTCGGTTGGCGGTCACCGTTAGCCAATGCCTCCATTCTTTGCATCATCACATCAAATCTTTGATCCAAGCGTTGAGCTAGGTCATCAATCTGATTTTGAAGTCTAACTTCCATGTCTTGAGGAGATGTTGGTCGGGGGTGATGAGGTTCACTAGTAGATGGGGCTTCTCGGCTAGAAGGTAATGCAACACCACTTCTAGTTGTCATATAGCAATGTATTGTGTCACAAACACCAATTGAAGTCAAAGGTCAGCAATGGAAGAGTGGGAAAGGAAAGTTGGTGCTCTGATACCAGATGACACGCTCCAAGATGCGGAGGTGTTGGGGGAGGAGCAAAGAGGGGACGAGAGACGGTTAACCAAATGCTAGCCGAGAGAAAAGATGAAAACAGGGGAGGGTTTTGGTTCGGTCACTCAGAGAATTGCATACAGAATTGGGGTCCGAAACTTAGGATAAAATAAATTCAAGTTATAAACTTAGTTCAGCCCAAAATTCAAATAAAACGCACGAGGTAAACTCAAAAACGCACGGAACGACTTTTAAGTGGACAAACAGTTTATCGAGAATAGAAGGAAAGGCAGAACAGGGAAGTTGTCACGCCAATTTGCCAAATGCATACGGGCATTTAATAAAACAACTTGACACAATTAAAATATAAAGACTTAAGTCACTTGCGTCCAAATTTAAGATCAAACGCACGTGGAATTTAGGAGATGGCACGGGGACACATTCTGGAAGACAGGAACAGTGCAGGGAATGGCTGAAAAAGGGGTAGTAAGGTCAATGCACATCTCCCGATTGGAAAACGCTGTGCATGAGAAATCAGTGGGAGAAATTGACACAAAGAGAGGAGAAGATTTCAGCCAAAGTTGGTCTGAAATCGCACGGAGAAAACAAAAGATAGCACTGGACACCGATTGAGAGCTTTTGGAGGCTCTCGGTTGGCAGATTTCGGCAAAACACCACAAATTAGCCAAAAGGCCGAGGATGGAATGAAAGCTATGGGATGTTTAACCTCACCTTGATCCAATGGAGGTGGAGGGAAGTTAAACTAGGGCTTAGTGACTCTAGCAAAAGACACCAACACCAAGACAACTCCAAGCAAAGGATGTTACTCACCTTTGATTAGCCTTGCCGTGAGAGAAAAGGGGAGAGCACAAAGCTTCTTCAATCCAATCTTTTCTGATCTGAAAATGCAAGGAAGGGGAAGGTAAAACCCCATTCCTCCACGAGCTACAAACACAAAAATAATGACATCTACTAACCTAAGTGATTAGCCAACAAAGGGGGGTATGGCCATGGGGCCCACCTTGACTTTATCACTTGCTAGAGGTATGGGTTACTAAGTCAAAGAGTTCTCCCATGCCTAAAGCTTCCCTAAGACTAAAAATACGTGCAGCCACGTTTTAATATCTTACAACAAAGAGAAATCAAACACTTGCATGGTTTTCACGTAAACCATGCAACTTATTACACACACGGTTATCACAAGCCAAAACCCCTATACCGAGGTTTCCTTCCAAGATCTCACCACTTTAAGTTATCCTTCCCATGCTGCATACTTTACTCTTCTTCTATTCCACTTGGAGAAGGAGGTTGCCAAGGCTCGGATGGATCATCTTGCCGAGGAGGAGTTTGGATTTCGGTTGTCTTCTCTCCTCCTTCACACTCCCACCTAAGGTAGTATTTGGGGTGCTCCATATCAACCGGTGAGGGGGCATCATGGAGATTCAAAGGAGGTATTATTATTCCTGCAAAATCAACAAACACATTAGTAAAACTCCTTGCTCGGCTACGGGTCATTGCACCCTCCGGTTGTTGAGGGCTCTCGGCCAAGCTATGGCTTCCGGGCATGTCATTAAGCCCCAAAATTTGAGATAGAAAGCTTAAGGGAATCGGAAGTTATGTAGGTGAGAGTATGGGGTATTTTTGGTAAGAGAGAAAACAAAACAGAGCTGAAAATGGATGAACTTTGAAATGATGGTTTTCAGGTCGCCTATCGAGTTTGCTACTAAAATTTTGAGGAATGTTTATGGGATGGGTGGAGAGTTTAAACTCAAAATTTGAGCTTAAAAATTTAGGAAGTGAAAGTTATATAGATGAAGGCGTCGGGTGCTCAAACAGAATGTTTGAAACAAGAAATGGTGGTGTTTTAGAAAATGTAAGAAAACAAAGATGGACAAGAGCCAATGGGAAATTACGCGCTTACCCTAATGTCCACTTTGGAGTGGCGGAAGTCGTGTAGCAAGGCCTAGCTCACCCTTTCCTCAAAGGAAAGCGAAAACCAAAGGAAAACCTCGGAATATCGCCGGATATTACTCACCGGAGAAACAACAAGTCTTGGGATAAAATCGCCAAGGAAGAGATACACAAAGCAATCTGAATTTTCTCAAGTCAAAAGTGCCACAAAGAGGTACCAAGGGTGGTATTTATAGAACCTTAGCCGTGATCAAAAAGCTCAATCCAATGGCTCAAAATTGAGTTACCCGATTTGGGTTTTGCGTCCAAGAACAAGCAAAAATGATGACCTGCTTTAATAGGAAGGTGATGATGGTCCTCTAGGGTGGCTCCTCTGCATTTTATCCTCCCAAGGGCGGCCATTTAATGTTGAGAAGGACGTGCTTGCAGCTGGTTGCTTGTGAAGTTGGTTTAAATCACCTTTTGACAAAAATAGAAACACAAAATAGTAACCCACTCACACAAACTCCAAGCAAAAACCATGCCCCAAACAAAGAGCCCTTAAAGCATTGTTTGTGCAAAGGAAAATAAATGTATTGGGCCAATAAAAAGGGCGAATAAAGTCGGTCATCTTCAATTTGGGCTTGGGTTTGTGCCAAGTTCTCGGATCCGGCCTAAACCCGGCCTCTACCCGAACTCTACCCGCTTCCTTGTGCTTCTCGGCTTCCTTCTTGAATTCCCTAGCTATCCTCCCATTGGATGAGGTGCTTAGGTTGTTCTTCATCCTTTGGACCTGGTTCCTCCATGAAAATATTGAATGCTTCATCACATACAAAAAGAACAAACTTGTTAGAAAATCCCCGAGCTCGGGCTCGGGTGATTGCTCCTTGAGGGGATGCATCCCGAGGCATGTCAACAAAGTGGTGGAAAGGTGCACCATTTGCAAAAAGGCCAAAAGTAGGGTCCTTCCCCAAGGGTTGTACATGCCCTTGCCCATCCCAAGTCATCCATGGGTGGAAGTAAGTATGGACTTTGTTTTGGGATTACCTCGGACTAGTAGAGCTAAAGAATGCATTATGGTTGTGGTTGACCGGTTCTCCAAGATGGCTCATTTTATAGCTTGCATGACGGATGAGGCTAGGCAAATTACTGATTTGTTCTTCAAATATGTTGTTAGATTGCACGGCATCTCGAGGTCTACTGTATCGTATCGGGACACTAAGTTTTTAAGCGCATTTTGGAAGACCTTATGGAGGAAGGTGGGCACCAAGCTCCTCTTTAGCAGCTCTTTCCATCCTCAAACCGACGGCCAAACGGAAGTGGTGAATAGAACCTTGGGGAGTTTGCTTAGAATTATGGTTAGAAGAAGCTCATGGATTGGGATGTCTAACTCCCATATATTGAGTTTTCCTACAACCGAAGTGTCAATGACACCATTTTAAGTGGTGTATGGTTTCAACCCCTTGACTCCACTTGACTTAGTACCGCTGCTCTCCAAAGACATTGTGAATTATAATGAGGCTAGCAAGGACGAACAAGTGAAGAAGATGCATGAGAAGGTAAGCAAGGCCCTCCAGAAGAAGAATGAGTATCATGCTAGACAAGCTAACCGAGGAAGAAAAGACATTAACTTCAATGTGGGAGACTTAGTGTGGTTACACTTGAAAGATTTCCCAAGCAAAGGCGCTCGAAACTTTTACCAAGAGCCAACGGTCCCTTCAAGATTGTGGAGAAGATCAATAAAAATGCTTACAAGCTTGAACTTCCCAGAGAGTATGGAGTCTCACCTTCAATGTCCAAGATATTTATCCTTATTTGGGAGATGAGCAAGAAGAACAAGAGGAGGAAGAAAACTCCTTGGATTTGAGGTCAAATCCTCAAGAACCCAAGGATGAGGATGTGCAATCGGAGACCAAAACCGAGAAGACATCCCGAGGGCCTATAACCCGAGCCTGGTCCAAGAAGTTTTCTAACATGTTTGCTCATTTTGTAGGGTTATTTATGCAAGGAACCTTAATGGAAGAGACAACTTTGGATGATCAAGGACAGCCCAAACATCTTCTCACTTAGGAATTTTCCACAATACTCGCAGAGCAAGGTGGAGAAAGAGAGATAGAGGCGGCCAAAGACAACATAAACCTAGCCGAGGGTCCGACCTTTAGACGGTCCATCTAAGATCTAGAAAAGGGAATTCCAAGCCCATTTCCCTAGGGTACTTCATCAGCCCAAGTTCACATGGAGGGATGAAGACCCATTTTTATGGCATTTAGTGTTTTGTTTGTTTTTCGGTTGAACAATTGCTTAGTGGAAAAAAAGTGTTTTTTGTTGTTGTTAGAATTAGGGTTTTTTTTGCTGAAGGGTAAGTCACGTTAAAACACTCTTTTTTTGCTTCAGGTGGGGGTGTTCAAGGGGGAAACCATGGTCAGCCTTGGTGCCTCTTTTTTGGGTAAATTCTAGGAGGACCACCTAGTTATTTTTCTTCTTTGTTTTGCCATTTCGGGTTATGTTTTTTACAAATTTTTGGGAGCCCACCCTCCCAAGCTTAGGGGTGATTTTAAGCTCACTTTGAGCTCATTTGTATTCAGTGAAGTTTGAAATTATAAACTTCATTTTGCGTCTCATTTCCTTGGTGGTTTCTCCTCCTCTGAGACTCTGTTTGTCCGGTGAGATATATCCGGAAACCACCGTGAGCTCCACTCTTGTTTTGGCTGCCATTCAAACTTGGGTTAGTTAGGCCATACCACACTCCTTCAACAACGTTCTAGTTGAAGGCAAGGTTAGGGTGTGAACCCCAAAGCTTCTCCTCCGTTCGGGTTTATCCCTCCGTTTACAACTTTCCGATCTTCCTTTCCCGAGAGCTCATTTTTAAGCACTCTAGCCATTTTCTGCATATCTTCTGATTCCCTCATTCATTTTCTGCGTGAGCCACCCTTGAGCCACCAAAATGAAGCCTAAATAATAGGGCTGCCACTCCTAAGAGGATACCCTAAGGGAGTCAAAAGACTCTCATGCAAAGGCATGCAAAAACCAACGTTAAAGTTTGTGCACAAAAAGTTAAAAGCCTCCCTCCTCCACTTAATTGGTCTTGGGCTTGCTTTCCATTGGGCTGGTCTCCTTATAATCCTCCTTAAAACTCCCTTGGAAAGTCCAACTCGGGTTTGAGATATTAACAACGTTCGTTGGCTTTTCTATGTAATTCATGGAGTGCTTGGGCCTCTCTTGTTCCATTAGGGTTGGTTCCATAATACTCAATCCTTGCAAAAGCTTCCCTACAAAAAGAGCACATGTGTTAGAAAATTCCCGAGCTCGGGCTCGGGTAATGGCTCTGTGATGTTCGGTTGAGGGTGAGGTATTTTGGGGCATGTAATCCTCCCCGAGTATTTGAGGATTTTCCCTCAAATCAAGTTGTAACTCTTCCTCCTCCTTATCCTCCTCTTCATTAGCAACATAAGGTGATATATCTTGGACGTTTAAGGTGGCTGAAACTCCAAAGAAACAGGAAGCTACAAATTTAGCAAACACATTAGATAAAAATTTGTAACATGATAATTTTTTGGTCGCCCATATCATGTCATCCTCCCGAGGTTGATAAGGTTTTGTCCTCAAATCCAAAATCTTTTCGATCTTTTGATGAACCCCTTTTTTTTTGTTTAGGATGCTCGGGTATGCTCTTCCAATCATAAGTTGTATGTTGTTTCAACCATAGGTGGTAAGTTTTTCCCACCCGAAGACAATTTTCTTCTTAGGCTCCTTTTCTCCATTTCCCAAAGTGTTGTTTCCTTTAGGATCCATGTAAATCATCTCTAGATGTTGCCAAGCAATTAGCCACATCTTAAATGAAGCTTGTGCCAAAAACATACTCTGGGGTATTATGCCAAAAACTTGAGATAAGAAAAACGAAATTCCAAAAATACAAAGGCAACACTTGGTAAAAACAAATTAATTATTTCCATAGCTCAAAACCTCATTTAGCTTTCCACCGTCAATTAAAATATGGTGTTGCATTTCCTTTAACCACCAATAAAAAGTTTGTGCCCATAAATTTTCTAATAAGGTCACCGATCCAATATATGTCAAATGACAATGCAACAATTTCATAAAAATCTATGAAGGCATGCAAGGAGTCCATAATTGTAAATGTGTCCATATAATACCAAGTTATTTGCCTCGTCATAATGCACAAAGAATCCACGTAGATGCTGTCATGTTTAATCCCAAATGCATTGTCCCTCATTAATTTCTCAATTTCACAACTAGGCAAAACAAGGGCATAATTTCCTAAGAAATTTCCTTAACTCCAAAATTTGCTTGCTCAAAAGCAACAACAAAATTTGCCTTCAAAACGTTTATGTCCACACCACTAAAATATCCACTATCAAGCCAACCAATCTCAAGAAGATAACTAAGAACTTGATCAAATGGATCATACCTCTCGGCCACAACCTTGTGCGGTTTGGCCACTTCATCGTCAAGGTGTACTTGGATACAATGGCATTCCATTATAAACTCTTCAAAATCATTTGTCCTTTCCATGCAAGGATGAGATGTTTCTGCCAATGAAGGGTTGTCTATGATCTCTTCTTTGTTAGGCTCGTAAAGATTCTCAAAGATATCATTAGAGTTGTCGGATTCCACAGAAAAATGATTTTCCTCAAAACCGACAACATCTTCCACTTGCTCGGTTTGTACCTCAACATTTTCTTCCACTTTTTGTTGGAGAGAAGCAGCATAACTTTGATTCAACTTGTGAAGATCTTGACCAAATTCCAACGTAAGGAGCTTGAAATCATCCAACGGTTCATAATAGTCTGATTCAAGGTAATCCGAGAGTGACTTTTATAAAAATAAAACAACAAAAAGACGAAGGCAAAAAGGAAGGTGGGAATGGATGTTTGGCTCTGATACCAAATGATAAGAAAATTGAATGGAGAAACGAACACTTTCTAGATTCGGGTGGAGAAGGGTGGAAATCCGGATGAGCAGAAAATAGAGAGAACTTGTGGATAGCAGATCTAACAAACAGTGGTGGTATTTGGCCTCAAATTTTGACGCGGCGTAGATGGGGAGAGGTAGAAGGTGACCTAGAAATATTAAAGAAGTCTCACGAGTATAATGGAAGATATGTAGATGGGAGTGAAAATGGACAGAAGGTAGCCGAAAAATGGTATGTGTGGGTAGATTCGGAAAATATGGGCTTTCGAGATGAAGAATGGAAGGAAGAGCCAATGATCTACACACTCACCCTCAAGACCGCGAGTGTGGCTAATGTAGTAAGGATAGGTCCTCCTAGCTCGGAAGGATGACCAACTCAAGGGTTCCTCTCAGTTGCCGGAAGTCCACCGGGAAGGCCGAGTCTTGGGATTGGAAGATCGCCAAGGAAATTGACAATGCAAAGCAAAGTTTTTCAAATTAACCAAACTCCCACAATGCTCAGGGATTTGAGCTTAAAACATGCACAAATCTGCATGGGAAAAGGACTCAAATGGGATGGCTGATGGAAGCTTACCTGATTTGACCACGCACACAAAAAGGGAGGGAAAAGTGAACCCTTGACCAAACTGATATGGGCAAATCCTAGGCCAGCATCCCCACCTACGTGAGCCACCCTAGAGCCACAAAAATGTATCCTGAATAATAGGGCTGCCACTCCTAAGAGGATACCCTAAGGGAGTCAAAAGACTCCTCATGCAAAGGCATGCAAAAACCAACGTTAAAGTTTGTGCACAAAAAGAAACATACAAAAACTTGAAGTAAAAAGTCTCCCTCCTCCACTTCAATTGGTCTTGGGCTTGCTTCCCATTGGGCTGGTCTCCTTATGATATGCCAACGGTATCGTACGACACAACACGAACGGTGTTGAATTGAAGAAACAAAGAACAAACTCTACAATCTTACACTTGTATCCCTCTTGCACGAAGTGGGGACGATTGCAGCAAGTTACTAATTTCACAACTAGCAACAAGATTATAAAACTTACAACACACTGATATTACTCACCGGGTAAATTGCAAGGGTGTTTGGAGGATTCCTCAACAAACTAAAAGCAGCAAATGCTCTCCATATTATATGTTCAACAACCCCTTTACAAAATGAGCTAAGGAAGGCTTATATAGCCTCTGAATTACAGCCATCACGTTTTTTTCTTTAATTCTTGATGTGCCACAGATTAGCACATCTAGAAGCGGAAGCAAACTATTTTCTAATGAGTTTGTTGATTTTGTAGGAAGCTTGTTTTATAAAGGTTTAATCAAGAGGCCAAAGATGATGGGCATGGTGAGCCCTAGTTGTCAAGTTGGGTTGATGCATTTCATGGGCCAACCACACTTGATGACGGAAGAGGAGTTCAAGGGTGGCACATTAAGGTGGCCCCAAATCACCAAAACATGAAGGGGAAAGCATGTTTTCCTTTTGACAACTTTGTGTAATAATTTAGTTAGTTTTATGTAATAATTAGGAGGATAATTAGTAGCTTAAATTTGTGCACATGTAAGGGTACTTAGTGTACCCGTGGCATGGAAGAGTGATCAAAACATCCATGGTGATGAAAACAACATTTCTGGTTTCGGCCCAAGCTGACCTTCGAGGCTTGTGCAGCCGTTTCGACCACCTTCCGGACCTGTTTTGGACAAACGTTCTTCTACAAAAATGTGACCCATATCTTAAGGTTTCCAGCATGGGGCAGAGTATAAAATTTGGACAAAAAATGCTCAGCCAACGATCGCCATTACAGAGGCCTCCAGAAGATGGAGCGGCCCAAGAGCATCCAACCCATGGTGGCTGATCCATGGCCATGTTTGGCCCCAACGGAAAGGAAGGCTGAATTTCATCTTTGTCCTTCATGGGAGCAGCAGCTAGCAGCCCATGGAAGTGCCCAACCATTAGCCCAAAAGATACAAGTGTTCAAGTCCATTTGATTATGGACATTCCATCATCGGTTTGGCCCATCTATTAGGTTTTTGGTTTTTCGTAGAAACCATGCAAGAAACTTGTCATCCATTTTATTTTTGTGCTAAATTACGTGGAAGCAAGTGGGAAAGATTTGGGACATTAAGGAATGGGGGTACACCATACCTTAGAGTTCCATCTCTCCTTGAAGTGTAGAAATCAAAGGAGGGGCCCACTTGCCATGCTTTTAGGTTTGCTAGTTACTTTGAAATGTAGGTAGTAATTATTTTCTCCATGTAGCTCGTGGGAAGAAGGGTTTTATTCCTTTCTTCTCTACATTTGGAAGATAGAAAAAGATTTGGAAAAATTGAAGTAGCTTTGAAGCTCTCAACCCACTTTTCTCACGGCTTCAAGGGATTTTGGTGAGTAATATCCAATCTTCTTTATTGTCTTGGTGTTGGTGATTTAGCTAGGATCACTAAGCCTTTGTTCCAACATTCCTCCTCACTTGATTAGGAATAAGGCAAGCTTGGAAGTCCCATAGCCCTCACTCCATCCCATTTGTTTTCGGATCTTTTGCTGTTTGGTGTTTATTGTTGTTGTGGTTTCCTTACCGAGTGGATTTTGTGCATCAAAAGCCACCCCGTGCCAACTAGTGTTTTCCGTGTGCTTAATTTTATGAAATTTAGTCTGTGAATTCCTCTTTGTGTCTTAAAATATTTGGTCTTTCATTGTGTCCCCTGTTTCTTCCATTTAGGAGTTGTGCATTCATCCTTCCACTATTTTTCACCCGAGTGCCTGAAGTCTGACCATACTGTCGACTGATTTTCAATCTCTCATAACGTTTAATCTACCCGTGCATTTTTCCCTAAACAAATTGCAGTTTCCCTCCCCTTTTCTTGAAGTTGATTTCTGCTAATTTTCACGTTTCCAGACTTCCTACATTGGGAGTTGTACAAAGGTCTTTCCCATATCTCTATTCTGTCAAAGCTGGTTTGTCTGTTTGTGTGACAGAAAGTAGACCCATGCCATTTTAAGTTCTACACATGCTATCACTATGAATTTTGGACCAAGCCCAGACCGTCCATTAAAGTTTAAGTCCACTAAATATTAGCCCAAATCTACGTGTATATTTGTGTCCTTAACCAGTTTCCTCCCCTATTTCTACCAACCTTCTTTGTTCTAGGCAGATTGCTAATTTTCCTCTGTCCTCTATTCTCCCGACACCTCTCCTATCCCCGAGCGTTTCAATTCTAGTTAAAACATGTTAACAAAAAGTATGCTGCAAAGTATTTTTCAGATGAAAAAGTAGTGTGAATGCTAATAGATGGTTTCCTCCAATTGTGGGCCGGCAGGTTGCATGGTCACATGTGATTTGAAGAGTTGGAGGTGATAAGAAGGATGAAAGCCTTTCACTAAATGGCTGCAAAGATGGTGGGCTTGCAAGTATTTTGTTGAAATCTGATTGGATGAGGAAAAGGTGATAAAAGGCTGAAATCTTATCAAGGGATGGCTGAATTTTAATGTGAAAAATGGATTGGATAGAAGGGAACAAAAGGAGACTTGCAAGCTTCCATCTGATTGGCTAAAAAATGAGGTAACTTGGTAACACTAAAATAGTGGCTGAAAAAGAGATTGTGGGACCCAGAAGCAGCTCTCCACATCATGCTTGGTCTTAAAACTTGGTGGACAACAAAAAAACATGTGAGTTGTTCATCAAGGCTGGATTAGTTTGACCGCCATTGTGCTCGATATTCCGTTGGCTTGGGTGGACCAATTATCTTGCTGCCAAGTAATCAAATGGTATGGCAATTCCTCGTCCTTCGGGGTAGCTTCTTCATCTCCTACATTCTTCAAATATTTACCTACAAAACGAGCAAACAAGTAGTAAATTTGCGAGTCTGGCACCTTGTGATGATTCTTCTAAGGTCCTCTTTAATTTGTGCCAACATTTGCACATCATCCTCCCCGAGTAGTTGAAGATTTGTCCTCAAATCCAATGATTGTTCCTCTTGTCCACTTTCTTCTTCGTGAAAATAGGGAGACAGATCTTTCACATTAATAGTTGCCAAAACTTCATACTCTCCGGGTAACTCCAATTTATAAGCGTTATTGTTAATCCTTTCCAACATTTTGAATGGTCCATCAGCCCGAGGTAGTAGTTTCGATTTCCTTAAGTTTCGAAACCTTTCCTTTCTCAAATGTAGCCACACAAGATCTCTTTCATTAAACATTACCTCTCTTCTCCCACGGTTATCTTGTTTGGCATATGATTCATTCTTTCTCTCTAAGTTCTTTCTCACTTGGTCGTGCATGGCTTTCACTAATTTAGCTTTCTCTGCTAGAATAGGATTGACAAAATCTTCATGGGAAGAGGGATGAGGTCCATTGGGGTGTGAGGGTTGAAGCCATAAATTTCCTCAAACATAGTCTTTTGGGTGGAATTGTGCAAGCTCCGGTTGTAAGAAAATTCTACAAATGGAAGCTGAACATCCCAATCTTTAAGCTTCTTGCTAACAATCCCTCTTAAGGGAGTTCCCAAGGTTCTATTCACCACCTTGGTTTGGCCATCAGTTTGTGGGTGGAATGAGGTGCTAAATAATAATTTGGTTCCGAGCTTCTTCCATAACGTCTTCCAAAAGATGCTAAGAAATTTGGTATCCCTATCTGAGACAATTGTCTTTGGAATACCATGCAAATGTACCACTTCTTTGAAGAACAAATCAGAAACATGGTTGGCATCATCAATGTTAGCACACGCTATAAAGTGAACCATTTTTTAGAATCTATCCACTACAACCATAATTGAATCCTTTGATCGAGCTGTACAGGGTAAGCCAAGTACGAAATCCATGCTCACTTCTTTCCAAGGCAGATTAGGAATAGGCAAAGGTAAGTAAAGCCCTTGAGGTAGGACCTTACTCTTGGCTTTCTTTCACAAAATGCACCTCTCTAACACTCGGTGCACGTCTCTTGGGAGATTTGGCCAATAAAAATATTCCTTCAAAGCTTCGAGTTTTCTTTTCCCCAAAGTGGCCAGCATTTCTGCCACTATGTGCTTCATTAATCAACGACTCCCTTAGGCTAGTGCTAGGTATGCAACGCCTACCTCCCTTGAAAAGAAACCCTTCGGTCACATAATATCCATTCACAATCCCTTGCTTACATTTATCATAAATTTGACAAAATCCACATCTCCTTCATAAACTCCTTTTATCTAATCAAAACCAAAAAATTTTGTGCTCAATTTTGTAAGTAATACATACCTTCTCGAGAGTGCATCGGCTACCACATTCGTCTCTCCCTTCTTGTACTTGATTATATAAGGAAATCTCTCCAAGAATTCTACCCATTTAGCATGTCTTTGATTTAGTTTGTGCTGGCTCTTAATGTGCTTGAAAGCCAAGTGATCGGTATGGACTACGAATTCTTTCAAGAGAAAATAATGCTGTCACGCCTCTAAAGTTCTTATTACCGCATAAAATTCTTTATCATAAGTAGAGTAGTTCAAAACTGCACCCTTGAGTTTCTCATTGAAATAGGCTAATGGTTTGCCCTCTTGCATGAGGAGAGCACCAATACCTAGTCTGGATGAATCCCATTCAATCTCAAAAACTTTGTTGAAGTTTGGAAGCATTAAAATTGGTGCATTGCTCAACTTCTCTTTAATCATCTCAAAGCTTTCTTGACAAGCTGGTGTCCATTCCATCCCCTTTTTAGTGCAATCGGTAAGGGGAGCCACAATAGCACTAAATTCCTTAATAAAACGCCTATAAAATGATGCGAGGCCATGGAAGCTTCTCACATCTGAAATATTCTTAGGCACGGTCAATTCCTTGATGGCTTCTACCTTGCCTTCATCGGCCTGAATACCATCCTTGGAGATAATGAATCCAAAAGGCATGACTAGCCACTCGTAAAGCCCATACTTGGTTTTAAATGCGGTTTTCCATTCATCCTCTTCTCACACCCTAATTTGATGGTAACCACTCTTCAAATCAACCTTGGAAAAGATTTTGGAACCGCTAAGCTCATCCAACATGTCTTCTAGTATCGGAATGGGATAGCGGTATTTGATGGTTATCTGATTAATTGCTCGGCTATCTATGCACATTCTCATTGTGCCATCCTTCTTGGGAACCAACAACGAAGGCAAGACACATGGACTAAGGGATTCTCGAATGTGACCCTTCTTTAACAGTTCCTCTACCTGATTGTTCAACTCTTTAGTATCATCTGGATCCATCCTATAAGCTGGCCTAATTGGCAAGATGGCCCCACGCTGAAAATCCACTTAGTGCTCAATACCTCTAAGGGGTGGTAATCCAGTAGGTAATTCTTCGGGAAATACATCTTCAAACCTTTCTAATAGTTCTCGGACCGCCTTAGGACAAGTGATTAGTTCTTTCATCCTCTCCTTGAACGTTAATAGGATTAATGGTTCACCCCTCAAAACAAATTTCTTTAGTTCTTTCTTCGACATAAACAAGTTTGTAGTGGATGCCTTCTCCCTTCTATAACTCTCATCTAAAGCCACATGCTCCGGCTTAACGGTGCGAGTTTGATCAGTCTTTCTTCATGCTTGAATGAATAAAAATTTGTGAAGCCATCATGAACAAGTTTTTGATCAAATTGCCATGGCCTCCCAAGAAGCAAATGACCGGCACTCATAGGCACTACATCACAAAGTACTTGGTCCTTATATCTACCAATAGCAAATTCAATAATAGCTTGTTTAGTCACCTTAATGTCTTCCTTATCATTCAACCACTTAAGAAAATACGGTTGAGGGTGTGAAGTGGTTTGCAATTTCAACTTCTCTACCATTTCTTTTGAAACCACATTGGTACAACTTCCCCCCATAAAAAATGACAGAGCATGCTTTCCCCATCACCAAACACCGGCTATGAAAAATATTTTTTCGCTGCATGTGCTCACCTGTGGCTTGAGTGGCCAAAACTCTTCGTATTACCAAGAGGGGTCCCTCTTGCACTCGACAAACTTCTTCAATTTGTTCCTCTTTTTGACGATTCTCTTCTTCCTCACTAATGACTTCTTGATTGTCCTCTCGAATCAAGATAACTCGGTTATTGGGACATTGTGAAGCAATGTGTCCAAGGCCGAGGCACTTGAAACACTTGATTTCCCTCACCTTTGGTCTTGCAACGTCTTGGCTTTCCTTCTTTTGTTCCAAAGCTTTTGATGGCAACTTTCTAGCAAATTTCCCCTTTTCTTCAACCTTTGGTGAGGGCTTGAATGGAGTGTTTGGTTTAGGAGTGAATCAGGTACTGATTTCTTTTCCGTTTCTCCTAATTTGCCTCTCCCCTTTCATTGCTAATTGTACTGTACCCTCCATTGACTCAAAAGCTTGTAATTCAACAATATCTCCAATCTCTTTCTTGAGCCCTTTCACAAACCTTGCAAGCACCATCTCCTCGGATTCCTCTAACTTACACCTCATCTTCAAAGTTTTGAACTCTGTAAGGTATTCTTCAACTGTGAATGCTCCTTGCTTAAGGCTTTGTGATTGTAACATGAGTTCTTGCCGGTAATGTATAGGTACAAACCGTTTTCTCATCAATAGCTTCATCAACTTTGCAACTCGACTAGTGGCAACTTGTGCTTGTTCACTGGTTTCACGGGCTTGTTGGGTATTGGCACATCATGTTATAATCCTCCTTATAACTCCCTTGGAAGGTCCAACTCGGGTTCGGGATATTAACAACGTTCGTTGGCTTTTCTATGTAATTCACGGAGTGCTTGGGCCTCTCTTGGTCCATTAGGGTTGGTTCCACAATACTAAATCCTTGCATAAGCTTCCCTACAAAAAGAGCACACGTGTTAGAAAATTCTCGAGCTCGGGCTCGAGTAATGGCTATGTGATGTTCGGTTAAAGGGTGAGGTATTTCAGGGCATGTCATCCTCCCGGGGTATTTGAGGATTTGCCCTCAAATCAAGTTGTAACTCTTCCTCCACCTTATCCTCCTCTACATCAGCAACATAAGGTGATATATCTTGGACGTTGAAGGTGGCTGAAACTCCAAAGAAATAGGAAGTTACAAATTTAGCAAACACATTAGATAAAAATTTGTAACATGACAATTTTTGGGTCTCCCATATCATGTCAATACAAGGTTTTAGTTCAATTGTAGCTTCTTTGACCGATTGTACAAAGAAGGGAAAGGAGTTTGAGTGGACTCCCGATTGCCAAGAAAGTTTTGAATTGTTAAAGGAAAAGTTGTGCAAGGCACCCGTGTTAAGTGCTCCCCAATTTCAATGAGGTCTTCGAGGTCGAATGTGATGCTTCGGGGCTAGGCATTGGTGCAATTCTTATGAAAGAAGGGAGACCCATGGCCTACTTTAGTGAGAAGCTAAAGGGTTCCATGATTACTTACTCAACATATGACAAAGAGTTCTATGCGGTTATCCGAGCACTTGAAGTTTGGCAGCATTATCTTCTCTCAAAAGAATTTATTATACATACGGATCATCAAGCCCTCAAACACCTAAAGAGCCAAGGAAAGTTGAATAGAAGGCATGCCAAGTGGATGGAATTCCTTAAAAGGTTCCCGTACATCATCAAGTTCAAGAGGGAAGAAACCAATGTGGTGGCTGATGCCTTCTCAAGAAAGATTGTTCTCCTAACCAAACTTACTGAACTTCAAGGAGGACCACCTAACTTCAGTGAATTTTAAAATTAAAGACTGCATTTTGCGTCTCATTTCCTTGGTGGTTTCTCCTCCTCCAAGACTCGGGTTTTCTAGTGAGTTATATATGTAAACCACCAAGAGCTCCACTCCGGTTTTTGCTGTCATTCAAGCTTGGGTTAGCTAGGCCATACCACACTCCTTCAACCACGTTCTAGTGGAAGCGAAGGTAAAGGTGTGAACCCTAAAGCTTCTACTCTATTTGGGTTTATCCCTCCGTTTACAACTTTTCGATCTTCATTTCCTGATAGCTCTTTTTTGAGCACTCTAGCCATTTTCTGCATATCTTACGATTCCCTCCTCCATTTACCATGATATTTTGACCCATAAACCCCACCCCCATCTAACTTCCCTCCAAATTTCAGCTTCTAACCTCGTATGCCGCCGGAGATCTAGCCGGAGACATTTGATCCTTTTTTTTCCTTCACCCGAGCCACCATTCCCATAGCACATCACCCAAAGTAATAAATCCCAAGACCAAAGCCCAATGCCCTAAGCCCTAGTCCCAAAGCTTAAAACCCTATGCCCTAATCCCTAAGCTCTAAGATCTAATACCTATGCACAACGCCCAAAGCCCTAAAAGACTTAAACCCTAACTCCTAAGCACTAAGCCCAAAGCCCTAAGCCTTAAGCCCTCAAAAAAAGCCCTAGGTTAAAAGCCCTAAAACTCAAGCACTAGGCCCTAAAAGCTAAACGCTAAGCATAAAACCGAATGTCTTAATGATATGTTTCAAGAATGGAAGGTGGAACAAACAGATATCGGGGAAATGGGTGTTATTGGGGAAGTTGGTTCTTGAGTTGCATACGGAGATTGCAGCTGAGATTCAGAGGGGTTAATAGGAATGAGAGGAGAGCTTAACCTCTAAAAAATGGGAGATATGCAGATGGGAATATCAGATGCCAAAATGGGGATGATCAGAAAAAGAAATGGGGGTAATCAAAAATTGGGAGATAACTGGATATGGAGAAGAGCTAATATGGATTACACGCTTACCCGAAGACCACGAGGGGGGTGGTGGTTTAAGTCGTGTAGCACGGCCTAGCTTACACTAGCTCAATAGGTAAGCAAAAACCTTGAAGGATGCTCTCAGATATTGCCGGATATTAATCACCGGAGAGCTGAGTCTTGGAGGTAGAAAACCAGCCAAGGAAGAAGATGCAAATCACTCTTTAGATTCAAAATAAAACTGATTACAATGCTCGGTTATGAGAGGGTTTTAACCTCTCTCACATCAGAGAGGGAAAAACTAATCAGATAGCATCCAATAGCTTAACTCGATTCGATGCATCAACAAAAATGAAGGGTGGAGAGGACTTACCCAATTTGGGGGTGACCAACAAAGAGTGCTCCCCAAAATTGGTTTCCCCTCCAACAAGCTACCATTGAAACACCCTCAAAAGCCAAAACCAAGGCCAAAGAAAAAACCCACTACAAACCCATACCAAACCCATAGAAACCCACGCCAAACCCATGCCAAACCCATAAAATCCTAAATAATTAAATTTTCTAAATTAAAAAGGAATAAAATAAAACTAGAGAGAGTTTTGATTGGGTTTGCGCCATGCTCCATTGGCCCCAACCTAGACTCAGCTTGTACCCGGTTCCTCCTCCTCCCTTGCCTCGGCTTTGCACTTCCCTCCATAGTGTTCCAAGCTCGAAGTTGACTCGATCTTGGCCTCTATTTCCAATGTTTTCCATATGAAGAGTTGTTTTGCTTGCTCCAAGTCTTTCGGGGTAGGTTTCTCCATATTTTTTCTCAAATCTAGGGCTGAATCTTCCTCTCTTCGTTCCTCCACTTCATCCCCAACAAAAGGAGAAAGATCTTGAACATTAAAATTGGCCGAGACTCCATATTCCCCGGGTCACTCTAGCTTGTAGGCATTGGGATTAACCTTCTCCAAAATCTTGAAATGTCCATCGGCTCTAGGTGCTAGCTTGGAACCCCTTTGCTTCGAAAACTTTCCTTGCTTAGATGTAGCCATACCAAGTCTCCCTCCTTGAAATTGGTCTCTTTCCTCTCACGGTTTGCATACTTGGCATAGGATTCATGCACCTTTTGAATTGCCTTGCTCACCTTCTCATGCATATTCTTCACTAGTTTGGCTTTTTTGGCCCCATTCGGATTGAGAACTTCCTTTGAGATATAGGCACTAAGTCAAGAGGGGTCAATGGGTTGAAGCCATACATTACTTCGATAGAAGCCATTTGAGTAAGCATTATGCACACTCCGATTATAAGAAAACTCTATATAGGGGAGTTAAATTTCCCCATCCATGAGCTTCTTGGTAACTATGCTCTTCAATAAGCTTCCCAAAGCTTGATTAGCCACCTCGGTTTGCCCATCGATTTGGGGATGAAAAGAGGTGCTAACAAAGAGCTTGGTTCCCACCCTCTTCCATAGGGTCTTCCAAAAAGCACTCAAAAAATTTGTGTCCCAATCCGAGACAATGGACCTCGGAGCACCATGCAAATGCACCACCTCTTTGAAGATCAACTCGGCCATATGACTAGCTTCATCGGTCTTGGAAATGAGCAATCTTTGAAAACCGGTCAATCACCACCATAACAGAGTCTTTTGCCCTATAAGTCCAAGGAAGACCTAGGACAAAGTCCACACTTAATTCCACCCGAGGATGACTAGGAATGGGTAGGGGCATACAAAGTCCTTGGGGGTAGCACCCTACTGTTGGCCTTTTTACAAATGATGCACTTCTCCATCACCTTATGCACATCCCGAAAAAGGTGTGGCCAAAAGAAGTGTTCTTTTAGAGCCTCCAAAGTCTTCTCCTTGAAATGACTAGCCAAGCTGCCCCCATGCACTTCCTTGATTAGGGACTCTCGGATTCCCCCACAAGGAATGCAAAGCTTCCCTCCCTTGAACAAATAGCCATCCATGAGGTGATAGCCACAATCCACCTTCTTTAAGCTCAAATCATACCAATGGCCAAAATCTTTGTCATCCTTATAAGCTTCCTTGATCCAATCAAAAGAAAAGAAGTTAGTAGAAAGCTCGGCTAGGAGAACAAACCTCCTTGAAAGCGCATCAGCAACCACATCGCTATGTCCTTTTTTATACTTGATGATGTACAGGTATCTTTCAAGAAACTCCACCCATTTTGCATGCCTTTTATTTAACTTGCCTTGGCTCTTAGTATGCTTGAGAGCTTGATGGTCGGTATGGATGATAAATTCCTTGGATAAAAGGTAGTGTTGCCAAACTTCCAAGGATCGGATAAGCGCATAGAATTCCTTATCATAAGTTGAATAATTCAAGGTAGCACCCTTGAGCTTCTCACAAAAATAGGTTAGGGGCCTCCCTTCTTGCATAAGGAACGCACCAATTCCCAATACGGATGCATCACATTCTACTTGAAAAACTTTGAAGAAATCGGGGAGCATGAGCACGAGTGCTTCACAAAGCTTGAGTTTGATTAACTCGAAGCTTTCTTGAAAACTCGAGGTCCTTAAAAACTGTAATACCCAAACTTTTTGAAGGAACAAGATCCTAACATCTTAATATATATGTTTATGTATTAATTGCCTTAAAACTTAAGTTAATACTAATCTAAATTAATTAGTAAAGCTAACCATAGTTAAAGGATATGACACCTCCACCTTACATTTCCTCCTTAATCAATGATATAATTTGAATAAATATTATTCATAGAATATTATTAAATGAAAATTATGATTTTATATATTAAAGTAGTGAAGCAATAAGAAAGTGCCACATGTCACCATTAGATTAGTGCCTAATCATGATTAAGGTTTAATTAGTGAATGATTAAGAGGTAATTAAGGTTTACTAATCATGATTAATTAAGTTAATCTTGAAGATTATATTAGTACTAATCTAGATTAATTAATTTAAGCATGTATGATTAAAAGATGATAATTAAGGTATTTTTACAAATATAAGCAAAAGTAAGGGCAAATATGAATTTTAACATGGACAAATTGGATAATAAGGTAATTTTACCCTAAGAACTCTCTAGAAAAGCTGAGAAACCCACGAATTCTTCAGCTCTCTTCCTGATTCTCTCTGTTTTTGGAAGATTAAGTGAGGTTCTATTGTTGGAATAAAGTTTTGGTGAAGAGTTTTTATGTTTAAAGCAAGTTTAGTTCACTCTAGAAGGAAATAAGAGTAAAGAAGAGGAAACAAACGACTCAAGGGTTTCAGTTTCGATATTCCCTATTCTAAGGTATCAACTCTAACCCTAAGAACATTTTTAAATTGATGAATTGATTCGGAATGGTTAATTAAGCATGTTGGTGATGTTTATATCAAGATTATTCAAAAAAATTTGAGAAAATTAGGCAGATTTAAGGTTTGTAATTTTACTGGAAGTTCCAATTTTCAAATGACTTGAAACGCATCTAATGATTTGAAACATACATTTTAAGGAGATGAAGGACACGTGAATCGCCTCAATCCCAGTAGTATAACTTAAGTTATGACCGGTTGAAGTTTCTATTGTACAACAGTTACTCGAAATAATGTATCTGTACAGTTTTTGAATTAGGCATATAACATATGTTTAATATCTTCAAATTACTTTTATTTCTTCTTATGAATTGGATTAGACATCTCAAGAAACATTTAGACACCTTAATCGCATTATTTGGATTGTTCTAGCTAAAGTTACAATCGATTGAAGATCATGTTATACCAAAGTGATACTTTAAAATTAATGAATTATGTTACTTTTGTTTTTCAAGTGCAGCAACATATTGATTTAAGTTTTTCAATAAGGCTAAGGATTTAAGGTAAGTTAATGTTGCATGTGATTGGCCCTAAAGGGGACTACATTACAAAGATTAGGATTTTATGATTTTGCAATATTTTGGATTTTTTCGGTGTATTGCACAATACACCGACCTCAATTTATTTGAGGATATGTTTGTGTGCCTTGTTTGATGATTGATTGATTTTTGGTGTTAGAATAAAGATACATGTTTAGAATGCTTGCAATGTTGAATTATATATTTTATTGTATGTTAACATGTTCATGCATCATGGTTTTAAGAAAAATACGAAAATGATTTGCATGCATGATTTTCATGATAATATGCAACAGGTCGTTGAGGGAGGAGCTCGAGTTAGACTGCCTTGAGGGAGGCCAAATGGTGTCTACTCTCTCTCGTGGTAGCTTCAACGATCAAACCAATGAAAGAATAAAATGAACAAAATGTACGTAAATAGTTATATGTTGAGCGGGTTTTGAGTTTGGCTGTCCCAAGAGGTTAGATCAAATGGTGCCTACTCTCCCATAGACGGTATTACCCTCATTAACTGGACTGTTAAGTGAAAGAAAAGAAAAGAAATGAACGATACCAAAATTGCATTGTTTTTATAAAGTAGCTTATGCATAAAGGTCTCATAAAATGTTTTATTATTATGGATTAACTTACTGAGCGTTAGACTCATTAGATAAGCTTTGTAATGTAGGTGATGAGATAGATATTATGGATTTTACTTATCATGGATAGATGCTTGAGGTGGTGAAGTACGTCCATTGCAGAAGTATGCAGCTGTTAATGCAATTTTGATCGGTGGGCGACCCATGTAAATGGAAATGTTTTGTTTGAAAACTAATGTATAATATTATACTTGGTCTATAACTGTTTTGTAATAACTTAGTTTTAATGTTAAAGTAAAAGTATGTTTTGATTACTTATTACGAATATAATTGATTTTGATGAAGTTAAATAAAAGTCTTCCGCTGTATTTTATTTCAAGGATTTCAAATTGATAAGTTTTACCTTAAATTGTTTAAAGTTAAGTACATGTGTTTAGAAAAAGAAAAAATTTTAAGCAAGGGAAAAATGGGATGTCACACCCTAAGCCCTAAGCCCCAAGCCCCAAGCCCCAAGCCCAACCCGAAGCACTAACCCCTAAGTTGTAAGACCTTAGCCCTAAACTCAAAGCCCTAAGCTCTAAGCCCTAAGTCTTAAACCTTAAGCCCTAAGCCCTTAGTCCTAATATCTAAGCCTTAAGTCGTAATCCTTAAGCCTCTTAAAGCCCTATGACTAATCCAACAACCAAAGCCCTAACCCCTATGCAGACCTAATCCCAAGGCTAAAGCCTTAAGCCCTAACTTGTATGCCCTAATCCTTAAGCTTTCGGCCACATGTTCTAAGCTGTAAGGCCAAACCCAAAATGCTAAGCCATAAGCTGGAAGCCTAAGCCAAAAAGCCCTTAACCCCTAAGCCCAAGCCAAAAGCCCTTACCCTTAAGCCCAAGCCAAAAGCCCTCACCATATGACATGCCACGGATTGGCATACCGAATGGAGCAATCACCCGAGCCCAAGCTCGGGAATTTTCTAACATATTTTTTAATTTTGCAGGAAAATTAATTGATGAACTATACATTTCTAAGCCAAATTTAGAGGATCAAACAAGGCCAAAACACGTGATTATTGGCATGGAGAAAAGGTGGACTTACAACCAAGAATCGAGCCTCCCGGAATCAAGCCCGCACATGAACCCAGTTGAAGTTCACGTTGCATGGTGAGTTAAAGTCACATGCGAATGTGACCAAATGTCCCACGACTCAACTCATCAACACTTCAATGGAGTGAAGGAATTTTATTGCATTTTTTAGTATAATTTTACGTTAATTTTTACATTACATTTTAGGAGAACCCGAGAAGGTTTCTCGGCTAGATACATTTTAGTTATTTTGCATGCTTTTGCATGGGGTTTTGCATGAGGGATTCTTGGCTGAAAGAAGGGTATTTTGGGCTAAGACAGAAAGGAAAATTGGCTGAAGGGGTGCAAGATCACGTGGCCATCACATTCTTGCATTCTCATTGGTCCAATTTTCCCTCCTTTATTTTCATTTCCAGCATGCATGTTGCATGACTTTGGCTCATAATTTTCCCTCCTTTTTTCCTCTCTTTTCAGCTGATAAAACCTCCCCCAATGCTTGCTTGTAATTTCAATTTGGATTTTGAATTAAAGTTGCTTTGAGCATCTCCCTCTCACGGGCATTTCAAACTTCAAACCGGCAGCAGGCGCACCTCCGGCCACCGTAGGTTATCTCAAAGGAATCCTCCCTCCAAGCTGGAGATTTCCTAGTGCTTCAATACTCCAGCCTTCTTCAAGGACTTTAGGGTGAGGTTGAAGGTCACAACCTCTTTCTTCCATCAATATTTTTCGTTTGGTTTTAAGTTCTTTCCACCGGCAGATTTCCGGCCACCACCAAATATGCTGTTACTGTTACATAACATTCCGACCGATCCATCCACGTGATTTCCTTCATTTTTGGAGGACTATCACCTATCTTCTTCTCAGAGTTCCACCCAAAATTTTAGCCCTAAAATCGATTGCATCGTTGAGTTATAGCCATCCAAATTCCAGTCCCGATTCTGGAATTATGGGATTATCGTTTTTCCATTTAACCTAACCCGATTCTCCCACTTCCTAAATCTAAACCCCCTCCATTCCGTGTCACATAAGCCCAAAGACTTTAGTTCTAAATCGTAAGCCCTTCTTCATAAGCCTTATGCCATAAGCCGTAATCTGTAAGCTTAAAGGCTAAAGGCCAAAGTCTAAAGCCCTAAGCACCTAAGCCCTAAGCACTAAGCCGTAAGTCCTAAATTGCAAACCCTAAGCCCTAAGCTCTAGGCCATATATAAAGCTATATGTCCTAAGGCCGAGACCAAAGTTCATAGGCCTAAGCCCTCTGCAAAAGAATAAAGATCTAAGCCGAAAGTATAGCTCTAAGCCCAAAGAATAAAGCTCTCAGCCAAAAGATCATAATCGTAAGATCTCAAGCGAAAGGCATAGCTCTAAACCCAAATCCAAAAGCTTCTAAGCACAAAGCCTAAGCCCTAACCACTAATCCTTAAGCCATAAGCCACACGCCCTTAAGCCCAATGCTCCAAGAAATATTCTAAAAGCAAAAAGCCCAAAGCCCAAAGCCCTAATCCCAAAACCCTAAGTTGTAAGCCCTAAGCCCTAAGCCCTAAGCCAAAAGCCATCAACCTAATGTTCCAAACCCTAAGACCAAAGCCTAAGCATGAAGCCCCAAGCTCTAAGCCACAACATCTAAGCCTAAAGCAGTTAACTTGAATTCCAAAACTCAAAGTCGAAAGACCAAAGCCTTATGCCCTAAGCCATAAGCTTAAAGCCTTAAGCCCCAAGCTCTAAGCCCAGAGCCCTAGGCCTTAAGCCCTACACCTTGAGCCCAAAGCCCTTATCTCTAAGCTTTAAGCATCAAGCTCTGAGCACTAACATTTAAGCCTAAAGCTCTAAGCCCTAAGCCCTAATCATGAAGTCCTAAGTCCTAAGTTTTAAACCTAAGCCCTAAGACCTAAGACCTAAGCCCTAAGCCCTAAGCCCTAAGTCAAAAGAATTATGCCCTATGCCCTAAGCCTAAGCCCTAAGTCTTAAGCCATAATCCTTAAGTCCTAAGACTATGCCCTAAGGCCTAAGTCGTAATCCCAAAGTTCAAAGCCTTAAGTATAGGCCAAAGACCGAATCCCAAACCCTTAGCCTTTAGTCTTAATCCTTAGCCCAAAGCCCTAACCCCGAAGTCCTTAGCCAAAAGCCCTAAGCCCTAAGCTGAAAGCCCTAAATTCTAAGTTATAAGTTATAATCCTAAGTCGTAAGCTATAAGAATTAAGCCCTTAGCCCAAATTCTAAAGCCCTAGGCCCTATTACCAAAGTTTGACCTATGCTCTCAGCCAAAGGACTAATCCTTAAGCACAAAGATCTAAGCACTAAGTCATAGGGCTAAAGCCCTAAGCCTCCATCTCGAAGGCTTAAACTCTATATTCAAAGCACTTAGTTTGAAGTACTAAGCCCTAAGCCCTAACACCTAAGCCAAAAGACTAGAGCCCAAAGCCCTAAGCCTTAGTCCTAAACTTGAAGCCTTAAGTCCTAAGCCCAAAGCCCAATGTTGTGTGCCTTAAGCTCTAGCCTTGATGTGCCTTCCTTGGGGGTCGGTGCACCGTGGGTCGAAAGAATGCGCGCACGCGGGGCTCGGATTGGTGGTGCGTGCGGCAAACAGGAAAATGGGTCGTGCAATTTTTGGAGTTGTGTTGCGGAAGCGCATTGTGGTGGAAATAATGGGGAATGGTCAAGATAAAGTGGAGATGGCTCGATGAAATATGGTAATGGCTCGGAAGGTGGAAAAGGTGATGAATTTCATGTAATGGAAGGGTTGAAAGCTCAGGGAATGGAATGGTTAAAATCTTGCGAGTTTTGGTGTTGGGATGGATGGGCAATTCGAATACTTGAGAAATCAAAGTATTCTCCTCGGTAGACCTCGCCCGCACTCGGATGTGACGCACCGATCGTACGTGCAAAGGATTGACGTTCTCGGCAGAATATTACGCACCGGAGAAGTATACGTTGGAGAGAGCTTCAAACCTTTTTGGAAGAAGGTGAAATGCACAATTTTACTCTAAAATTCACTCTCATCATTAAAGTGTAAGGTGTTACACTTAAATAGAAAAAAACGTAACAGATAAAAAGCTAAGAAAGATAAATTAAGCCCTTGGATGACTTGAATGCCTAAGATTGCTTCGGAAGGTCTCTGGTTGACTTTAGGCTCGGTTCATGAAGATTGGCACGGTTGGTTTTTGGTCTTGACCGAAGGTGATCGTGGTTGACCAAGAGGTGGAACCGGTTGTAATAATCTTCGAGCCATGAAAGATTGGCTCGTGCCAATTTGGATCCGAGGCTTCTAAAAGGCTCTCGGTGGTCTGAAAGAGGTGCACGTGGTCTTGTTTCTCGGTTGTCCGGCAATGGTTCATGAATGTGCGCGGGCGACTTGAAAAAGACCAAACCGGTGGTTGATCCGATCGCGGATATGGTGGGATCTGCGAGGATATTGTGTAATGTTGTTGCTTGAAGATCCTCTGAAGATTCAACAGATTGATCACGGATTTTATGGATGAAAATCCCTTGTGGCCCTCCGGTTGTTGGTGAACGGTCTTGTGTGCGCGGTTTGACCTTATCTCCATGTCATCACGAGATTTGTTCGTGCCATTTTGAAAAGGTTGTTGTCCAACGATCCTCCTTCAAATATGGCAGCTTTAGCATGGCTGGATTTGCATGAAAGTCGTGCTTGACCGAGAGTGATCTTTGGTTGTCCATTGGATGCGTGCTCGGTTGATCTTATCTCGGATTTCTTGGGATTCACTCGTGCTAATTTTGCAATATCATTTTCCAACGACTTTCCTATGAATATGGTAACTTTAGCACGGATTATATGGATGAAAATCCCCTTTGTTTTGCCGATGGTCTGTTTTTGTGTGTGCCCGGTGGATACTCTTCGGACATCTTGAGATTTTCCCGTGTCAAACTCGAACCTTATCTTTTCCTTGACCAAATAACCAGATTACTTAAAGATTTAAGTCAAGTGGCAGATGTAATTTGGTCAAGGTCTTCTAGTGGGCCGAGGCTTGACCATGGGCCGGTCAATGTTCGGCCAATGTGGTCCTTCGTGGGCCTTCGCCTATGGAATGTGCGTTCCTCTTCTTGGGCTGTCTTCTCTTCCTTTTCTAAGGCTAATTGCTGGCTGAAAGAAATAAACTAAGTGTGACCAAAAATATGGTCCATGGTTGAACACTTGATCCGTGGGGATTTCGATCGAGCGTTCTCCCATGTCGGTCACTTATTCCAACGGGCCGAAGCCCTAGAGGACTTCGGTAAAGCCGACGACCGAGGCTTGGGTGGTCGTCGGGTTGTGGTCGTGGGGCTGGGCTCCGGGCGTGTCATGGCCGTGTGGGCCGGTGTGTCTCGGCCTGGCGCGCTGGGCGTCTGGTCGTGGTCGTGGGGCTGGGCGCCGGCGTGTCATGGTCTGGAGGCCCGAGCGTGTCACGGCTGGGAGCCTCGGCTGCGCCACTGTCTGGCGCGCTTAGCTCGTCGTGGCCGGACATGCTCGGCCGCCCACCAAGCAAAGTCCTTAGCCGCTCCCGAATTGCCTTCGATATTGTCTCCGAGGCTATGTTTCCTGCAAAACGAGCAACTAAGTTAGTAAAAAATCCCGTGCTCATCGGGGCTATGTCCATGATGTGCTCTCGTTGCACATCAAGCCTAAAGGACAAAGCTCTAAGCCCAAAGTTCAAAGGCCTAAGTCTTCTGGCGACAACCTAAGCCCTATGCCTAAAGCAACAAACCTTAAGCCTTAATCCTTAAGCCCAAAGCCAAAAGCCCTCAACCCAATGCAATAAATCCTTAGACGAAATCCCTAAGCCTCAAGCCCAAGCGCTTTGCCCTAACACCTAGGCCCAAAGCGCTGAACTCAAAGCTCGAAGTACAAAGCCCTAATCTTGAAACCCAAAGCCCTAAGTCGTAAGCCCTAAGACTAAAGTCTAAAGCCCTAAGCCTAGAGCCCTAAGACTAAATGTCAACGCTCTAATCATTTAGAAAAAAGCCCATAGCCATATGCAGTAAGCCAAAGGCCTTTAGACCAATGTTCAAAGCCTTAAGCTCTATGCCTGATGCCCTAAAAAATAAGCTTTAAACCCTAAGTAATAAATTCTAAGCTCGATTCCCAGAGTCCAAAATCCTAAGCCTTAAGCCTTAAGACAGAAGTTCAAAGCCCTAAGCCTTAAGTCCTGAACCCTAAGCCCTAACACCTAAGCCTATAGCCTTGATCATAAAGATGTAAGCCTTAGTCATAATCCCAAAGCCATAGGACCTAAGCCGTAAGCCCTAGGGCATAAGGCTTAAGCCCAAAGCCCTAAGCTCCAAGTTCTAGGACCAAAGTTTAAAGCCCTAATCACTCAAACATATGCCCTAGTGCAAAGCACAAAGTCATAAGCCTTTAGCCATAAACACTAACACTTTGGTTGAAATCCCTACACCCAAAGCCCTAAGCCTTAAGCGCAAAACCTTAATCTTGAAGCCCTACACCACAAGCTCAAAGCCAAAAAACCTATGACCTGAGCCCTAGCCCTATGCCCAAAGCCTTAAGCATTAAGTAATAGCTCAAAACTCTAATTCCAAAGACCTAAGCCTTACGTCCTAAGCCATAAGTCCAAAGATCTAAGCCCAAGGCACTATGTTTTAATGATATGTTTCAAAAAAGGGGAGGAAGAAAAATGATCACTACTCATGGGTATGGAATGAGAAAACCTGGGAATCCTCAAATAAGTGAAGTTAGGACGTCCGTATCTGTAGTTTAGTATGGATTTTGGAACTGAAATTTTGAGGGGGTCTCAAGGTAGTAATGGGGAGCTTACCCTCCAAAAATGAGGGGTAAAGCTTGGGGAAAACATAAGGTATGCAGGGAAGAGGGAAGAATGCTCAAAAGCTAGCCTAAAATTGTGATAAAAGGAGATTGTTGGAAGAACTAGGGAAAAGTAACTGGGATGGAGGAAGAGCTGAGGGATTGCACTCTTACCCCAAAGACCATAAGTATGACTGAAGAAATGCAGAAAGGACTAGCTCCCCTATCTCGGAAGGGAAGCCAACACCAAAGGATAACTCTCGGGGCTTAGGACTTAGGGCATACGGGCTAGGGGTTTTGGATTACTACTAAGCCTTAGTAGTAATCCAAAACCCCTAGCCCCTATGCCCTAAGCCCTATGGCATAAGGCTTAAGCCCAGAGCCTAATTCTAAGCTCAAAGCTTGATGCCCAAAGCACTAAGCTCAAATCCCTAAGCTTGAATCCCTAAGCCCAAATCCTTAAGCCCTAAGCCAAAAGCCTAAAGCCCTAAGCCCTAAGCCCTTAGCCTTAAGACAAAATCCCAAAGCCCTAAGTCATAAGCTAAATGCCTTAACCCCTAAGCCCTTTGTAACTGAGGAAAACTTATTATTCTTTATACTTATTATTATTTATATTTTAAAACGTTTTATAAATATAGCGGAAAACTTTATTAAAAGCAAACCCATTTAAATTATAAAACCAACTCACAATTTACATTTCATGTTAAAAAAACATAAGGTTTACAAACCATTACAAGCTTGGAGCAGCCCAAGCATCTTCTCACTTGGGAAGTCTTGGAAAAGGAGGTCTAGATCGGGGCACCTTCAAGCTTGGAACACCTCGGAAGAAAAGGCAAGGCCGAAGCAAGGGAGGGAAGGAACCCGAGTTCATACTGGGTCTAGGTCGGCCTTAGGTCGGGCCCCATGGAGCATGGCACAAACCCGACCTGCCCTTCCTTTTTCTAGCTTTATTATTCCCTTTTAAAATTTGCAAAAACAATTATTTAGGGTTTTGTGGGTTTTGCATGAATTTGATGTGGGTTTCCATGGGTTTGGTGTGGGTTTTATCTTTTGCATGGGTTTTTGCTTTTTGGAATGCATGGATGACAGCAGGAGGAAGGTGCACCATTTTCGTGGACGACACTCCCTTGGCCTCCCCAAATCGGGTAAAGGTTAAGTGATCCTTTCTCCCCTTTTCTTTTGGGCAAACACCAATTCGGGTAAGTTCTTGTTAGCCATCCAATTTGGTTGTTTCTCTCCAATGTGAGGGAGATTAAAACTCTCCTATCACTGATCATTGTAGTTAGTTGAAGTTTGAATACAAAAGTGCTTTACATTTTCTCCTTGGCTGTGGGTTTTCCGTTCTCCAAGACTCGGTTTTCCGGTGAGTAATATCTGGCGACCCGAGAGCGTTTCTTCAAGGTTTTGGCTTCCCTTCCGAGCTAGGGTAAGCTAGGCTGTGCTACACGTCTTCAGCCACTCTCCCGTGGCCTTAGGGTCAGCGTGTAATCCCCATTAGCTCTTCTCCATCTCTGGTTATCTTTCATTTTTCCGACCAACACCATCCTCTTTTCCGATAACCCTCATTTTGGCACCCGATATTCCCCTCTGCATATCTCCCGATTCCCAAAAGCTTTTACCCTCATTTTTTGAGGTTAAACTCTTCTCTCATTCGTAGATAATCCCTCCAAATCTAGGTTGCAAAATTCATATACAACTCGAGAACTCCCTTTCTTTATATGACCCCTTTCCGGCCCATTTCTTCCTTTCTTACTCACCCGAAGCCCCTTTTATTCCTTCTTCCACTCTTGAAGCTTGTCATTTGGTATCAGAGCCATTCATCCCTTCCCACCCTTCCTTTTTGATATTATTTTTGCTATCTTGTGGAGTTAAAGCATGATGACTCGAAGTGGAGCAAACCACAACACAAACCGAGACCATATTCCACCACAAAATCTACCTCCGGTGACCCCTAACCCGGAAGTTCCGGAGTCAAGCATACAAGGCCAGCTCGATGAGATTCATAAAAAGTTTGAGATGGTTTGTCAAATGCTGGAAGCAGCTTTTCCTCCAATGAGGCCCCCTCCAACCCCTGCTCCAAGGAGAAGACCCGGAAGTGACATGAGGAGGCCCCGACAACAAACAACTGAGGACTCCGATGAAGATTTCGGTTACAATGACCAACCCACCCGAGAAGATAAAATGAGAAATATCAAGGTAACCATTCCATCCTTTAATGGTTCCTGCAATTGTGATGCATTCCTTGATTTTTTTTGAAAAAGTAGATAAAGTATTTGATTGCTATAACTATTCGGAACAGTTGAAGTTACAATTAGTTTCTTTGGAGTTAACCGGATATGCTAGCTTATGGTGGGATAGTTTGAAGGCCCAAAGGAGGCGTGATGGTGAGGATGATATTCCTACTTGGAGGGCAATGAAACTCTTCATGAGAAAGAGGTTTGTATCGAGCCACTACAAACAAGAACTCTTCCTCCAACTCCAATCATTGAAACAAGGAAGCCTTTCGGTGGAGGAATATTTGACCGAATTTGAAACTCTTAGGATTCGGTGTGATCTAGATGAACCCGAGGAGCAAATCATTGCAGGGTTTAAACAAAGAGATTGGAGATATAGTGGAACTACAACCTATTGATACCATGGATGCAATCATTCAACTTGCCATGAAAGTGGAAAGGCAAGTGAATAGAAAAGGAAACGGGGTGGCTAACCGATTTGCTACCAAGACCACCCCTCCCTACAAGCCCTTTTCTAACCCCGAGGAGAAACCCCTTTTGTGAAGCCTTGGTCCCAAAAGAAAGAAGGTGAGGGGAAGCCTAATGATGATGGCAATCGGCCTCGATCAAGGGAGATTAAATGTTTCAAATGTCTTGGCTTAGGCCATATTGCCTCTCAATGTCCAAACAAGAGAGTCATGATTCTTAGAGAGGACACCAATGAAGTGGTGAGCAAGGATGAAGTGCTGGAAGATGCTCGAGAGGAGCAAGAACCCAAGGAGGAGATTTTCCATGCTCAAGAGGGACCCCTTTTGATGGTAATCCGAAGAGTTCTATCCTCCCAAGTCCGAAGTGAAGATTTCCAAAGGGAGAACATATTCCATAGTAGGTGCCTTATTCATGGAAAGGTATGCTCTCTTATCATAGATGGTGGGAGTTGTACAAATGTAGCATCTCGGGATCTTGTGGAAAAATTGGGGCTCGAGACTATGATGCATCCGAACCCTTACAAGTTGAGATGGTTGAACGATAAAGAAGACATCAAGGTAACCAAACAAGTTAACTTGGAGTTTTCAATTGGTGGATACAAAGATAAAGTGCTTTGTGATGTGGTGCCGATGAGTGCAAGCCACATTTTTTTGGGAAGGCCGTGGCAATATGATAGGCGGGTCCTTCATGATGGGTACACAAATCACTACTCCTTCAAGTTCCAAGGGAGAGCAATCAAGTTAGCTCCCCTTGGTCTGGATCAAATTGCTAAGGATGAGACCACAAGGAAGGAAGGTATGACTAAATCTAATTTCTTCATATCTAAGAAAGAATTATTGAAGTCTATTTTGGAAGGAGGGCCGGTTGTGATGCTGATGTTTTGAGAGAGGATGGAGGAAATTGAATCGGTTCCCAAGGAGGTCCTAACACTTCAAGAGGAGTTCCAAGATTTTTTTCCTGAAGAGTTACCACAAGGGTTGCCACCCCTTAGAGGCATAGAACACCAAATCGATCTACAACCGGGAGTGGTGCATCCTAATTGGCAATCTTATAGGCTGAATCCCGAGGAAGCCAAGGAGCTTCAAAGGCAAGTGCAAGAGCTTCTAGACTAGGGGTACATTCGAGAATCATTGAGTCCTTGTGCCGTACCAGCCCTGTTGGTTCCAAAGAAGGATGGTAGCTTCCGGATGTGTGGATAACCGAGCCATCAATCAAATAACAATCAAGTACCGATTCCCAATTCCTAGACTCGAAGACTTGTTGGATGAGCTTAGTGGAGCAACTTATTTCTCAAAGGTTGACTTAAAGAGCGGTTACCATCAAATTCGGATGAAGGAGGGGGACGAATGGAAGACGGCTTTCAAGACCAAGTATGGTCTTTTCAAATGGTTAGTAATGCCTTTTGGGCTATCTAATGCCCCAAGCACGTTTATGAGACTTATGCATTTAGTGCTTAAAGAATTCTTGGGCAAGTTCATAGTAGTTCATTTCGATGATATCTTTGTATATAGTGCGGATTTTCATACTCATCTTGGACATCTTAAATTGTTATTTGAAACTCTCCGTGCTACTAGATTGTTTGGTAATTTGAAGAAGTATGCTTTTGTGCAAGAGTGGATCCATTTGTTAGGGTTCATTATTACTTTCGAGAATGGCCCACTCCTAAGAGTGTTTCGGATGTAAGGAGTTTCCATGGGCTTGCTTCTTTTTATAGGAGGTTCATTCATGGGTTTTAAATCCATTGTTGCCCCCTTGACCGATTGCACCAAAAACGGGAGAGAGTTTGTTTGGACCTCAAGTTGTCAAGAAAGCTTTGAGTTAATCAAGCTCAAGCTTTGTGAAGCACCGGTGCTCATGCTTCCCGATTTCCTCAAGGTTTTTGAAGTGGAGTGTGATGCCTCCGGAATGGGAATTGACGTGGTTCTTATGCAAGAAGGGAGACTCCTAGCCTATTTCAGTGAGAAGCTTAAGGGTGCTACCTTGAATTACTCCACGTATGACAAGGAATTCTATGCAGTTATCCGAGCCTTGGAAGTTTGGCAACACTATCTATTATCCAAGGAAATTATCATCCATACCGACCATCAAGCTCTGAAGCATATTAAGAGCCAAGGAAAATTGAATAGAAGACATGCTAAATGGGTGGAGTTCCTTGAAAGGTACCCGTATATCATCAAGTATAAGAAGGGAGAAAGTAATGTGGTTGTGATGCTCTCTCAAGGAGGTTTGTTCTCCTAACCGAGCTTGCTACTAACTTCTTTGGTTTTGATTGGATCAAGGAAGCTTATAAGGGAGACCACGACTTCGGCCATTGGTATGACTTGAGCTTAAAGAAGGTGGATTGTGGCTATCACCTCATGGATGGCTATTTGTTCAAAGGGGGAAAACTTTACATCCCGTGTGGGGGAATCCGAGAGTCTCTAATCAAGGAAGCCCATGGAGGTGGCTTGGCAAGTCATTTTGGGGAGAAGAAGACTTTGGAGGCCCTAAAAGAACACTTCTTTTGGCCACACCTCTTTCGGGATGTGCATAAGGTTTTTGAGAAGTGCATCACTTGCAAAAAGGCCAAGAGTAGGGTGTTACCCCAAAGATTATATATGCCCTTACCCATCCCTAATCACCCTTGGGTAGAATTGAGTATGGACTTTGTCCTCGGTCTTCCTCGGACTTGTAGGGCTAACGACTCGATCTTGGTGGTGGTTTACCGATTCTCAAAAATGGCTCATTTCCTAGCTTGTTCCAAGACCGATGAAGCTAGTAATGTGACCGAATTATTCTTCAAGGAGTTCGTGCGTTTGCATGGTGTTCCGAGGTCCATAGTCTAGGATCGGGACACCAAGTTTTTGAGTGCTTTTTGGAAGACCCTATGGAAGAGGGTGGGAACCAAGCTCCTTTTTAGCACCTCTTTTCACCCCCAAACCGATGGGCAAACCAAGGTTGTTAACCGAACTTTGGGAGGCTTGTTGAGGAGCATAGTTAGCAAGAAGCTTACGGATTGGGACATTCAACTCCCCTACATAGAGTTTGCTTATAATAAGAGTGTGCATAGCGCCACTCAAATGTCTCTTCTTGAGGTAGTATACGGCTTCAACTCGTTGACCCCTCTTGACTTGGTGCCTATACCCTCAGATGAAGTTCTAAATCCGAACGGGGCCAAGAAGGCCGAACTAGTGAAAGCTATGCATGAGACGGTGAGCAAGGCAATCCAAAAGGCTAATGAATCTTATGCTAAGTATGTTAACCGCGGGAGGAAAGCAACAAATTTCAAGGAGGGAGACTTGGTATGGCTACACCTAAGGAAGGAGAGGTTTCCGAAGCAAAGGAGCTCCAAGCTAGCACCTAGAGCCGATGGACCTTTCAAGATTTTAGAGAAGGTTAATGCCAATGCCTACAAGCTAGAGCTACCCGGGGAGTATGGAGTTTCGGCCACCTTCAATGTGTAAGACCTTTCTCCTTATGTTGGAGATGAAGTGGAGAAACAAGAGGAGGGAGAATCACCCTTGGATTTGAGGACAAATCATGAAATACCCCGGGAGGATGACATGCCACGAGATGCCTTGCATGAAGCCACACCTCAAGGAGCAATCGCCCGATCTTGAGCCAAGGAGTTTACTAATAAATTTGTCTTTTTTGTAGGAAATGTTGAACGCAAAATAACTTTGGACGAACCAACCCCGAAGGACTTGGAGCAGCGCAAGCATCTTCTCACTTGGGAAGTCTTGGAAAAGGAGGTCGAGATCGGGGCACCTTCGAGCTTGGAACACCTCGGAAGAAAAGGCAAGGCCAAAGTAAGGGAGGGAAGGAACCCGGATTCATACCGGGTCTAGGTCGGGCTTAGGTCAGGCCCAATGGAGCATGGCACAAACCCGACCGGCCCTTCCTTTTTCTAGCTTTATTATTCCCTTTTAAATTTTGCAAAAAACAATTATTTAGGGTTTTGTGGGTTTTGCATGGGTTTGGTGTGGGTTTCCATGGGTTTGGTGTGGGTTTTATCTTTTGCATGGGTTTTTGCTTTTCGGAATGCTTGGATGGCAGCAGGAGGAAGGGGCACCATTTTCTTTGCCAAATCGGGTAAAGGTTAAGTGGTCCTTTCTCCCCTTTTCTTTTGTGCAAACACCAATTCGAGTAAGCTCTTGTTAGCCTACCGATTTGGTTGTTTCTCTCCAATGTGAGGGAGATTAAAACTCTCCCATCACCGATCATTGTAGTTAGTTGAAGTTTGAATACAAAAGTGCTTTACATTTTCTCCTTGGCTGTGGTTTTTCCGACCTCCAAGACTCGGTTTTCCGGTGAGTAATATCTGGAGACCCGAGAGTGTTTCTTCAAGGTTTTGGCTTTCCTTCCGAGCTAGGGTAAGCTAGGCTGTGCTACACGTCTTCAGCCACTCTCCCATGGACATAGGGTAAGCGTGTAATCCCCATTAGCTCTTCTCCATCTCCGGTCATCTTTCACTTTTTCGACCAACACCATCCACTTTTCCGATAACCCTCATTTTGGCACCCGATATTCCCCTCTGCATATCTTCCGATTCCCAAAAGCTTTTACCCTCATTTTTGGAGGTTAAATTATTCTCTCATCCGTAAACCATCCCTCCAAATCTCGGTTGCAGACTCCATATGCAACTTGAGAACTCCCTTTCTTAATATCACCCCTTTCCGGCCCATTTCTTCCTTTCTTTCTCACCCGAAGCCCCTTTTATTCCTCTTCCCACTCTTGAAGCTTGTCATTATCTAATCAGATGGTTAAGATCCATCCAAAAGATTCTATCTAACGCACCAAAATGAAGGAAGATGTGGACCAATGAGGAGGGTCACGCTCCTCCCTTCTGAACCGGTCATAATGTCCTTCATTTTGTGGCTAAAGTACCCTCTTATCAGCTAAGGAAAACCCCCCATTTAAATCCATGCAACCCATACAACAAGTTCAAGTAAAAAAATAACCTAACCTGGGAAACGTAAACCCTAAAATTAAAATGCATAAAATAATAAGCAAACATCAATTATGCTTCAATCCTTTTAGAGTTCCTGGAGTGTTATGTCTCGGGATTTGATGAGGTGGAGTGCTCTCCAATTTCTTCATGTATCTTCATAGTTTTATCAACCGGTAGTTTCTCTATCCAAGTTAGCATGTAGGTCGGGCTCTCTTTGTCCAAATCCTTGGGTTCCAATACTTTAAAATTGTGTAGAGCCTCTCCTGCAAAAAGAACAAACTTATTAGAAAAATCCCAAGCTCGGGCTCGGGTAATGGCTCCTTTTGGTGTAATTTTGGATAGGGTATCCCGAGGCATGTCATCCTCCCTGGGTACTTTCGGATTTGACCTCAAATCTTATTGTAGTTCATGCTCCCCTTGTACCTCTTCTTGATCAACAATATAAGGGGAAAGGTCTTGTAAGTTAAAAGTGGTTGAAACTCCATATTCTTGGGGTAGTTCTAGCTTGTAAGCATTCAAGTTGATTTTCTCGGTGATTTTGAAAGGACCATCGGCTGTTGGTGCTATTTTGATCCCCGTTGATTGGGAAATCGTTCTTCCCGGATAAGGCTGTTCTTGGGCTCTCTATGATTCCATCGTTTTACAAAGTTAAATGTGTATAATTTGAACGTTTTACTACTCTTTGGAAACCTTGAAGGATTGGCTACATTTCGTATGAAGACATTGTCTTCATCAGATTGCGGGCCAATTGTCAAATTGGTGGAGAAAGCTTTGGAGGTCCAGTTTTTCCGGATCAAATTGTGGTACCCATGCTTTGTTTCTTGGACCACTAGCATTGGGGCTTCGACTCCTTCTTCCATCCGACCTCCATGCTTTGACTTCAAAGGAAAGAATTGGAGCTGAACAAGGTTGAATTCTTCAATGATATAGGGAGCTACAAAATTAGAAAACACATTAGATAAACATTCATGGCAAGAAAGTTTTTGGGCCCTCCATATCATGTCACTAAGCCCTAACCCTAATCCCTACATAAAAAGCCCTAATAACTAAGCCTTTAGCCCTAATTTCTAATTTCCAAGCCTAAAGCCCAAATCCCTAAACCATTAGTTCAAGCCCTAAGCCCTAGTCCTTAATCATAAAGCCCTAAGCCCTATCACCTAACCCAAAAGCACTAAGCCCTAAGTCCTAGTCCCATTAGCCCTAACGCCTAAGCCCAAAGCCCTGAGCCATAAACGTAAGCCCTAAGCCCCTAGGCTCTAAGCCGTAAGGCCTAAAGCACTTAGCCAAAAGCCTTAAGCCCAAAGCACTCAACCAAAAGCCCAAAGCACTCAACCAAAAGCCCTGAGCCTTAAGCCCAAAACCCTAAAGAAAAATCCTTAAATAATTTCTAAGCCCAAAGCCTAAATCCCTTACCCTAAAGCCTTAAACTCTAAGCTCATAGACGTACGCCTTAGGCTCTGATACTTGAGCACAATGCCCTAAGCCTTAAGCCCTAAGTTCTAAGCCTAAAGCCCTATGCTCTAAGTTCAAAGTGCTAGTACATGATCCCTAAGCCCATGTCCTAAGTCCGAAACCCGAAGCCCTAAAACTTAATCCCTATTCCCCAAGCCCAAAGGCCAAAGCCTTGAGCATGAAGCCTTAAGCCACAAACCCAAAGTCCATAGCCCTAATCCTTTATCCTAAAGCCCTAAGCCCTATGTCACATCCTCCTTACGTAAGTAATAAAATAGTAATCTTAAGAGGAAAATCATATGTAATATTTGGTCACTTACTTTACTTCATAAAATGCATACAAAACTTAAACTATGTACTTAAAACGTAAATCGTAGTGGTCAATAATATTAAGTTATACAACATACATTGCAAAACATTTCTTACATAACATTGTATTCAGCAAAACTAAGTACTTAAAACGTTTTATTTACACATATATAAACTTTTCAAAACATGTACTTGTTCGTTTTCATACATCTCCCACGGGTCGACACTTAACGATTCAAACCTTCAGCATGGAATGCCTTCAACCCGATCTGAAAATTCTACATTAAACATGGAGGGTTATCACCCTCAACTTCTTCTTCATCACCTACATCACAAAGCTTAAACAATGAGCCTAAAGCTCAGTAAGAAATCAGGTGATCCTACATGCCTAACATGATCATGAACTTTTCATAAAACATGCATATTCATTTATTTCTTAACATTTCATTGACATTTTCTTAACTTTTATCCGTTTGGGCGTTACGTATCGCCATCCCCTCACAGATCCGTTTCATAACACTTGTCCGCTTGGGCGTTACGTATCGCCATCCCCTCACGGAGGTTTTTCATAGCATTTCTTAATTTCTGTCCGTTCGGGCGTTACGTATCGCCATCCCCTCACGGATTTGTTTCTTAACCTTTATGTACAATTCATGCATGAATGATGAGAGTGTTCCATACCACGCTCATCATCGTTGGGCGACATTTGAAAACCATGCTTGAAAACATTTTCGTATTCTTTATAAAACATGATGCATGATACTTTCGTGCAATGCTTAATAACATTTCATGCTGTTAGCATGCTTAACTTAAAAACAATCAACATAGCACATTCGTCTTCAAAGGTAAGTCCATTGACTTCTATAGCTATTTTTTTATTCTTCACGTACTTAAGCGATACATAAATACATACATCCACAATTCAATGGCAATCATACACCAATCAAACCCATATTATTGGGTCAGTGCACGGTGTGATGCACCCCAAACAGAATCAATACATAATATCCTACATTTTTATCTTACGTAACTCCTTACTATCTACCAAACAAACCCTAACACTCTCTTTGTGATGTAGTCCCACTTAAGGGCCAAACAAGAGTGAGATTCACTTACATGTCTTCCTTGCTTAAGTTTGTCGTGTCAAAGTCTTCAAAGCTCCAATGGGTAACTTTAATCACCTAAACATAACAAAGGTTGACAATCTTAGTCAAACTCGTAATGTTCTGTTTTTGACCTAAATGCCGATGTATATAACTTTTTCTGTATAAATCTAAATTGCATTATTAAGCTATCATTCTCATTCTTAAGATGTCTACTACAACTCATTAGAAGACATCAAGATGAAATTCTGACTTAAGAAGCTCGTATCACTCACCTCTTTAAAATCGGGCAGAATGCACCGAAAATGTTTATGCATGAACTTGTCTTTACTAATTAATGCATTTAATCTATAAAACGTCCAATTCAACCTTCATAACTTATTTCAAACTAAATTTAATCATTAAAAGAGTGGTTTGAATGATTCTTACCTCAAAATATCCGAATTGAAGAGAGGAACACTTTCCTCCAAAGGGTTGAGGGGTTAAACCTTGTTCTAGATTGATCGGTTTTCACTTCTTTCTTAGAAACCCTAAGTTTACTCTGAAATTTGAGAGAAAACAGGAGAGGGAAGAGGTAAGTTTCGTGGCTGAATGAAGAACTTCAGAGCATTACAAGGCACTTAATCGGTTTTGTCTCATTGTGGAAGTTGAAAGGTTAGCATGAGGTGGCTTTCAAGCATGAGGTGTCAACCGTAAGTTAAAAGTTTCATAACATTTTCTACAAAACTTGAATTTTCATGATTCAAACTTCATTCTATTCCTTATTGAGTCTTGTTGAACTTTGTAGAAGACATAAACTTCAAATTGTAAGTTTAAGATTATCAAATGTACGAAATACAAAACATCGTCCAAAAGTTCACATTTCCTTAGTTCAGTTTTCATTCATCAACTTCTAAAATGCATAACTTTTTCACCAAAACTCCTATTGAGTTGTTCAACCTATCAATATTCTCCTTTTGATGTCTTCAACAATTTCTTAGGATACCACTTTGTCAATTAAGCTCATTGGTTGCATGATAAAATGGGAAAACCGAAACTATCTCATTATCGATCTTTAACCCGGTTGTTGTTACCAATCTGTAAGTTTCCGAAACTCATAACTTTCTCTACGAACCTCCAAATCAAGAAATTCTTGTTGCTATAGTTTCATCAACGAATCTAATTAATTTCACTAGAAGGACTTAAACTCATTTAAAGAACTTATCTCCTTTAAAATCAGATAACTTTGTTCATCATTCAACATTGATAGAACTTACAGTACTTGGAAAAGTCGGGTGTTACACCCTATTCCCTAAGCCTAAATCCAAAACCCTAAGCTTAAAGCCCTTAACCCTACGCCCAAAGCATTTTGTAAAAAAAGCCATTAGCCCTAACAAATAATATTTAACCCTAGTTCCTATGCCCAGAGCACTTATACATGAGACCTAAGCCCTAAATCTTAAGACATAAGCCATAAGACCTTATCGCAAAGCGTTGAACCCTTAGCTCAAAGCTCTAAGCTTAAATTCTTAAGTCCTAAGGCTGAGCCTTGAGCCACAAGCACAAATCCCTCCGACCAAAGTTAAAAGGCTTAAGACCAAAGCCTAGATTCCTAAGCCTTTTGACTTAAGCCATAAAAAAAGTCTTAAGCCATAAGCCTAAAGCCCTATCCTAATATCTAAACCCCAAGCCCAAAGCCCTATGCCCAGGCCCTAAATGCTAAGTTAAAAGAAGTGAGCCATAAGCCCTAATACCTTATCCCAAAGCAACAACCCCAAAGCATTAGCCCTAGGTCCTAATGCCAAAATCTAAGTTGTGAGCACTATTGCCTAAGCCCAAGACCCTAACCCAAAAGCCCTAAGCCCTAACCCTAAGCTTGAAGCCCTAATTCTACAGAAATAAAACCCAGAGGCTAAAGCCCTAATCGCTAAGCCAAAAGCCCTAAGCCCAAGCCTTAAGCACTAAGCCTTTATCCCAAAGCCCTTATCTCAAACACAAACCCCAAAGCCCTCTAGCCTACATCCTACACACTTAGCCTGAAGCCTTAAACTAAGCCCATAGCTCTACACCTTAAGCCTTAAGTCCTATGCCGTAATACCTAAGCCGAATGCCCTAACCCAAAGCCATAAGCCCCAACCCTAAGCCTAAAGTTCTACGGCTTAATCCCTAAGGCCTATGTTCAAAGCCCTAATACTTGAGCCCTAAGCCATAATATTTGAGCCCTAAGCCCTATCTTCTAAGTCCGAAGCCCTAAGCCTTAAAACCTACTCCCTATGCCCAATGCCCAGAGGCCAAAGCTTGAAGCCTAAAGCCCTAAGCCGTAAGGCATAACTTTAAAGCCCTAATCCTTTATCCCTAGCTCTAAAGCCCTATTCCCAAAGCTTAAAGCTCAAAGCCCTACGTTTAAACCCTTAACCCGACTACTAAAGCCTAAAGCAAAAAGCCATTAGATCTAACTTCTAAGCTTTAACCATAAGGCCTACATTCTGACACGCTCCAAGATGCGGAGGGGTCGGGAAAAGGAGAAAGCACAAACAGCCAAAGGCCAAAGGCTTACCCGAGAAGAAAATCCAGAACAAGGGAGGGTTTTGGCTTTGTCACAACTTCAATTCCATACGGGCTATAAGTCCAAGACTTAGGGGATTTTTAGATTAAATATTAAACTCCAACTAGCCCAAATTTCAGACCAAAAGCACGTGAGGATTTTAAAATGGCACGGGTTCCTTTTCAGAAACACAAACAGACAACACAACGTTTTGGCAGTGAAGTAGGTGGAGGTTAAGCTCTGCACAACTCCCAATACCGAAGACCTGAGAAGGAGAAACTTGGCAGAAACCTTCCTCCAAGAAAGGGGAAGAAATTGGCTAGGTTTAATGGAGAAAAGCACGGGTAGTTTGCAAGTTATCACAGGAGGAAATTTGGTCGACAGAAATGCTCAATTTCAGGAGTTCGGGAGTAAGGTAGGAGAAACAAGCATGCACATCGTTTAATTGGAAGGAACTGAGAATGAAGTGAATGGCAAAGTATCTCAAGACACGTATGAGGAACTCACAGCCAAAAATTGAGGACTTTAGCACAAGGGAAACAGAAAATGACACGGATGAAACTTTTGGGACACAAGATGCACTCGGGCGAGATTAAATTGGCAGCAACCAACACATAGCAACAAACATCCAAAAACACACGAATGGAAGGAGGGCTATGGGATTTCCAGGCTTACCTTGATCCAAACAAGAGTGGAGGAAGGCTGGAATATGGTTTAGTGGCTCTAGCAAGACACCAACACCTTTAACAAAATAGAACTATGGATATTACTCACCAAAGCTCCAAATTGCCGAGAGAAAAGGGGGAGGTTTTGAGAGCTTCAAGCTTCTTCAAATTTTATCCAATTCTTTTCTGAAGTTTACAACAAGTCAAGGGAGGGTTTCATACTCCCTCCAATCTTACAACAAAGTCCACAAATTGACCTAGTCTAAATAGGGATTATGAGTGAAAAGTGTAGGAGTTAGGTGGAAAATGGGTCCCACCTTAAGCTTCCCAAACACTCCACTAATCCATGACTAAAACCCACGTCCAAACATCATCCAAAAGAAAGGCCAAGTGGGAAATTAGGGTTTCCCCTAAGTTCCAACAAGATGGGCCTTGACTTGGTTCAAACCAAACCAAAACCTAGGAAATTGCCCCAAACCGAACCACCCTCCAAACAACAATTCAAGTCCAAAACTAGATACAAATTACAAGTATTTCCAAAAATTAAATATCTTCCAAGGGGACAAGCAAACCTTCATTGATGGGCCACACTTGCCAAACTTTGTGGGGCTCTAATACGTGCTCAAAGTGGATGAGGCTTTAGGCAAGGTTCGGTCCATCAATTGTTGGATAGCCCAAGGCCAATCGGTGTGATCATTTGCATCCTTCTTGGACCAAGGGTTGGGCACTTCCTTGGGCTGCTAGCTGCTGCTCCAATGGTGGACAATGATGTAATTGAGCGTTCCTTTCCGTTGGGGCCAAACATGGCCATGGATCGGCCACCATGAGTTGGATGCTCCCGGGCCGCTCCATCTTCTGGATGCCTCTGTAATGGCATTCGTTGGCTGGGAAATTATTGTCCAAATTTTATACTCCGCCACATTCTGGAAACCTTAGGATGTTGGCCACATATTTGTAGAAGCATGCTTGGCTAAATCAGGTCCGGAAGGTGTTCAAAACAGCCGGACAAGTCCCGGAGGTCATCCTGGGCCAAAACCAAAAGTGGTGCTATCATCACCTAGGTGGTTTGGATCACCCTTCCATGCCACGGATGCAAAAGAGTTGTCAAAAAAGAAGCATGTTTTCCCCTTCATAATTGGCTTCTTGATAAGCCTTTTATGAAAAGAGCCTCCTGCAAAATTAACAAACTCATTAGAAAAATAGTTTACTTCATCAATCGAGTGGTGTCATCCGTGGCACATCACATTCAAATCTCTTATACTTGAGACCTAAGCCCTAAGCCAAAACCCCTACGACTAAAGTAAAAGCTTAAGACCAAAGCCCTCCGCACTAAGCCCTAAGCCCAAAGTCCTAAGCTCCAAGCCCACTCCCACAAGCCGAAACCCTAGATGCTAAGTCCAATGCCCTATGTTTTAAGCCCTAATACCTTATCCAAAAGCAATAAGTCCAAAGCCCTAGCTCAAAGTCCTAATCCTAAAACCCTAGGCCCTAAGGCCTAAGCACAGAGGCCAATGTCGTAAGCCCTAGTTCCTAACACAAAGCCCTAAGAACTAAGCCCAAAGCCCTAAGCTCAAAGCCTAATCAATCTCTACACCCTAAGCCCGAAGCTCTAAACATCAAGCCCAAAGCCATACGCCTTAAGCCCTAAGCCCTAGGTCCTAAGCCTTGAGCACTAAACCCTAATCCCTAAACCCTAAGCACTAAGTCCAAAGCTAAAAGCTCTAAGCTCTAAGCCCAAAGCCTTAAGACCAAACTAGAATGCCCTAAGCTCCAAGTCAAAAGCCTTAAGCACTCAACAAAAAGCCCTAAGCCCTAAGCCTTAAGGTCAAAGCTCTAATCAATCTCTAAGCCCAAATCCCTAAGCCAAAGACTTAAACCCTAAGCCCTACACCTTAAGTCTTATGTCCTAGAAACAATGTGGCCTAAGCTGTCATCCATAAGCCCATAACATAATGCCCTAAGACCTTAACACAAAGCCTTAAGTCCTAGAAGCCCGCCCTAAGTACTAAGCCCTAAGTTTTAAGCCCAAATCACTAAGCAATAAGCCTAAAGCCCAAACCCCTATGCCCTGATCTCTAAGCCTTGATCGTTTAGCCCTATATCCTAAGCCTTAAGTCCTAGGCTCTTAGGATAAAGCCCAAAGCCCTTAGCCAAGAGCCTAAACCCGTGAGCCCTAATCTTCTGGCACTAAGACCAAAGCCTTAAGACCACATCCCTAAACAATAAGCTCGATTCTGTAATACCATAGTTAAAAGCCATAAGCACTAAGAACTCAGCGAAAAAACCTAAGCCAAAAGCCCTAAGCCAAAGCCCTAATCAATCTCTATGCCAATGCCCAAAGCTTTAAGCGCAAAGCCCTAAACCCTAAGCCCAAAGCCCTATGCCTTAAGCCCTAAGCCCAACACGCTAACCCAAATGTCTTAAGCCCCAAGCCCTAATGCAATGTCTATAGCCCTAAGTCGAAAGCCCTAAAACATATTCCCTATGCCTAAAGACCAACGCCCTAAGCCCTTAGCCCAAAGCACTAAGCCCAAATCCTGAAGCTCTAACACCAAACCCTAGCCCTGAGCCAGAATCCCTACGACCAAAGTTCAACGGCTTAAGACCATAGCTCCGAGCCCTAAGCCCTAAGCCCTAAGCCCTAAGCTTTAAGCCCTAAGCCCAAAGTCCTAAGCCATAAGCCAAAAGCCCTATCCTGATTGCTAAACTCCAAGCTTAAACCCATAAGCACAAAGCCCTAATAGCTAAGTCTAAAGCCCTAAGTCTTAAGCCATAATACCTTATCCCTAAGCACTAGCTCTAAGTTCTAATTACAAAACTTTAGCCCCTAGCCCTAAGCATTAAGGCCAAAGCCATAAGCCTTGAGTCCTAACACAATGCCCTATGACCTAAGCCCTTTATCTTAAGCCTAAAGTCTTAAGCCCAAAGCCGTAAGCACATTGCCTTAAGCCGAGAGCCCTAAGCCTAAAATCCTAAGCCTAAAGCCCTAAGCCATTCACCCTAAGTTCTAAGCCCAAAGCCCTAAACCCTTAGCCCTAAGCCCTAAGCCCAAAGCCCTAAGCTCTGAGCCCTAAACTCTGAGCCCTAAACTTTAAACCCTACGCACTAAACCCTAAGCCCCACTTAGCTTAAAGCCCCTATGTTCTAAGTCCAAAGCCATTAGCTCAAATCTCTAACCAATCTCTAAGACTGAAGCCCGAAGCCCTAAGCCCAATGCCCTACAAGCCCAAAGCCATATGCCTTAAGCCCTAAGCCATAAGCCCAAATTTCGAAGTGCTAAGGCCTAAGCCCTAGGCCCTAAAACTTAAGCCCAAAGCCATAAACCATAAGCCTTAATCCCTAAACCATAAGCCATAAGACCTAAGTCCAAAGCCCAAAGCCATGAGCCCTAAGCCATAAGACCAAAGTCGAATGCTCTAAGCTCTAAGACAAAAGCCCTAAGCACTAAGCCAACCCAAAGCCCAAAGCCCTCAGCTCAAAGCTCTAATTAATCTCTAAGCTCTAAGCCCTAAACCCAAATACTTAAACCCTAACCACTACGCCTTAAGGCCTATGCCCTAAGCTTAATGTCCTAAGTTATTAACCCTAAGCCCAAAGCCGTCAGCGCTAAACCCAAAGCCCTAATACCTAGGATGCAACCCTAAGTGCGAAGCCCTGAGCTATAATCCCTACCCACTAAGCCATAAGCCTAAATCCCAAACCCCTAAGCTTTAATCTGGAAGCCCTAATTCTAAACCTTAAGCTCTAAGGCCAAAGCCCTATGACCTAAGCGCTAACCCTTAATGACATGCCATGGGATGCCTTGCATAGAGCCATGCCTCAAGGAGCCATCACCAAGCCTGAGCTAAGGGGTTTTCTAACAAATTTTCTATTTTTATAGGAAATTATGAGCATGGAATAATTATGGAGGAACTTACCCTGAAGGACTTGGATCGACCCAAACATCTCCTCATATGGGAAACTAGTTTGGAAGCTTTGGAAATGGAGGCTGAGATCGAGTCGTCTACAAGCTTGGAACACCGTGAAGGGAAGTGCAAAGCTGAGGCAAGGGAGGAGGCCGAACCGGGTACAAGCCGGATATAGGTCGGAGCCTACGGAGCAAGGTGCAAACTCCATCGGATCTCTCTCTCTCTTGTTTTAATTTATGCTATTTTACTTTTTTACAAACATATATTTAGGGTTTTATGGGTTTGGCATGGGTTTTGAGTGGGCTTCTATAGGTTTTCTCTTTTCCGTGGGTTTTTACTTTTGAGGGTGTGTCTCAAATATAACCGGTTGGGGGGAACCAAATTTGGAAACCACTAATCCTTGGTCACCCCAAAATTTTGTAAGTGTTGGGTGGTCTTTCCACTCTTCCTTTTTGTGCAAGCATCATATTGGGTATGGCCTTTGGTTGCGATTTGATTGAGTTTTCCCTCTCTAATTTGAGAGAGTTTAAAACTCTCTTGTCACCGAGGAATGTAGTTAGTTTTTTAGTGAATACAAAGAGTGCGTTGCATCTTTTTCCTTGGCCGGTTTTCCACCTCCAATACTCGGCTCTCCGGTGAGTAACATCCGACGATATCTGAGGCGTTCTTCAAGCTTTTTGCTCTCCTTCTGAGCTTGGGTGAGCTAGGCCATGATACAAAACTTCAACCACTCCCCCATGGTCTTAGGGTAAGTGTGTAATCTATATTAGCTCTTCTCTATCTCCGGTTACCTCCCCTTTTCTGATCAACTCAATTTCCTCTTCCGAGCATCCCGTTTTTAGCACCTGATACTCCTGTCTGTATATCTCCTGATTTCTCCAAGATTTTACCCTCATTTTTGGAGGTTAAGCTCCCCTCTAATTCCCTAACAACCCATTGAATCTCAATTGCAAAATTTGTATGAAATGTGAGAACCACTTTCCCCAATTATACTTATTTTCGGCCCCTTTTCTTTGCTTATTTCTCACCGATAGCCATTTTGTTCCCCACTCCATATTTGAAACATATAATTTTGTATGAGAGTCATTCATCCCTTTCCATTCTTCCATTTTTCTTGTGTTTGAGCTAACTTGTTGAGTTAAGGCATGATGACTCGAATTGGAGCCAAGCATAACCCTAACCGAGACCATATTCCACCAAAAAACCCACCTCCGGTGACCCCTAACCCTGATGTATCGGAGTCTAGCATACAAGGGCTGCTAGATGTTAATCACAAGAAGTTTGAGATGGTCTTCCAAAGGTTGGAGGCAGCCTTTACTCCAATGAGGCACCCTTCATCCCCCGCTCCAAGGAGAAGACACGGGAATGGCATGAGGAGGCCTAGGCATCAAGCCATCGAGGACTCCAATGAAGAGTTTGGTTACAATGACCAACCCAACCATGAATATAAGATGAGGAATATCAAGGTAACCATTCCACCCTTTAATGGATCTTGCAATGGTGATGCGTTTCTTGATTGGGTTGAGAAAGTAGATAAAGTGTTTGAATGTTACAACTATTCGGAGCGGTTGAAATTACAATTGGTTTCTTTGGAGTTAACCGGTTATGCTAGTCTACGGTGGGATAGTTTAAAGGCCCAAAGGAGGCGTGATGGTGAAGAGGATATTCCTACTTGCAGAGCCATGAAACACTTCATGAGAAAGAGGTTTGTGCCGAGCCACTAAAAATAAGAACTGACACGGAAAGGAGGGGGTTTAGATTTTAGGAAGTGGAAGAATCGGGTTAGGTTAAATGGAAAACGATAATCCAAAAATTCCAGAATCTGGACTGGAATTCGGACGGCAATATCTCAATGACGCGGATGATTTTTGGGCTGAAATTTTGAGAGGAACTTTGGAAACAAGATAGGAGATTAGTCCTCCAAAAATGAAGGAAATCATGCGGATGGATCGGTCGGAATGTAATGGAACAGTAACGGCATTTTTGGTGGTGGCCGAAAATTTTCCGGCGGAAAGAACTAAAACCAAACGAAAAATATTGATGGAAGGAAGAGCTTGTGACCTTAAACCTCACCCTAAAGTCCTTGAAGAAGGCTGGAGTATTGAAGCACCAATAATCTCCAGCTCAGAGGGAGGATTCCTTTGAGATAACCTACGGTGGCCGAAGGTGCGCCGGCTGCCGGTTTGAGGTTGGAAATGCCCGTGAGAGGGAGATGCTCAAAGCAACTTTAATTGAAATTCCAAATTAAACTTACAATCACGCAATGGGGGAGGTTTTATCTGCTGAGAAGAGTGGGAAAAAGGGAGGTAAAATTGAGGGCTAATTGCATGCAACTTGCATGCTGAAAATTGAAATAAAGGAGGAAAAATTAGACCAATGAGATTGCAAGAATGTGAAGCCCACGTGATCTTGAATCTCATTAGCAAATTTTCCCTTCTTTCTTGCCCAAAAATACCCTTCTCTTAGCCAAAAATTCCTCATGCAAAACCACCATGCAAGCATGCAAAAATAAACAACATAAAACCTAGCCGAGAAACCCTCTCGGGTTCTCCTAAAATGTAACGTAAAAATTAACGTAAAATTATATTAAAAAAATGTAATAAAATTCCTTCACTCCATTGAAGTGTTGATGAGTTGAGTCGTGGGACATTTGGTCACGTTTGCATGTGACTTTAACTCACCATGCAACGTGAACTTCAATCGGGTTCATGTGCGGGCTTGATTCCGGGAGGTTCAGTTCTTGGTTGTAGGTCCACCTTTTCTCCATGCCAAATAATCACGTGTTTTGGCCTTGTTTGATCCTCTAAAGTTGGCTTAGAAATGTATAGTTCATCACTTAATTTTCTGCAAAATTAACAAATATGTTAGAAAATTCCCGACCTCAGGCTCGGGTGATTTCTCCATTCGGTATGCCAATCTGTGGCATGTCATCCTCCCCGGATTCTTGAGGATTTGACCTCAAATCCAATGGGAAGTCAGCTCCATCTTTTTCATCTTCATCATAGCCAGCAAATGGAGAAGGATCTTGTACATCATATGTTGCTAAAAGTCCATAATTGCCGGGTAACTCGAGTTTGCATGTACTTAGGTTGAATTCATCACCCCGAAAATTCTTCATGCTTGAGACCTTCTTAAAAGTGAGCCATCCATGAACAATTTCTATTGGTGTTTCATAAGATTCTATGCATTTCACAACAACATCATTCTTTCCTCAGCAAAGTAATCATTAATCCGGTTTATATTATGCCACCACATAACTAGTTCAACATGAGTTTCACTGTCCCAATTATAATCCATAGTGTTCCCATAATAATCAGCAATGTATTCTTCCAAGTATTCATAGGATCTAAAATGCATAAGTACTGTAAAATCTTTAGAGCTATTACTTAGCAAGAAAGGAACTGCTAACCAATCGTGGCGGGTGCACACCTATTGTGATTTCTGAAAGTAATCATTCTTTCCATCCACGGTGTTTTCTCTATTAACTCCTTTAGGGCACCAAGACTTCACATTATCACCACATGTTAGAAGGATGAGAAGTTGTAAACCATTTAACCACCAAAAGAAGTTGATAACCCAAATTCGTCCATGTGTTTCTTCCCAAGATAAAAATAATATCCAAAACATAAGGTTGGTTGAAAAATTTTCCATCTTAAAATAGAGAATAAACCTACTTCTCCATGTTCTCAATGACATGATCAATCATAATCTTATTCCAAGGAAGCAAAATAGTTTTAAAGGCCGTTGTACCAACTTCAAGATCACGAGTATTTAGTATCTCATCACACCAAGCTTTTGTATCCAATGACCATGGTTCATGTAGACAAAATGTATCAAAATTCAAAAAGCTTCTAAAATCATCATGTGTAATTCCAAATAAGTTGTCCCTCATTAATTTCTCAATTTTGCAACTAAGCAAAGCAAGTTCATAATTTTGCAAGAAAAGTTCCTTAGCTCCGAAATTTGCATGCTTGAAAACAACCACGAAATTCTTCTTCAAAAAGTTCACGTCAACATCACTAAAATGTCCACTATCTATCCAGCAAATCTCATGAAGATAATTAAGCACTTGGTTAAATGGATCATACCTTTTGGCCACAACCTTGTTCGGTTTGACCATTTCATCCTCTAGGTCTACTTGGATACCATGATATTCCATTACAAGCTCTTCAAAATCATTTTTCCATTCCATGCAAGGATGAGAGGTTGCTGTAAATATTTGATCTACAAACCCGAAGGGTTGGTTCACGGTCGTTCGAGACATAGGGCGGGCGATCCCGACTTGTTGGAGCTCTATCTTTATTGAGGTTCCTTCTTCAATACTTGCTGCCAACGGAAGATCCACAATCTTTTCTTCTTGGTTAGGCTCGTGATGGGGTTCCAAGATAGCACAAGAGTTTTCAGATTCCTTGGAGGAGTGATTATCCTCAATACCGACAATTTCTTCCACTTGTTCGGCTTGTTTTTCAACAACCGGTTTAACTTCTTCTTCTTTCTTTTGAGGCATAAACAAATTAGTTTTGGCCAAGCTCTCCTTCTTAATAAGTTCATCCTTGGCCACTTGAGCCGGTTCGAGAGGAACTAATTTGAATTATCGTCCATTGAATTTGAAGGAATATTGATTTGAAAAACCATCATGCATAACTCTCCGATCGAATTGCCATGGTCTCACGAGTAATAAGTGGCTTGCACTCATAGGAACCACATCACACATCACCTTATCTTTGTAACTTCCAATAGAGAAATCAATGCATACTTGCTTGGTAACCTTGAGGTCTTCCTCATCATTGATCCAACGTAATTTATAAAACCTCGGATGCAAACTAGTTTTCAACTTAAGTTTATCAACTAAATCCCGAGATGCTTTGTTAGTGCAACTACCACCATCAATAATAAGTGAGCATACCGTTTCTTGGATCAAACACCTACTATGAAAGATGTTCTCTCGTTGGAGTTCCTCTTCTCGAGCTTGAGTCCTAAGCACTTTTCGGATAACTAATGACAGATGTGTTTCTTCAACACCGAGTTCCAATTTTCGTTGATGGCTGGAACCACTTCTCAAGGCCATTCTTAAATCTTAAAATCACATAAAAAAAGATGTAAAGAGGAAGGTGGGGAGGGATTTATGGTCCACCTTTTCTCCATGCCAATTAATCACGTGTTTTGGCCTTGTTTGATCCTCTAAAGTTGGCTTAGGAATGTATAGTTCATCACTTAATTTTCCTGCAAAATTAAAAAATATGTTAGCAAATTCCCGAGCTCGGGCTCGGGTGATTGCTCCATTCGGTATGCCAATCCGTGGCATGTCAAGAACTCTTCCTCCAACTCCAAACATTGAAGCAAGGAACCCTCTCGGTGGAGGATTATTTGACAAAATTTGAGATGAAGTCTTCTAATTGAGACTTAGATGAACCCAAGGAACAAATCATTGCAAGGTTCTTAAGAGGTTTAAACAAGGAGATTGGAGACATAGTGGAGCTATAACCGTTTGATACCATGGATGCGGTAATTCAACTTGCCATGAAAGTGGAAAGGCAAGTGAAGAGGAAGGGAAAGGGGGTGGTTAATCAATTTTCTCCCAAAACCGTCCTCCTTACAAGCTCTTTTCTAAGATGCAGGAAAATCCCCCTTATGGGAAGCCTTGGTTCCAAAAAAAAAGAATGTGAGGGGAAACCTAATGATGAAAACAATTGGCCTCAAACAAGGGAGATCAAATGCTTCATGTGTCTTGGCTTTTGGCCATATTGCTTCTCAATGCCCAAACAAGAGGGTCATGGTTCTTAGAGAGGACAACATGGTAAGCAAGGATGAAGTGCTGGAAGAAGCTAGTGAGGAGCAAGAACCCGAGGAGGAGATTTTTCATGCTCAAGAGGGACCCTTTTGATGGGGATCCAAATGGTTCTATCCTCCCAAGTCTAAAGTGAGGATTTTCAAATGGAGAACATATTCCATAGTAGGCGCATGGAAAGGTAGTCTCTCTTAGACGACGGGAGTTGTACCAATGTCATCTCAGGACCTAGTGGAGAAGTGGGGGCTTGAAACTATGTTGCACCTGAGCCCTTACAAGTTGAGATGGTTGAATGACAAAGAAGACATCAAGTTGACCAAGCAAGTTAATTTGGAGTTTTCAATCAGTGGATACAAGGATAAAGTGTTTTGTGATGTGGTGCCAATGAGTGCAAACCACATTTTGTTGGGAAGGCCATGGCAATATTATCGGAGGGTCCTTCATGTGGTTATATCAACCATTATTCCTTCAAGTTCGAAGGGATGGAAATCAAGCTAGCTCCTCTTGGCCCGGATCAAGTTTCTAAGGATGAGACTGCAAGGAAGGAAGGTATGACTAAATCAAACATTTTCATGTCTAAGAAAGATTTGTTGAAGTCTATTTTGGAAGAAGGGCCGATTGTGATGTTGATGTACCGGGAGAGGATGGAGGAGATTGAAGAGGTTCCCAAGGAGGTCCGAGTACTTCTAGGGAGTTCCAAGACGTTTTCCCTAAGGAGTTGCCCCAAGGGTTGCCACCCCTTAGAGGCATTGAGCACTAAATCGATCAACAACCAGGTCTGGTGCTTCCTAATCAGCCATCTTATAGGTTGAACCCCGATGAGGCCAAGGAGCTTAAAAGACAAGTGCAAGAACTACTAGAGAAGGGTCTGATGTGCCTTCCTTGTGGGTCGGCGCACAGTGGTCGGAAGAATGCGGTACGCATGGCTCGGATTTGGGGTTGCGTATGGCAAACAGAAAATTGGTTCGTACGAATTGTGGAGTTGGGTTGCAGAAGCGATTTGTGATGGTAATGATGGAGAATGGTCGAATAAAAGTGAAGATGGCTCGAATGATGGAAAAAGGGGTGAAATCGGGCAATGGAGGAAAATGGTTGATCGCTCGAGGAATGTGATGGACTCCTGAGAGTTTTTGTGTTGAGATGGCTGGACAATTCGAACACTTGAGCAATCAAAGTGTTCGTCTCGGTAGACCTTGCCCGTACTCGGATATGACTCACCGATCGTACGTGTGAGGGTTGACACACTCGGCCGGATATTACTCACCGGAGAAGGAGTGTCGGAGGGAGCTTCGACTTGTTAGGAAGAAGGTGCAATGCACAATTTTTACTAAAATTCTCTCTACAATTCAAGTGTAAGGTTGATACACTTAAGTACTAAAAACGTAAAAAGATAAGAAAGATAATGTAAGCCCTTAGATGACATAAACGCCTAAGATTAGCTTCGGGAAGATCTTCGGTTGACTTTAGGTTTGGTTCATGGAGACATGCACGGTTGAATTTGGGTCTTGACCGATGGTGACCGCGGTTGACCGAGATGTTGCATCGGGTGGGAAGAGCTCCGAACAATGAAAGATTGGCTCGAGCCAATTTGGATCCGGGGCTTCTAAAATGCTCTCGGTGGTCAGCATAAAGGGGCACGTGGCCTGGTTCCTCGGTAGACTGGTAATGTGCACGGGCTTGTCCGAATGGGCCGAACCGGGGGTTGATCATATCCGAACATTGGGGGATCCGCACGGATATTTTGTAAAGTTGTTGCTATAGGATCTTCCAATGATCTCAATGGCTTGAGTGCGGATTCTTTGGATGAGAATCCCCTGTGAATCGCCGGCGGTTTCATGAACGTCTTATGCGTGTGCGCAGGGTGCATCCGGTTGACTCTTCTCCAGACATCAAGGGATTTGTCCGTGCCATTTTGCAAGTGTCACTTCAGACATTCCTAGATTGTCTGAAAGAAGATAATGGCACGGGTAATTCTAATGAAAAGCCTCTGTTGCCCGTTGGTGTCTCCTAGTGTGTTCGTCGGTGTCTATATCTCGGACCCCGATAACTTCTTCATGTGCCAATTCAAACCTTGTCCTTTCCTTGACCAAGTAATCAAAATACTTAAAGATTTAAGTAAAGTGACCGATGGAATTTTGTCAAGATCTTCTAGTTGGCCGAAGGTGGTCCGTGGCTTCACCGTGAGTCGGCCGTGTCGGTTCTTTGTGGGCCTTTGCCTATGGGATCTGCGTTCCTCCTCTTTTGGGCTGCTTTCTCTTCCTTTTCTAAGGTTAATTGCTGATAAAAATAAATAATCCTAAATGTGACCGAAGATAGGCCCATGGGTGAACACTCGATCCGTGGGGATTGGATCGGGCGTCCTCCCATGCCGGTCACTTATTTTCTTGGGCTGAAGCCTTAATGGACTTTGGTAGGACCGATGACCGAGTCTTGGTTGACCGAGTCTTGGCAAGTCACTAATTTGATAACTAGCAACGAGATGATAAAACTCTCACACAATCACGGATATTACTCACCGAGAGGAATGAAAGGGTGTTTGGAGAAACTCTCAACAAACTGAATCAAACAAATGCTCTGGATATTATGGGTTCAACAACCCAACAAAATATGCTAAGGAAGGCTTATATAGCCTCTAAATTACATCCATCACGTTTCCCTTAAGCCTAGCTAATATAGGTTAATAAAAAAGTCGGCTGGAAAAGTAAAAAGCAGTGTGAATGCTCCCAAATGGTTTTCTCCTCTTGAGTGCTTGTAGGCATGTCCACATGTGATTGGAGGAGGTGCTGGTGATAAGAATTCTGAAAACCTGTCACTTAAAGGCTGCAAAGATGGTGGGCTTGCAGAGATTTTGTTGAGATCTCCTTGGATAAGGTGAAGGTGACAAAAGTTGAAGTCCCATCACTTGTTGGCTGCAAGAAAACGTGATTGATTGAACACAAAAAGAAGAAATAGTTTTGCCAGCTTTTCTCTCATGCTATTGTCTTCAGAAATGGCTGGGCAAAAAAATGTCTAATAGATTTATCAAGGGCGGCTTCGTTCGGCCTCCAACGTGCTCAACAATTTGAGAGTTTGGTCGGGCCAATTATCTTGTTGCCAAGTTATCAAATGATATGCAATTCTTTGTCCTCCAAAGAAGCTTTTTTCTCTTCAATATTCTTGAATTGTTTACCTACAAAACGACCAAACAAGTTAGTTAACTTTTGGGCTTGGCTCCTTATGATGACTCCCCTCGAGCTTTCTTCGATTGGTACTTCAGGTTGTGCCAAACGTGACACATCATGGAGGCAGCTTGGGTAGTTATTTTGAAGAAAAGAAGACTTTGGAGGCCCTAAAAGAACATTTCTTTTGGCCACACCTATTTCAGGATGTGCATAATGTGGTTGAGAAATGCATCATTTGTAAAAAGGCCAAGAGTATGGTGCTTCCTCAAGGACTTTATATGCCCTACCCGTTCCTACTCACACTTGGGTAGAATTTAGTATGGACTTTGTCCTAGGTATTCTTCAAACTTGTAGGGCGAAATACTCCATTATGGTGGTGGTTGACCGGTTCTCCAAGATAGCTCATTTCCTAGCTTGTTCCAAGACCGATAAAGCTAGTCATGTGGCCGAGTTGTTCTTCAAAGAGGTGGTGCGTTCATGGTGTTCCGAGGTCCATTGTCTCGAGTGGGAAGCAAGCTCCTCTTTAGCACCTCTTTTCATCCCCAAACCAATGGGCAAACCGAGGTGGTTAATCATACTTTGGGAAGCTTGTCGAGGAGCATTGTTAGCAAGAAGGTCACGGATTAGGACATTCAACTCCCCTACATAGCGTTTGCATATAATCGGAGTGACTCCTTTTGAGGTAGTGTATGGCTTCAACCCATTGATCTAGTGCCTATACCATAAAAGGAAGTTCTCAATCCGAATGGGGCCAAGAAGGCCAAACTAGTGAACAATATGAATGAGAAGGTGAGCAAGGCAATTCAAAGGGCGAATGAATCCTATACCAAGTATGCTAACCGCAGGAGGAAAGCGACCAATTTCAAGGAGGGAGACTTGGTTTGGCTACATCTAAGGAATGAAAGGTTTCCAAAACAAAGGGGTTCCAAGCTAGCACCTAGAGCCGATGGACCTTTTGACATGATATGGATGACCCTAAAATTATCTTGCCATAAATGTTTATCTAATATGTTTGCTAATTTTGTAGCTCCTTATTTCATTGAAGAATTCAACCTTTGTCGGCTCCAAGCCTTCACAATATTGGAGTCAAACCTTGGCTCAAGATCCATTTGAAGGAAATGAGAAATTAGAGGACAACCAAGGTGGATATGGAGTAGCCCAATCCTTCCCTTTTGAAGTCAAGCCATGACCCAAGTGGCCCTTGAAGGAGGGAGAATGTTCCCTTGGAAAAATTAAATGTAACACTTATATTTAGGGTTTAATTTTGGCACAAAACTTTATATTTTTTTCATGGCCATTTTAGGTCATTTTAGGGCGCCAACTTGGATGCCTTTTGGTGGAGATGGGACCACATGCTAGTGGTCCAAGCAACAAAACATGGGGACTACATTTGGATCCGGCACAATTGGACCTCCGATGCTTTCTCAGCCCTTTTGATAGCCGTCCTCAACGCCAATGAAAACAACGTCTTCATGAGCAATGTAGCCAACTTTTCAAGCTTTACAGAGAGTGGTCAAACATTCAAATTGGACACCTTTGTCTCCATCAAACAATGACATCACCGAGAGCCCATGTCCAAGAAGAGCCTTACCCGGGAAGAACACTTTCCTCTTTTTGGAGTCCACAAGCCTCGAGACATTGGTACTAGCCCAATTCAAAGGGTTGACGTCTTACTCTCAGCCTTTTGAATGTGTTTGTTTTAGCTTTACCAACTTACTTTTAGGGTTAGGGTTTGCAAAATGGGTTTCCCATGGGTTTCCATGGGTAAGTCGTGGGTTTCTATGGGTTTGGTATGGGTTTCTATGGGTAAGTCATGGGTTTCTATGGGTTTGGTATGCGTAAGTCATGGGTAAGTGATATGCTCGGGAGCAACCAACAATCGTAGGGCGTGACAACCCGGAGCCGTGCAAAACAATTAGCTAACATGTTTGTTGATTTTGCAGGTATAACATTTTCTCCAATGGACCTCTTAGACGCTCCCACACTTCATGAAAAGGAACTCCCCAAACATTGCTTGCAATGGGAGTTTGGAGAGAAAAAGGTGGAGACCGATGTCCAAGGTCCACCTAACCGAAACCTCCCTCCCGAGCCACGACCCTGTCCGATCACAAGGGCGTCGGATACCGATTAGCCCGCAACCATTTGGGGAGAGGAAACCCTCCAAGAAAGTTCCAAAAGGGGTACAAATAATCAACTCCATCAAGCATTGGACAATCCATCAAGTGATGGACCGGATTAGGCCTAAATCTTCACCAATTTGGGAACGACTAGGAGATCATCAAGCCCAGGCAAGAATGGTCCATCAATAATGGTCCACTTGATCTTCTCTTGGATATTTTTCTTTTGCTTACCTAGGTTGGTTGTAGCTTATAAATATGCTGGGCTGATTTTTTTGTTGTAAGCCTTGATGGTTCGGTTTGGACATTTGAGAAGGGTTTGGTTAGGTTTGAACCAAATCCATGGCCCATTTTGTTGGAACTTCGGGAAGCCCTATTTCTCTTGGCCTTTTTCTTCAGGTTGATGTTTTTGTACGTGGCCTTAAGTCTAGAGTCTTTGTGGTGTGTCTAAGAAGATTTGGTGGGACCCAATTCCACCTAACACCTACAAAACACTCATTAGTCCTATTTCTTTTTTTGGTTTTTCCTTTTGATGTAATTGGAGAGTTATCAAAACTCTCCTCCCACGTCATTTGTAAGTAGAAAAGAATTGGATAAAACTTTGGAAGCTTGAAGCTCTCAAACCCCCTTTCCTTTCTCACGACATTTCATCCAAGGTGAGTAATATCATTGTTTTGGTTTGTCTTGGTGTTGGTGATTTTGCTAGGATCACTTAGCCCTCATTCCAACCTTCCTCCTCACTTGATTAGGATAAAGGTAAGATTGGAAGTCATATAGCCTTCATCCCAGCTTATTTGTTTTCGGGTCATGTTGTTTTTTTTTTGGTGTGATTGTTGTCTTTGTTTCCTTACCCGAGTGGATTTGTGCATCAAAATTACACTCCGTGCAAACTTCTGTTTTTCCGTGTGCTAATGTCCTAAAATTTGGGTTGTGAGTTCCTCATTCACATCTAGAAATATTTGTTTTTACACGTCACGCCCAGAGTTCTTCAATTCGAAGTTGTGCACGTTCCTTTCTCCACCTTTCTAGTGGATTAATCAATTCAGGCCCATTCTGTCGACCTGATTTTAAATTTTCATAACTTCAAATCCAGTCGTGAGTTTGCCTCCGGAAACCCACCATTATCTTCCCCTTTCATTAAAGTTATTTTCTGTCAATTTTTGGCTTCCCAGGTTACCTACATCGAAAGTTGTACAAAGATCTTTCCATACCTTCTATACTGCCTAAAACAGTTTTGTCTGTTTGTGCACCAGAAATTCACCCCGTGCCATTTTAAGTTCTCCACATGAACTCACTCTGAAAATTTGGCCAAATTTAGCCCACTCCTTAAAGTTTAATTCCTCCAAATCTTAACCCAAGGGCCCGTATGCATTTGGAGCTCTAGTGTGTTCACTCCCCTGTTTCTGTCAGTCTTTCTTGTTCTCTCGGCAGATTGCTTTGTCTTTCCATTTGTTCCCTTTTCTCCCGACACCTCCGCATCTCGGAGCGTGTCATTTGGTATCAGAGCACAGCTCTTCTTTCCCTTGCTTTCCCTAGTTGTTAACCCTTCTTCCAATTGTTTTCAATGGCGCACAAAAGTGGTGGTATGACTACTCGAAGTGGGGCTGTTTTGCAGCCAAGCCGAGACCACCCCTCCACGAGTGAACCTCCTCCACCTCTTATGCCCTCCCAACAACATGACTCTGATTTCCAGAACCAAATTGATGGCATAAACCGGAGGTTGGACATGCTCCTACAGAGGATGGAGACCCCTAATCCCCCACGGCCACCACCTCCGACTACTCCCGGTAGAAGGGCCGGACATGCACGGGCTCGGTTATATGTAGTTGAAGATTCAAAAGATGAATTTGAACCAAGGGACCGAGCACCCCGGGAGGATGATCTAAGGAATATAAAGTTAAGTGTGCCTCCATTTAATGGCTCTTGTGATGGAGACACTTATTTAACTTGGGTAGATAAAGTAGACAAAGTATTTGATTGTTACAATTACTCAGAGAGGTCTAAATTGAAGCTAGTAGCTTTGGAGCTCCACGGTTATGCAAGCTTATGGTGGGATAGTTTGAGAGCACAAAGGAGACGTGACCATGAAGAAGAAATAACTACTTGGAGAGGCATGAAGATGCATATGAAAAGGAGATTTGTCCAAAGCCACTATAGACAAGAGTTGTTTAATCAACTCCAAAACTTGAAACAAGAGCACCTCTCGGGTGAAGAATATCTAATGGAATTTGAGACCTTGCGGATCCAATGTGATCTTGAGGAGCCGGAAGAACAAATATTGGCGCGGTTCCTAAGGGGGTTGCATAAGGATATTGGTGATGTGATGGAGTTACAACTTGTAGAATCATTGGATGCCGCCATTCAACTAGCTTTGCGGGTGGAAAGACAACACAAAAAGAAGGGCAAGAAAATTGTGGTGAAACCAACCTCGGCCTACAACACACCTTACAAGCCACCTCCAAGACAAGAGAACAAACCCTACCAACCAAAGTTATGGACTCAAAGGAAAGACATTCCTCCTAAACCAATTGAAGAAGCAAACAAGCCTCGGTCAAGAGATATTAAATGCTTCAAATGTCTCGGACTAGGGCATATTGCGGCACAATGCCCTAATAAGAGGGTCATGGTACTCTTAGAGAATAGTTGAGAAGTTGTTAGTGAGGATGAGCCGATGGAGGAAGAAGAAGAGCAAGTGGCCGAGCCATTAGAAGAAGTGTGCCGAGCCTAAGAAGGCCCCCTCCTCATGGTGATCCGAAGGGCCCTCACAACCAATGGTCGACCCGAGACTATTCAAAGAAAATATTTTTCACAGTTGATGCCTCATCAAAGATAAAGTGTGCTCCATAATCATAGATGGAGGGAGTTGCACCAATGTAGCATCTTCCGAGCTAGTTGAGAAACTACAACTCCAAACCGAGGAGCATCCCTGGTGGGCAGCGAGCACCAGGATCGCACACACTTGATCGGACTTGTCGCTTTTCACGTAACCGGGAAGGTCGCGTGTACGGCGATCGGCAAATTGGCTCGGGCCAATTTAGAACGGGGTTTGCGGAAGCGTATTGTGATGGGAATAAGGAGGTTTGGTGGTGGAAATTCGGTAAAGGCTCGGTAATTTATGGAGATGACTCGGTGGTGAAAATATGGACCGGAATCGGCTTGTGGAGGAGTTTGAAGGCTCGGGGATGAAGATGGTGAAAAGAGATGGATGAAGGCAATTCAATACTTGAGCGATCAAAGTATTGAACTCGGTAGACCTTGAATGTCTTCTCGGATATGACTCACCGATGAACACTCGAGGGTTGATAACGCTCGGCCGGATATGACTCACCGGAGGGGAGTTATCGAGAGGGAGCTTCGATCCTTTCGGGAAGAAGGTGCTTTGCACAATTTTTACTAAAATTCTCTCTATTGAACAATGAAAACGATTACAATACTTAAAGAAATAAAGTTGAACTAATTTGCTAAAAAGAAGGAAGCTTTCGGCCTTTGGATTGATCAAACGCTCTTCGTTGACTTCATGTCCTTGATTTGTGGTCGGAGGATCGGTTGGTTCGAAAGTAGACCGTGGTTGTCTTGAGGTTGACCGGTTGACCGAGAGGGTGCGTCGGCATGTGCGGAGCTCCGAACGAATGGAGGATTGGCTCGAGCCAATCTGGATCCGGGGCTTCTAAAGTCTCCTCGGTGGTCAATAAAATGTAGCGCACGGTCTGGTTCTTTGATGGACCGGTGATGACTCGAGTTGGCACGTGGTGCGTCTAGGCGGGCCGAGCCGGCGGTCGGTCATGTGCGATCTTCAAGGGATCCGAGAGTTTGTTGAGGAAATCCGTTGGTTGAAGATCCTCTAAAGATTTACTAGATGCTCCAAGGATTTGGTGCATGAAAATCCCTTGATAGTCGTAGGTGGTTCGGTGATCGACCGTGCTCGTGCGTCCGATGGATGATCTACGGTCATCACGAAGATATGCTCGTGCCAAACTTGATCCTCTTCCTTATCTTAACCAAACAACCAAAATACTTAAAGATTAAGTAAGTTTGGCCGATAGAATTTGGCTAAGTCTTCGAATGGGCCGATGGCGGGCCGAGCCTCGTGAGGGACTCGGTCATCTTGGGCTTCTCGTCGTGCGTTGAGCGTCTTCTATCTTTAGACTTCAATCTTTCCTTCACTAAGTCTTCTAAATGCGAAAACAAACTAAGGTGGCCGGGCTCGGCGTTGGGTTGGCCGAGGAGATGGACTCCGTGGAAGACCGCGCGATCCAAGGGGATCGGACCGTGCGTTCTCTCACGCCAAGCCACTTTGGCGGGCCGAAGCCCCTAGTGGACTTCGGATAGTCCGACGACCGAAGCTTGAGTGGTCGTCGGGTCGGGTTCGTGGAGTGGTGCCCGTTGGGTGCGGGGCGCGTCTCGGTCAAGAGCCCCGGTTGCGTCGTGGGTCGGGCTGCCGGGTGCGCCGTGTCCGGGTGCGTCACGCGGGCTGCTGGATGCGCCGTGTCCGGGTAATGTCGGACACGGTCCGATGCTAGCGTCAAGGCCGGGAATGACCGAGCACCAAGTAACGGAGTGCTTGGGTCGTTCCCGATCATTCTCGGAAGGTGTTTCCGAGATTAAGATACCTACAAAACGAGCAACTAAGTTAGTAAAATCGGGTTGGCTCGTTGAGGCTTGATCCATGACGTGCTCGGGTTGCACATCATCCTCCCGGGGTACTTGAGGATTTGTCCCCAAATCTATCCCCTCATCCTCCAAATCGGTAGGATCATCCTTATCATCCAAGTATGGTGAGAGATCTCGGACGTTGACCGTGGTGGTAATGCCGTATTCGCCCGGTAATTCAAGCTTGGCAGCAATTTAGCGTGCTTATGCTTAAAGTACCGAAGCTTAAGCCACACTAAATCTCCTTCTTTAAAAATTTTCTCTTTTCGGCCTCGGTTGGCCGCTTGAGCATACTTGGCATTTTTCTTCTCGATCCGCTTCTTAATTCGCTCGTGCAATTGATGGATCTTCTAGGCCTTATCATGGCCGTCGGTGTTGGTATGCTCCTTGATTGGCAATGGAAGTAAATCCATTGGTGTAGAAGGATTAAAACCGTAAGCAACCTCAAAAGAAGTCATACCCGTGGTGTTGTGGCGGCACCGGTTGTAGGCGAATTCAATGAACGGCAATTGAAGATCCCATGTCGAGATCCTCGTGTCCACCGTGGTGCGGAGTAGTGAGCCGAGGGATCGGTTGACTACCTCCGTTTGGCCGTCGGTTTGCGGGTGGAATGCCGTGCTAAAAAGAAGCTTTGTGCCGAGTCGTGCCCATAAGGTCCTCCAAAAAGTGCTAAGGAACTTTCCATCTCGATCGGACACGATTGAATGAGGCATGCCGTGTAATCGGACAATTTCCTTGAAAAATAGCTCGGCGATGACCGTGGCTTCGGCGGTCTTGGCACATGCAATAAAATGCGCCATCTTCGAAAATCGATCGACCACGACCATAATGCAATCCTTGCCTCGGCTCGTACGTGGGAGGCCGAGAACAAAATCCATGCTAATGTCATGCCATGGATGGTCGGGCACCGGTAAAGGCAAGTAAAGACCTTGGGGTAATGTTCGGGTTTTGGCCTTTTTGCATGTCGCGCACCGTTCCACAAAGTGGTGCACGTCCCGAAATAAATGTGGCCAATAAAAGTGTTCCTTGAGCATCTCCCAAGTCTTTTTCTCTCCAAAGTGGCCCGCAAGGCCGCCTCCGTGAGCCTCGGTTATGAGAGACTCTCGGATGCTTCCTCTCGGGACACACATGCGTCCTCCTCGGAACAAATATCCATCATTCACGTGATAGCCGGTCAATTCACCCTTGGCGGCTAATTCAAACCGTGATCCAAAGTCTAGATCATCCTTATAGCAATTTCTCAACCAATCTAAACCGAAAAAGTGTACCCGTAATTCGGTCAAAAGGATGCTCCTCCGTGATAGTGCATCGGCCACCACGTTAGTGTCACCCTTCTTATACTTGATAATATATGGATACTTCTCAAGAAATTCGATCCATTTAGCGTGTCTTCGGTTGAGTTTGCCTTGTCCCTTGATAAATTTGAGAGCTTCATGGTCGGTGTGGATAATGAACTCTCGGGCAGCAAGTAATGTTGCCATACTTCAATGGCTCGGATCAAGGCATAGAGCTCCTTGTCATAGGTCGAGTAATTAAGTGTCGCGCCCTTGAGTTTCTCGCTAAAATAGGCTATCGGGCGGCCCTCTTGCATCAAGACCGCTCCAATACCTAAGCCGGAGGCGTCACACTCTATCTCGAAGACCTTGTTGAAGTCCGGAAGGGTTAGCACGGGTGCTTCGCATAACCGGGCCTTGATGTTGTCGAAGGTCGCTTGACAAGACCGGGTCCATGCAAACTCATGACCCTTTTTGGCGAGCTCGGTCAAAGGGGCCACAATTGTGCTAAAGCCCTTGATAAACCTTCGGTAAAAATTAGCAAGCCCATGAAAACTCCGAATATCCGAAACACTCTTCGGGATGGGCCAATCTCGGATGGCCGTAATCTTCTCGGAGTCCACTTCCACGCCGCTTGCCGAGAGCACAAAGCCGAGGAAGTGTATGCGGCTTTGGGCGAAGGAGCACTTCTTTCGGTTGCCGTAGAGTTCCGTGTGCCGGAGTGTCAAGAATAGTTGCTCTAAATGCATAATGTGGCTCGGCATATCCATGCTATAAACAAGTATATCATCGAAATAAACGATAATAAACTTACCAAGGAATTCTCGGAGCACATGGTTCATGAGGCGCATAAAAGTGCTCGGGGCGTTGGT
>QAOC01053688.1:0-12345 GCA_003255005.1 Begonia fuchsioides | reverse complement strand
GCGGGCCGAAGCCCCTAGTGGACTTCGGATAGTCCGACGACCGAAGCTTGAGTGGTCGTCGGGTCGGGTTCGTGAAGTGGTGCCCGTTGGGTGCGGGGCGCGTCTCGGTCAAGAGCCCCGGTTGCGTCGTGGGTCGGGCTGTCGGGTGCGCCGTGTCCGGGTGCGTCACGCGGGCTGCTGGATGCGCCGTGTCCGGGTAATGTCGGACACGGTCCGATGCGCGCGTCAAGGCCGGGAATGACCGAGCACCAAGTAACGGAGTGCTTGGGTCGTTCCCGATCATTCTCGGAAGGTGTTTCCGAGATTAAGATACCTACAAAACGAGCAACTAAGTTAGTAAAATCGGGTTGGCTCGTTGAGGCTTGATCCATGATGTGCTCGGGTTGCACATCAATCCCCACCCTTATAGGCTCCGATGGCTAAATGATGAAGGAGACCTAAAGGTGACCAAGCGTGCATGAATTGAGTTCTCCATTGGGAATTATAAGGATGCTGTCAATTGTGATGTGCTACCGATGGATGCAAGCCACCTTCTTCTGGGGAGGCCGTGGCAATTTGATCGGCATACCTTGCATGATGGGTTGTCCAATGAATATACATTCAAATGGGAGAACCGAAGCATTAGACTTGCACCTTTGACACCCTCGGCTATAGCTATGGATGAGAAGGTTAAGAAGGGAGAACTCTTCCAAGAAGGTGCTAATTATCAACAAAAAGGAGCTCTCTCGGTAAGTCCTACAAGTAGCACCAATTGTATTGATTTTATTCCAGGAAAGAATGGAAGAAATTGGAGGGGCTCCGGAAGAAGTCTTAGCCCTCCTTGAAGAATATGGTGATGTTTTCCCCGAGGAGTTACCAACCGGTCTACCACCAATCCGAGGGATAGAACACCGGATAGACCTCCAACCCGGGGTGGTTCTACCCAAACGACCGGCCTATCGAATGAACCCCGAGGAGGCCAGAGAACTTGATGAACAAGTACAAGAGCTCCTAGAGAAAGAGTACATCCGAGAGTCATTAAGTCCTTGTGCGGTGCATACTCTTTTGGTGCCAAAGAAGGATGGCTCCTCCCGGATGTGCATAGACAGCCGCGCCATCAACCAAATAACTATCAAATATAGGTTCCCTATACCACGGCTAGAGGACCTATTGGATGAGCTTAATGGAGCAGCATTCTCTCCAAGGTCGACCTCAAAAGCTGCTATCACCAAATAAGGATGCTTGAAGGAGATGAGTGGAAAACCGCTTTCAAAACCAAGTATGGCCTATATGAATGGTTAGTAATGTCATTTGGGCTATCTAATGCCCCGAATACTTTTATGCGATTAATGAATCATGTCTTGAAGGATTACTTGGGCAAATTTGTGATAGTCTATTTTGATGATATATTGGTATATAGTAGAAATTATTTGGATCACTTGGTACACCTTCGGCGGTTATTTGACACACTTAGAAATGCACAGTTATATGGCAATTTGAAGAAGTGTTCCTTTGTGCAAGAAAGGGTGCACTTCCTCGGGTTCATATTATCTAAAGATGGAATTGAAGTTGATCAAGGAAAAATAGAAGCCATAAGGGAGTGGCCAATTCCAAGGTGTGTTTCGGATATTAGGAGCTTCCATGGATTGGCCTCATTTTACAGAAAATTTATCAAGGGGTTTAGTAGTATTGTTGCTCCCCTCACGGATTACACCAAAAAGGGGAAAGATTTTGAATGGACCCCGGTGTGCCAAGCAAGTTTTGATAATATCAAGGAAGCTCTTTGCAATGCCCCTCTACTTGTGCTCCTGGACTTTCATAAGGTATTCGAAGTGGATTGTGATGCCTCGGCCCTCGACTTAGGAGCTGTCCTCATGCAAGAAGGGAAACCCGTCGCAAATTTTAGTGAAAAGTTAAAAGGGGCAGCTTTGAACTACTCAACTTATGATAAGGAGATGTATGCCTTGATAAGAACCATTGAAGTTTGGCAGCATTATCTCCTTCCTAAGGAGTTCATTATACATACAGACCACCAAGCATTGAAACACATTAGAAGCCAAGGAAAGCTCAGCAAGAGACATGCAAAGTGGGTGGAGTTTCTTGAGAGGTTTCCTTATATTATCAAGTACAAAAAGGGTGAAGTAAATCTGGTGGCCGATGCCCTCTCGAGAAGAACCTTATTGCTTACCGAGCTCACTTCCCGAATTTTGGGATTTGAGTGGATTAAAACTACTTACTGAGAGGACCCCGACTTCAAGGAGTGGTTTGAAAAGTGTGTGAACAAACATAATTTCTAAGCTCAAAGCCCTTAGCCTTAAGACCAAATCCCAAAGCATAGATGCTAAAGCTCAAAGCCGTTAGCTCTAAGCCCTAAGCCTTAAGCCTTAAGCCCTATGCCTTTCCCTAAGCTCTAGTCCTCACCGCCAAGCCATAAGCCACAATATCGAAGCCCTTAGCGTCAAGCCTTAAGCACTAAGTCGTAAGCCATAAAAGCTAGGCCCTAAGCTCTAAAAGTTAAGCCTAAAGCACTAAGCCCAAAGTCCTGCTCCCAAAACTCTAACCTTCAATAATTAAACTTAAAGCCTATAGACCTTAACTCTATAGTCTCTATAATGCTCTAAGCACAAAGCCTTAAGCCCTAAGCTCTAAGTAGTGAACAGTAAGCCTTAAGCCCTAAGTTGTAGCCCAAAGAACTAAGAACTAAGCCCAAAACTTAAATCCCAGAGGCCTCAGCCTTAAGCCCTAGCCTCAAGACCTACGCCCCATGTCATATGCTCTAAGCCCTAAGCTCTAATACGTAAGAAGAAAGCCCAAAACCCAAAGCCCTGAACAAAAAGCTAAAGTCCTAAGCTTGACTCCCAAAGCCCAAAGCCATAAGCCCTAATCTCAAAGCCAAAAGCTGAAAGCCATAGTCCCTAAGATATATGATCTAATACATATGCTTATAGCCAAAGGCCCAAAGTCCTAACCCAAAATCCCTAAGCCCTAGTCCCAAAGCTCAAAGCCCTAAGTCCTAATTTCAAAGCACAAAGCTCAAAGCCCTAAGTCCTAAGTTCTAAGCCCTTTGTAAAAAACTTAAAGCTCTAAGCCCTACGGCCTAAGCCCAAAGCCCTAATCTTACAGACTAAGCCCTAATGACAAAGCCTAAAGCACTAATCCCTAAGAACTAAGCTTTAATACCTAAGTTGATAGCCCAAAGGTGAAAGTACTAGGCCCAAAGCCTTAAGTGCTAATCCCAAAGAAAAAGGCCTGAGACCTTAATCTCAAAGCTCAAAGCCTAAACTCCTAGATCCCCAGGCTTTTGTCTAAAGCCAAAACCCTAAGCCCTAGGCCCTAAGCCCAAAGCCTAAAGCCCAAATGCCAAAGTTTAAATACCTAAGCCCAAGCCATAAGCCCTAATCCCAAAGAACTATTCCCTAAGCCTTAAGCCCGAACCCTAACCCTAAGCCCTAAGCCCCAAGCCGTAATCCTAATGACCATAGCCCATAAGCTAAAAGACAAAAGCCTTAGGCCTTAATCTTGAAGACCAAAACACATATCCCAAATCCAAAGCTCCAATAACTAAACATGAAGTCTACAGCCCCTAGCTCTAACCCATAAATTCTAAGCTCTAAGCTTAAAGCCTTAAGCCCTAACTCTTCAGCCCTTAGCCCAAAGCATAAAGCCAAACCTCAGAAGCTTAATATCCAAAGCCTTAAGGACTAAGCTCAAAGCCCTAATCCTAAAGCTCTAAGCCCTAATCCCAAAGCTCTAAGCCATAAGACCTAGTCTTAAGTTGTAAGCCCCAAGCTCTAAGCCAAAAGCCCTAAGCCATAACCCTTCGTCCGAAAGGCCAAAACCTTAAGCCCTTTGTCCTAAGCCATTAACACTATGCCCTAAGCACTGAGCCTTCAGGCCAAAACCATACAGCTAGCCCTTATCCCAAAGACCTAAGTCTTAAGTGCTTAGACCACAACCTGAAGTTCTTTGCCCTAAGCCCTGAAAGCTAATCCCTAAGCCCTAAGCCCAAAGCCCAATGCCCAAACCCCAAAGCCCAAAATAATGATCCCAAGGTCCTAAGCTCTAATACCTTACCCTAAAGCCCAAAGCCCTAAGCGCTGACCTATAGTCTGAATGCCAAAGTCTTTAAGCCCTAAGCCCTTAGCCAAAATCTCTAAGCCCTAAACCCTAAGCCCAATAGTCATGCTAGTCTTTGATTTTCAACTTTTACTTGTTGACATAGTAAGCCCTTTGATACATATTCAGCGACATCCTTCTTCATTCCAGCCAACCAAAATTGACGTTTCATATCATGATACATTTTCAGAGAACAAGGATGTATGGAAAATCTAGATTTATGATTCTCTGCAAGTATTGCTTGTCTTAGCTCTAAGTTGTTCGATACTACCAATCTTCCTTTGAAAAATAAAAATCATTTTTACTTGTTTCCCAATCCTAGAATTCTTCACCATTTTGAATTTGATCAAATCTTTCTAGAATTCTTCACCATTTTGAATTTGATCAAATCTTTCTTTTAGCTCATCATCTAATTTTTGCTTTTCTTGACGCGCTACAATACAGTAGGTGTAAAATAAGATTAAACACTTAGATCACTTGATCATTCTCTGGAATTTGCAGCTCGTAGTCCTCGATTGTTAAATGTCTGATACAATCATCTAAAACAAGGCAATTTAGAGATCTATTTGGATAACGGATGAGGGCATCTGCAACAACATTTATTTTACCCGGATGATATTCTAAAGTAAAATCATAATTGGCCAAATAATCCATCCAACGGCATTGTCAGAGATTTAAATCTTGTTCTATAAATAAATACTTTAAACTCTAATGATCAGAAAATATTTTAAATTTGGCGCCATACATATAACTTCTCCAAATTTTCAATGCAAAATAATGGCGGCCAATTCTAAGTCATGAACAAGATAATTCCTCTCATGAGTCTTTAATTGTCGGGATGCATAAGCTATTACTTTAACCTATTGCATTAACACGACCCAAATAGATTCCTAAGGCATTAGTGTGTAAAAGCATAAGATAAATTTTCATCAGGTACTGCTAAGACTAGGGCAATAGTTAAGTTCTGCTTGATTTCATCAAAAGCTATTTGGCATTTTTTGCTCCAAAAAAACTTTGCATCATTCCTTAGTAACTTAATTAGTGGCATAGCTATGGATGAGAAATTTTGTACAAATCACATAAGTTTGACCTTTGCTGGTTCCACTAAGATTCCATTTTGAGAGACAACAAGACCAAGAAATTTAACTTTAGTAATAAAAAAATTACATTTCTCTCAGTTTGCATATAGTTGGTGTCGACGTAATGTCTCCAAAATAATCTCTAAGTGTTCCATATGTTTCTCACAAGACTTAGAGTATATCAAAATGTCGTCCAAATTTTTGAGATAACATCGAAAGACTTGATCCATTAAGTCCATAAATCCTACTGGTGGATTAGTCAACCCAAACAGTAACACCATAAATCAAAAGTGTCTGTAACGTGTCCAAAAAGCTGTTTTGGGAATGCCTTTTTCACAAATTTTCATCTTGATAACCAGATCTCAAATCAGTTTATGAAAAATATTTGCATTCACCTAGCTTGTCAAACAAGTCATCAATTATAAGTTATATGTATTTTTATTGTTACAATATTCAACTTTTGGTAATAGATGCATAAACAAAGTGACTCATCTTGTTTGTTTATAAATAGCACTAGCGCACTTTACGGTGAGGTATTGTTTTGGATAAATCTTTTCTTGAGCAACTCAGCCAATTGAGCTTCTAATTATTTTAACTCTACATGAGCAATACGATAAGGGGAAATTGAAACTAGAGTTGTACCAAGTACGAGATAAATTAGGAATTTAATTTTCATGGTCAGGTGATAATCCAGGTTCCTCTTGGAAAAAATCATTATAATTCAAAACTACCACTGTTTCAAAACCTGCTATAGTCGTATTAAGATTTTCGTTGGAAGCAAAAAGATTCTCATAGGACTTCTAGTTTCTTCGGCTACCTAGACATGTTCTTATAAATTAGATTGACATGATTTCCATGATCTTTACATGAATGTATTAATACTTCTCTACTTTCCAATGTAAGAACTATGCTCATTTATGGCAATCAATTTTTTTGCCTTGCAATGATTCAACCAATTCATACCTAGTATAATATCAAATTGATCTATTAGACCAGTTCCTTTACTATATTATGATAGCTACATGAATTTGGCATATTAATCTAGCATTTTCATATTATTTTATTTAAAGTTATGATATGCTCTGATCATATTTTGACAATGTCTAGCATTGCAGTAATTATATCTGAATATCTTCTTGTACTGTTCACATGTCATCATTCTCTAGAAATTTCCACTATCTGTCCAAAATAAAATATTACAAATTTGATAATATATTCTGCTAGAACTTTAATAGCAGTCAAGTATTATGCATTATCCTCAACCAATATCTATCTTCCTGAGGGTCAACACACCGCCTGCAAACATTGATGGTTTTAAGCGTCCTATTTGCATAAAGAAATTTGTTCGACATGTTTCAGGATCTAAACTATAGTTCTTTCTAACTTTAAAGTACAATCTTCAAAACTATAATTTGATCAATATGATGTTGTCCAACATGCTGGTCATCTTAAAGAAAATTGTGATTTGATCTAAACTAGTGTCTTAGGTGTTTGATTTTAAGGAGTTCTTCTTGGAGGCATTTTAGAATGGGAAAGGAAATTTAAAATTTTGCTACAAGAACTTCTTGCAACTATCCTATAATATTATATTACCAAAAATTTTGTCATGACTCAAAGGGGACCCGCGACGAAACGGGGGATGATCCAATAAAAAAATAGAGCATATCTCACAACCCTTTTTCACTTGAATCCAAATTTAATAAGTAGCGGAAGACTTACTCATAATAACTGAGACATTCAAATAGCTTTACTTTCATAAAGTCCAACAAACTAAATTAAAATCTTAACAAAACTACAGTACCAACTGTTTAAGTTTGAAGATAAGTTTGCTCAGGAAAATAAAAATAAAAATAACTACTAACGATCATCCTCAACTCGTCTTGAAAAATTGTTTCAATTGAGTGAGCTAACTACTCAAGTTGGGCAATAATTTTAAATTTAATAAAAGAATTCAAAACAAAACATGAAATTAAGCATATTAATAAATCAATCAATAATATGATTAATAAATGCAATGTATGAATTACACTTAGGCGGTGGCAACCAAAATAATCCACACTCAAGCAGTAAGAGCCAAAAATACCTTGATCAGGTTTAGAGATTTGAAACCCAAGGAGGCAGTTTCACTCTCCTATCACCCATTTATGCACAATGAATGAATAAATAAATAATATGCTCATTTGCACAACTTTAAAAAACATTCATATAAAATAAAATAGGATGGAGAATTCATAAAATATTAAACAAAAAATTAATATCCAACCTTAATTCAAATACCAAAATGAAAATCATAGTTCGCTCTAAATGAACTTCAAGACCAATATCTCTACAAACTCAAAAGTTTCAAACATTTCATTCTCTCGGCAATAAATTTTAAGTTGCTTGTTTTTAAGGGCCAAAATAAACTCAATCTGTGTAACTTCAATAGCTAGAGGCAACACCGACCTAATAATAAAGATTGTGGAAGCTATTTGATCTCTTCCTTAGGAGAATCGAATGAAAAGAAGAATAAAAAAATAAAGTTTTAACGAGAATCAGACTTAAAGAGGGCTGCAACTTTTGCTATTGAGAGTTGGAGGGGTTTCTCGTGTAACCCTAGCAGGAACTTCTCAATATCTTATGGTGAGGGAGAGACAGAGAACATAAAGAGAGAGTAAGAGAGAGAGAGAATCATGGTAGAGAGATTTGGGGAGAGACTTAGGGGATTTCTTCCTCTCTTTGAAAACAACTTGATATGGTTGTTTCTTCGACGTCCATGTCTTGATGTCAACATTTTCCCACCATCGTCTTGGTCTCTATTCTTTTTTTTCGCTATTTGTAAAAGCCTAAATAAATTAGTTACGAATAAAAATTTAAATATTTTTGAAATAATTGTTTGTTAATGAACAAAGCACTCTTTGTATTCAAAACTAAACTCACTACAATGCTCGGTGATAAGAGGGTTTTACCCTCTCTAAAACTAGAGAGGAAAAACTCAATCGGATGGCATCCAAAGGCCATACCCGATTTGATGCATGCACAAAAAGGAGAGTGGAAACGACGACCCAACACTTACCAAATTTGCGGGTGACAAAGGAAGAGTGGTCCCCGAATTTTGTTCCCCCCAAACGGCTGCTTTTGAGACACCCTCAAACGCAAAAACCTATGCAAAGGAGAAACCATAGAAACCCACTCCAAACCCATGCTAAACCCATAGAAACCCACTCCAAACCCATGCAAAACCCATAAAACCCTAAATAATTGTTTGTGCAGAAAAATAAAAAGCAAAACTAAAGAGAGAGAGTTCCGATCAGGTTTACGCCATGCTCCATGGGCCCGACCTTTGCCCGACCTAGACTCGGCTTGTACTCGGTTCCTCCTCCTCCATTGCCTTGGCTTTGCACTTTCCTCCATGGTGTTCAAAGCTCATAGACGACTCAATCACGGTCTCCATTTCCAAAGTTTCCCATATGAGAAGATGTTTTTGTTGCTCCAAGTCCTTCGGGGTAGGTTCCTCCATAATTATTTTGCGCTCATCATTTCCTACAAAAAGTGCAAATTGATTAGAAAACTCCTTAGCTATGGCTATATGCAAGGCATCCCGTGGCATGTCAACTAAGCACTAAGACCAAAGACATAATGCCTTGAGCCCAAAGGCCTAAGCCAATACCCCAAAGCCGTAAGCCTTAAGCCATAAGTCCTAAACCCTAAGCCCTAAGCCCAAAGCCATATGTCCTAAGCCTTAAGCCATAACTCCAAAGCCTAAAGGGGTAAGCCCTAAGCTCTAAGCTTTAAGTGGTAGACCCTAAGCTCCAGGCATTAAGTGCCAAGCGCTAACCTTTCAGGCTTAAGCCTAAACCCCAAAGCCCTAAGTCGAAACCCCAAAGCCCTAAGCCTAATTCCAAAGTGCTAAGCCCAAAGATCTATTTATAAAGTTCTAAGGACTAATTCCTAACCCATAAGCCCAAAGCCCAAACCATTAACCACTAATCCCTAAGCCAAATTCGTAAGCCCTAAGAAATAACTTCTAAGCACTAAAACTAAAGCCCTAATCCCAAAGCCATAAGACCTACGCCCTAAGTCCAAAAACATATGTCCAAAGCCATAAGCCTTAAGCCCTAAGCCCAAAGCCATAACACTTAAGCCCAAAGCCTTCCCAAAGCCCTAAGCCCAAATCTTGAAGCCTTAGATTAAAAGACTAAAGCCTTATGCCCTAATCCCTAACTCTTAGCCGAAAGTCGTAAGCCCTAAACCCTAACTCTTAGCCGAAAGCCCTATGTTCAAATCCCTAAGGCATATGTTCAAAACCCAAAGCCTTTACTCCTTAGGCCTAAGCCCTCAGTCCTAAAACCTAAGCCTTAAGCACATAGCCCAATGCCTTAAGACTAAAGGCCAAAGGCAAAGTCGTAAGCCCTAAGCACAAAGCCTAAAGCCCAAAGCTCTATGCCTAAGCCCCAAGCCCTGGGCCCTAAGCCCCAAGCTTTAAGTCCAAGCTCTATGCCTAAGCCCAAGGCCTTGTGCTCTTAGCCCCAAAGCCCTAAGCCTTAAGCCCAAAGACCTATGTCCTTAGTCATAATCCCAAAGCTCCAAGATCAAAGCCCAAAGCCCTAAGCCTTAAGATTTAAACTCTAAGCATAAATCCCTAAACCCGAAGCCAAAAGCCCTAATCCCAAAACATTAATCCTGAAGCCCTAACCCATATGCCTTAAGCCCTCTTCCCAAAGCCGTAATACATAAACCCTAAGCCTCAAACCTGAAGTCCTAAGTTCTGAGCTGGAAGCCATAAGCATAACACACAAAGCTCTTATCTCTTAGGCCTAAGCCATAAGCCCTAAGTCTTAAGGCCTGAGCCGAAAAGCCTAACTTCTTAGCCCAAAGCTCTGAGCCCTAATCTCTAAGCTAAATGCCCTAAGCCTAAACCCTAGGTCGTATGCCCTAAGCCCTAAACTCTAAACCAATATGTTTTAAGTTGTATGTCCTAGGTAATATGAAGTTAGCCATAAGCCCTAACCCGTAAGCCCAAAGTCAAAATCCCTATGCCCAAAACCCTTAGACAAAAGTTCAAATCCCTAAGGCTTCAACCAAAAGCCATAAGCCCTAAGCCGTAAGCACTAAGCTCTAAGTCAAAATCCCTATGCCCAAACCCCTTAGACGAAAGTTCAAAGCCCTAAGGCTTCAACCAAAAGCCATAAGCCCTAAGCCCTAAGCCCAAAGTACTAAAACTTAAACCCTAATTCTAAGGTCAAAGTTCAAAGCCTAAAAGCCTTAGCCCAAAGCCGAAAGCCCTAAACCCTAAGTCATAAGCCTTAACCCCAAAGCTCAAAGTTCAAACCCTTAAGTCTAGGCCATAGCACAAAATCCTAAGCAATAAGCTTTAATCCTTAATCACAAGCCCAAAGCCCTAACTCCTAACCTGTAAGCCTTAAGCCAAAGCCCCTAATCCAAAAGCCATAAGCCAAAAGCTCTAAACCCTAATCCAAAAGCCCTAAAGGCTTAAATTTTAAGCCATAAACTCTAACACTTGAGCAAAAAGCTCTGAGCCCAAAGCCCTAAGCCATATGCTCTATTCCTGAAGACCTATGCCCTAAGCCCCAAGTCCTCAATCAGGCCTTGAGCCCAAAGCCTTTGGCCCGTAGACAAGAGCTTAAAGCCCAAAAGGTTAAGCCATAATTCCAAGACCAAAGCCCTAAGCCCATAGCCCGAAGCGCTAAGCCCAAATCCCTAAGCCCTAAGCCTAAAATCCAATGCCCTAAGTCCTAAGCCCAAAGTTCAAAGCCTTAAGCCAACCCAAAATCCCAAAAACCTAAGCCCTAATCCTTAATCACAAACCCAAAAGCCTAGAGCCCAAAACCCTTAGCCGAAAGCCATAAGCCATAAGCTCTATGCAAGCCCATAGTTTAAAGACCTAAGCCTAGGCCAAAGCAAAAAGTTCTAATCCCTAAACCCTTAGCCTTAATCCCAAGCCCAAAGCACTAAGCCCAAAGCTCTAAGTCCTAAGCTATAAGCCCTAAGTCCTAACCCCAAAGTCCTTGGCCCAAAATAATTCTAAGCCCAAAGTGCTAATCCCTAACTCCTAAGCCCTAAACCTTTAGACCAAAGCCTTGAGCCCAAAGCCCTAAGGCCAAAGCCTTCGAACTCAAGAAGTTTGAAGCCCTAAGACCTAAAACCCTACTACCCATCCCAATGCCCTTAGCACTAAGTCTTAAAACCTAAGCAATAAGCACTAAGTCTTGAAACCTAAGCCCTAATCCTAAGGCAAAAGTTCAAAGCCATAGTACCTAAGCCCTAAGCCCTAAGCCCTAGTACCTAATTTTATATTTTAAAGCCCCAAGCCTAGGTCGAGTTCAAAGCGCTTAGCCCAAAGCCCTAATTTAAAGCCCAAAGTGCTAACTCTTAAGCCTTATGCCCTAAGCCTAGTGCCCTATTTCCTAATTCCAAAGATCAAAGTTCTCAGTTCTAAGCCCTATGTTATAAGTCGTAAGACCTAAGTAAAAAGTTTAAACCTCTAAGCCTAGATCCCTTAGAAAAAAGTTCAAAGCCCGAAACCCTCAACTTAAAGCCCTATGACCTGAGCCCCAAGTTCTAAAACCTAAGCCCCAATTCTAAGCCCAAAGTTCAAACCCCTAAGCCTTAGCCAAAATCCCAAATTCGTCAGCCCTAAGCCACAATCCAAAGAAACAAGGTTTATTCCTTAAACCTTGAAGGATCGGCTACATTTCTTATGAAGATGTTATCTTTATCAAAGGGTGGGCCTATTGTCAAATTGGCAAAGTAAGCTTTAGAGATCCAGTTGTACCGGATCAAATTGTTGTCTCCATGCTTTGTTGCTTGGACTACTAGCATGGGGGCTTCGACTCCTTCTCTTATCCAACCTCTATGCTTTGACTTCAAAGGAAAAAATTGGAACTAAACAAGGTTGAATTCTTCAATGATATAGGGAGTTACAAAATTAGAAAACACATTCGATAAACATTCATGGCAAGAGAATTTTTGGGCCCTCCATATCATGTCATTCTCCCGGGGTTAATAAGGATTTGTCCTCAAATCCAAAACCTTCTCAATCCTTTGATTAAATTTTTTCCCTAATACAATATACTCGGTCATGTTTGGGTTGCATTTTATTATTATCTTGATCAAAGATCCAATAGCCACAGTGTTCTCTCTATTCCCTTCTTTAGGGCACCAAGACTTC
>QAOC01053677.1:0-73185 GCA_003255005.1 Begonia fuchsioides | reverse complement strand
GCGTTTCCAGCAGTCGTCCAGGCGCCAGCAGCACCGCCCGCGTCTCAGGGAGAGCCGACGATCACCGCGCCCCTGTGCCCGTCGGTTTCTGCTCCGCCGGGTTCTATAACGCCACCGGCAACAGCTTTCACAGCTGCTCAATGGCCGACGCCATCCTGCGCAGCCAACCCATCTTCAACAGTGGGTTTATTTCCCACAACATGGGTACCGGATCCGGTGCTTGGCGGATTAGATAAGAGTTCGCAAGCCAGAATTCCTTGGCCGCGAGGCGAGATTCCCCCACCGATTTTTGGTGGTTTTACGTCGGGGTCTCACGGTATTTTTCCGGGCAGCCAGCCACAGCCTCCGAATCAGTCTATTCCGGCACTGAGATACGATCAACCATTATTGGATTCAGAGGCAGCCGGATCTTATATCTCGTATCCCGGGGATGTTCAGCGACCGATTATACGAGCCCGTTTGGAGTTCCCGGTTTATGATGGCACGTCCGATCCTGACCGATGGCTTAATCGGTGCGAGAGTTATTTTCAAAGCCAGAACATTTCATTACACAGATGAGTGAGTTTGGCGGCATTTCATTTACAGGCGGAAGCTGATGATTGGCATGAGCGTTTTCGGCGCAGCCAGTCTGATTTGTCTTGGGCGCATTTCCGAGCATCGTGCAGAGAACTTTTTGGTGAACATGCTAGTCAAAATATTATGGGCGAACTAGTTAATTTAAAGCAGACAGGAACGGTGACCCAGTATCAGAGGCAGTTCCAAAGCCTAGTCACCAGAACCTTGTCAGTCACACCAGACCAATCAATAGGGCTCTTTACTGCCGGACTTATTGACTCGTTACGTGTCGAGGTCGAGTTACAGACTCCACCGACTTTAGAGAGGGCCATGGCATTAGCACGCGCCTATGAGCGTCTATCCACCGCCTTATCAGCATCTCCGAGCTTGGCCCCTTCCCGGCGTTTCTTGCGCAGCCCAGCATACACTGTCATACCGTCAGTAGAGCCGACCTTGGTCAAGTCCCCAGTCCGAACGACTGGGCCTCCGCCTACAGTACCACACACGTTTCGACGTTTATCCCACGCGGAGATGGCAGGTCGAAGGGCCCGAGGCCTGTGTTTTAACTGTGATGAGCTTTTCTCGAAAGGACACACATGCAAAAGCTTATTCCTTATATACTGCGAGGAAGATATTGAGGCAGACAGTGAGTTGGAAGAGGAACCAGTACCGAACGAGTGCTTGAAGTCAACTATTTCCATCCTTCCAGCTTGAGGACAAGCTGTTTTTCGCGGATGGGAGTGATGTTACGGACCCAAATCCTCAGGATTCCTTCTTAGGGAAACATTATTCCCGACGAGTCTAATTATTTAATTATTAATTATTGGTTGTTATTTTAATTAAGTTTGTGGGTCAGTTTAGTCTTTTCATATTAATTAGGTCATGAAGTCTATTTAAAGGGTGCTAACCCTACGTACGAGGAATTAATCAAGAAATTTAAGTTTAGTATTTGCCTCTTTCTTTTCTCTGTTTTTCGATGTCTGGACGAGGGATGATTACTCGATCCCAGGGAAAACCTCCTGAAGGGGAAAACCCTAACAAAAGTAGTATGCAATTTCTATGTGACCTTGTGTTGTTGGGGTTCACTTTTTTATTGTGCGTGAGAAAGAAATGATGAAAGAAGTTGTTGGCGTCTGTGGGGAGCAGTTGTTGTTATGAAGAAATTTAACTTAAAAATACATAGCATTCTAATGAGTAATGACAAGTATTATTTATTTACAACATGCCACACTCATGATTTAATACCTCCTTTGCCTCAGATGATGATACTCCTTTCAAATTTGTATTGATGATACTGTATTTGATTTTAGGTTGCAAACTTTGAATATATTGATGAAGTGAAGGCAGCTGAGGAGGCCCGAAATAAATCTTCTATAAGCAATTCAGAGAGATCTAATTATTGGGAAGAATTATTGAAGGACAAATATGAAGAGCATAAAGTAGAAGAATTTAATGCTTTGGGAAAAGGAAAAAGGAGCAGAAAGCAGGTACAATATGGACTAACTTTGTGTTTTGATGTAATTGTTATCATTATTGACTCTTTTACTTCTACGCTTATTTGTATTTTTTTATGGGGTACTATATTTTTGGGTGCAATATTTATATGATGGTGATGTGGGAAGGGTGTTTAAACTGTTACATACTAATGAATGCTGTCTTTCTTGAAAAATCTCATAAAATACATGGATGAAGCATTTAAATATCTTTAACTAATATACTAGCTCTAGTTACTTGAATTAAAATACATTAGAACTTATTGTTGGAGTTTTGATGATTTTGTGAGTCTTATCAATACAGATGGTATCTGTTGAAGAAGATGACCTTGCTGGCTTGGAAGATATGAGCTCAGATGGTGAGGATGATAGCTATGAAGCTGACCTGATTGATGGTGAACCTATTGCACAAGGAGCACCTCTAGGAAGAAGGCCTAACAGAAAGAAACCCCGCTGTATAATTTACATTAATAGGTCTTACTTGAGCAAGTATGATGATTTTCTCTGTATTTGATTAGCTAATTGCATGATTTCTTCCACAGTGGATAATGCAGAGCCACTTCCTTTGATGGAAGGGGAAGGAAGATCTTTCAGAGTTCTTGGATTTAATCATAATCAAAGAGCTGCATTCGTCCAAGTTTTGATGAGGTTTTTATTGCATATATATATATATATAATGTGTGCGTGTGCGCGCGAGCACCATAAGCACTATAAAAGATTATTCTTCTCTTTTAGTTTCTCTTACATAGTATTCAATTATGCATTGCACTGATGACTCTTTAAAGTATCTATTATTTTTTGTGGATCATATTGCAGGTTTGGTGTTGGAGATTTTGATTGGAAAGAGTTTACTTCTCGCATGAAGCAGAAGACATATGAAGAAATAAAAGAGTAATACTTTGATGTCTGATACAAATTAGGAGAATTTTAATAATACTTCTGACCTCGTAGTAGCTCAATTGCCTCAAAACTTTTACATTGGAAATGCCTCTGGGAATAATTGAAGGGTTCATCTTATTAAGAAGTGGAGATATTTTTCTGCCGCCAAATGATCTGGATGCATGGATTATAGTTCCTGAATCGCATGCATCATGACTTTTTCTTATGGTTTGAACGGATGTTTATCTTTGAATTGAAAGTGTTGAAAAAAAATTAAAGATAATAATGATCAACCCTGCTACTGACTTTCTATTGGTTATTTTGTAGAATTTTTCGTTCATAGACTGAAGACGCTACTGATTATTTACATTGTCTATTTGTAGAGTGTATTGTCAAAAGTTACTAGTTGTATCATAAAAAATACTTGTTGAGAATTTTAACAGGACTATATGATCATTAAAAATCATTTTAAACAGTGAATATTTTTAACGAAATATTCTGGTTCAATTTTAGTTGGTTAATGTATTGATATTAATCTTCTTCTTCAGTTACGGAACTCTCTTTTTGTCTCATATTGCTGAAGATGTTACAGAATCTCCAAACTTTTCAGGTGAAGGAACCTTTACGTTTCTATTCTGGCTTCTAAATTTTGTCTGCTTCTGATTTTGTCTAACCATTTTCAAAGCCCAATGCAGATGGTGTTCCCAAAGAAGGACTTAGAATTCAAGATGTATTAGTCAGGATTGCCGTTTTACTTCTGATCAGAGATAAAGTAAGCTAATTTAATTGCAATAGACGACTGTTGTCTTTTATCCATTTAATCATGTCTTTACGGTCTTTTCATTGGAAGTCAATTGCTTCGGGGGGACTGATTCCTTCCTTACTCATGTCTAAATTTAGAAAGATAGGTTTCAACAGCTCAGTTATTCTACCTTTATGGTCAACCTTGCAAATCTAAACCTATGATTTTTCGATTCAATCAAGTTTCAAAAGCTGTTAAAAATTTGTTGGCTGAATTAGATATCAACTTGATTGTTAATAGTTTAGTGTATTTCATGAAGATGTTTAGTACATGTTGCATCTTAAGTAATTTCAAATTAGCAAGTAAGATGAAAAACTATTATATCTTTCTTCATCTTGAGTAATAATCAATGATCTTTGCAGTGGACTTTGCTATTTGTGTAGTCGGTATTAATTATTACTAGTCTTAATATTGTGAAATCAAGATCTTCCTTTGTATATTACAGGTAAAGTATGCTTTGGAAAATCCAAATGCTCCCCATTTTCCTGATGACATTGTGTCACGCTATCCAGGATTGAAAGGTGGAAAACATTGGAAAGAGGAGCATGACAAATTATTACTGAACACTGTACTGAAGTATGGTGCTTTTACATTTTTTGTGTATTTGTGCCTATTTATTTATTTTTATATAAAAAATTGTATTAAAAGAAAAAAATTACATAAAGTTAGCAACTTTAAGTGGGAGAGAACTGAACTCTACCCGAATAAGAAACATTCAGTAAAAAACAAATCATACAGCCTGACCAGATTTTTTTGGGTCATCAGTTAATGACAAGATTTTATAATCTCCAATATTTACTCTCAAGTTGTTACTGACATTAACACATATTTTATTTTCTTGATTATTCAGACATGGTTATGGTAGATGGCAAGCTATTGTTGATGATAAAGAGTTGAGAATTCAGGAAGTTATTTGTCAAGAGTTGAATCTCCCCTTCATAAATCTCTCTGTTCCCGGACAAGGTTTTTCTCAAGTACACAATGGTGGCAACGGAGCTAATACTCATTTGTCAGCAAACGAATCCAGGGAAAATGGTTGCAGTAATGAAACTACTGGTGACGCTCCACAAGGAACGGTTGATTCCTCTTTGTTGTATCGATTTAGAGATATGCAGAGAAGACAGGTGGAGTTCATCAAGAAAAGGGTACTTCTCTTGGAAAAAGGCCTCAATGCAGAGTACCAGAAAGAATACTTTGTGAGTAATTACGCTTCATTTTTGCCTGATTTTAAAGAAGGTTGCAATGCAGTATTTTGGCCGTTTTTAGCTTCTTTTTTCTTGTTCTCCTAGGGTGACTCCAAACCAGATGAGATTCCAATTGAAGAGATCGAGAATGAATCCAAGGGCACAAATTTGTCTAATTCCAGATCTGTGGGGAGTGATATTCCAAAGATGGATCAGTTGCCTCAGTTGGAACCCATTGGTTAGTCTATTTGTACGCCTAGGTTGCTTATTTTATGTACTCATGTTGGGTTGAGAAAGTTTGGAAAATGAAAAAGAAAACCATAATGTCGTGCCATTATTGGCAAATGATTTATATATCATTTTTGTTCTTTTGCAGCTTCAGAAGAAATTTCCTTCGCCGCTTGTGATGGTGATTCCGATAGACTGGAACTGGGCAGTCTATATAATGAGGTGGCATATTTCTACCATGATATTATGATTCATATTTTGGAGCCCACTGAACCGTGTTCTTTTCGGCATTTAACGTATCTTTTTGCTTTGCAGATGTGTGATATTTTGGAAGAATCGTCAAAGGGGGACTTATCGTCGAGTTCCCACACAAAGAAGAATCTTCGTCCTCTCGAAACAATTTGCGAAAACATTAGCCAGATTTTATCTCCTTTGCCCGAACAGAAATCAAATTCTACCCATTTGATGTCAAGTTCGGATCAGCAAATTCAAAATGAGTCGCCAAAGAGCGACTATAAGATGAAATTACCGGCATCGCCCCCCTGTCAAGATGAAGGGAAGAAGCAAGCTCTGGCGGACGTAGAAATGACAGATGCCGAAAAGAAATCTGAAACGGGAAAAGAGAAGGACCGGTCGGTACAAATCGAGAGCGACCCAGAAGAAGATCAGGCTTCGGTGTTTGCTCGGCCAGAGCCGATAATGATAGACGAAGTTAATGAAATGGAAGAAGACGGACGGAAGAACAAAGCTTCAGAAAACGGAAGCAAAGAAGAGCGAAAATCGAGTTCCGGGTAATCGTATTGGATGATTGAATAAAATGGTAAAAAAAACACTACTAGAAACACCCTCATTCCGTGTAAAATCCCATCAATTGTTCCCTAAAACAAGAAAAGAGACCCTAATTAAATTCCTACCATTTTTTCCTTAAATTATGTTCTGTCTTAAAACAAAAAAATGGAACCCTTTTAACAGTTATGTTTATTGTGCTCTATGATCTTCTCGAAGAAATAATGGGCCGTGGTTGATGTTTGAAGGGCGTCTGAGCAGTTGGAGAAGTGGTTGAAAAGTATAAAGGGCTCAGTAAGTGCTGTCGTTTAGCAGAGAATGTTAGAGAGAGACTGACAGAAGGAGGGAGGAGAGAGAAAGTGGTTTGTCAAAAAACAAAGGAAAAGTTTAGAGCCACAAAATAAGGCAATTGCTTGGGAAGTTGGAGACAGGAGGAGACAGCTCTTGGTCTCGCCTTCTGATCCCTAATCCAAACACCAACTTTCTCACTCTCTACCTGTTTTTCCAACATGTTGAACCCTTCTTCTCACTGTTGCTCCAATCTGAAGCCATTTTCATCTCTCTTTCTCTCTCCTGCTTTGAAATCTCATCAAAAGCTTCTTGCTTTCGTTAGACTGCAAACAAAGCCATGTTCTTCAGCTAATCTACCCAATACCCACTTTCGTTTTTCCCACCTTTTGGAATCATAAATCTAATCCAAACCTTTCGGCGTGGAAAGAATATCGATTCGTCAGCTGCTTCGACCAAAACCAGCAGTTTTTCTGAGAAAACAATGAACATTTCCCACTTGTTTTTTTTCCATTGCGTGCATTTATCTGCAGTGTTTGATAATGTCTATGTGCTAGTCTGTACTTGGTGAGGTACAGATGAGAAATGGTCAGCTGGCCAAGGCACAATTCTCCTTCAAACCCTACAGATGCTCCTCTGATCACCAGCAAGAAACCAGTCAAAAACCCTATCTCCAAATCAGATGGCCCATTTTGAGCCAACCCTTGCCGATCTGATTTGGTCTCTTCATCTGCAGGGCCCCACTCAGATGAACACGTGGCCCCAATCACACAGCTGGCATTAGGGTTCTTGAGTCTCGACTGAGCTTCTGATTTTCCAAAGGCAGACCAGTTTCATTAAAGCTGCTAACTAACGGATGTCGTGATATATTGTAATAAAAGAGAGCTTCAATTTTTTTCGAATGTAAAATAGCCAGAAAATGAACATGCAACAGAACCATGCATTTCTAAGATCTATATCTAACCTTAAATTAAACAATAAAATAACATGTTATTTTGTCTCCTTGGTCCAGCTTTATAATCACCTTCTTTTCCCTTCTCTTTTTTCTCACCAGCCAAACCCCAAGCTTCTCAAAAAGGAAAATCATGGCCACTCAACGAGAAAATCGAAATCCTCCTACTGTTTCCATCACAAAAACAATATCTGTCCTCCCAAAAACTGTGGATCCTCAGACAGTGCTTGAGCTCTCCAGTTTGGACAGACAGTGTCCCTTGCCCATGTTCTTGGTCTTGTTTTACACTCAACCTTTTCCCAGTCAATCTTCAAATCCAGACTCCGTTTTTAATAGTTTGAAATCTGGATTCGAGGAGACTCTCGACGCGTACTACCCAGCTGCAGGAAGGTTGAAGCTTTGCCAAAGCGATGGGAAGCTCAACCTCTGGTGCAACAATGGCGGTGAGATTGTAGTCGAAGCAGTCACTCATATCAAGATTTCTGAGCTTGGAGACCTCTCTGAGTACAATGAGTTCTTCGAGGAGCTGGTTTACGAACCTGTTTCCAATGGGCAAATTTCAGATATGCCTTTGCTCGTTGCCCAGGTGAGCAACAACCATTTAACCAAATGAAACCATGGTTTTCACTTTTCATATTTCACCATAATCCAACAGTGAAGAAATAAACCTAGAAGCAGGGTTAATCTTGTTCATTGTTTGTCCGGATATAGAAAAAGTTTATCCTCGAATAAAGACAAAAATGTAGCTTACGCCATTGCCACTTGACAGCCAATTTCTTGCAGGAGTTTTCTTGATATTATTGAGGCCAAACGACAAAGAAAAAACAGTGAAGATCATAATCATTGTAGACGATGAACATCATAGCTTTTCAGTGTTTCTTTCACCTTAAATTAATCAAACTTATTTAAGTTGGAGTAATTTAAATCTGACAAAGCTTAAGCAGGAAAGATGAACTTAAACAAGCTTGCTTTTACAGGTGACGAAGTTCGGGTGCGGAGGTTACTCCATTGGCACTGGTGCAAGTCATTCGTTATTCGATGGTCCATCTGCTTATGATTTCTTAACTTCATGGGCCTCAAATTCCGCCATTGTTGAGGGGAAGAACGGCTGTGAGCTTCCAAAACCAGTGCATGAAAGAGGCCACTTGCTCAATCTACAAACCCCATTATCAGAAAGAAAAGCTTCAGCCATTGATGATCTCTACCAGATGATCAGGCAAGCATCTGGAGAAAGGAATATCCAGATCGATCGGAAGAATTATGTTCCAAAAACATATCGTCTGAGCGGTGCAATGATTCAGGATTTGAAGAAAAAGGTTGCAGGAGAGAATAGCAGTATTCGTTGCTCATCCTTTGATGTTTTAGCTGCTCATCTCTGGAAGGTAATTCTTCAATGGATAGCCTGGTTCTAACCATTCTATAGATTAATTGTTTTAATGACCAGTAACGTCCATTACAGGCGAGGACCAAAGCTTTATCAGTGAGCAAGGAGAAAACAGTATGCTTACAATTCTCAGTGGACGTGAGGAAGAAGATGAAACCTCCATTGCCAAAAGGGTTCAGTGGAAACGCCTACGTCCTTGCTTCAGTGACATTACCAGTAAACCAGTTACAGAACGAAACCCTAGACGCCATTGTAGACAAGATAAGAAAAGCAAAGAACTCCATTGATAATGACTACGTCAATGCTTACATCCGAGAACTCGACAAAGGCCCTCAATTTCCCTCCTCCTCCTCCTCGTCGTCGGCGCTGCCTCCTCTCGACGAACTCACGGTGATCTCCGATTGGACGAGAATGCCCTTCCATAAAATACAGTTCTTCAATGGCGGAGCTTCGTATGCTTCGCCGGTGATTTCTCCTCTACCTGAAGTTGCCTTCTTTCTGCAAAACCCTAATGACGATCTTGGAGTTGACGTCAGAATCGGTCTGGTTCCTGAGGTTACAGCTAATTTTTACGACATCTTCTTCGCGAATCTTAATAACTCCGACAAATTCTAAGGTCGAGGTATATATAACCTATGGATTTTTAAGTGACATTCCACCCTGTTACTTAGTTATTGACCTCATATGTCCTCCTAATGATAAAATCGATAAATAAATGACACATAATTGCTGTGCTTTGAACTCGATATTGGTCGCCAAAGTTCGGCTATTATTTCTCGAATTGGTTGTATTAGCTACTTGAAAACTAGAAATAAAATAATACAAATATAACTCAAAGTGGATAATATTGTAATTAAAAGAATTAATTTCTCTAATAAAAAACTAATTAAGAAAAAATAGATATGTTTGGAGAAGGTTCCAAATCAAATGATAACTGTTGGAACAAGAATAAATTTGAATTCTAATCCACATCAGAACGTTCAGTACGCCCTGATTTTATTGAAATTATCAAATAGAAAATACATCAATAATTCAGAAAAAAATAGAGCAGATTATGATTCGAAATAATATCAAAATCAATTGATCGATCAAATCTTAAGAGGCAATGAAAGAAGCAGCATCAACATATGTTACAGGCAATTGTGGGACAGACAACATTTACTCATTTCATTTTGGTGGTCTCCAAAAGATATACCAAGTCTCATTCTCTTCATACATCAACAAGCTCGTTTCTTTTTTCTTTTTTTAAAAGAACTCAATATTTAAAAGATATATATACACATTTCCTAAACTCGCAATCCCTAATATCCCATTCCAGGTTAATTCCTATTTATGACGAACGAGGGACATAAATCAGCTTGAGCAGATAAAACAGATAAAACTTAATTCCAATACTAAGCCATTTGATTATTTCAGCTAAGAAAAGTTAATATTCGAAGGAAAGTATGATGCTTAGACAATAGCTATTAAAAAAAGCATTTCACATAAAATTATTAGACTAAGACAAATAGCATATCGCACAACCAGCCTTCAATTCTCTGCCATAACTCAAGAAGTGTTGCAATAAGAACTAGAATTTCTAAGTAAAGAAATCATAGAGCATCCTTACATGGGAAATCCACAACGTGCAAGATTAAACTGGATATATCAGGCTTTTTTCCAGGCCATGGCCGGAGAATTTGATTTTGGGTTAGTTGAGCCTTCTTCTTCGTCTCCACATACATAATATTCCCATTCAAAAGACAACCTTGAGCTCCATATGCAGATCTCTAGCAGTTCGTGCTTCTTGGTTGCAAAAGCAGGAAAGTGCAAAGGTGAAGGCACACTATCTAATTCCATAAAATTTATGAAGTGGGTTTTCCAATGGAAAAAAGGATGGATTGTCTACTATTTAATTTTTCAAAAAAGCATATTAAATCATTTCATCAAATTATAATCCTAGGAGAACTGAGAAGTACCATTTATGTCTCCACGATCGACTTGACAGTTCCAAGCCACTGAATAAGTTCAGATCTGCCCTTGTTCGTCATATATTGATGCAAAAATTCAGCAAGTTCATCGTCCACCCCTCTGATCTCCAAGAACTTACGAAAGATGTTCTGCATCTCACTGTTCATATTACTGAAATCGGCCATTTACTTATGTCAGAAGAACTGAATAAAATATGCGTTTCTGAAGGCAGTTGTAAGATCAGAAATAAAAATGTAGGTAGACGTATTGGTCGTATTCAATAGTCCAGGAATAGCCTGAATATACTACGGAATTTTGATCCTATTTAAGAAATTCTAACCATCCAAACAGGATCACATTTATTTGGCATTATAAACAACATCACAAAAAGTAAGGAGAACTAAGAGAATCGCCATACCTAAAATCAGGTCCCATGTAAGGTCTTGCCAGCATTTTATCACGCCCAAGAATGTAAACCTTCTGAATTTCCACACTTTTTGGCCACACAGAGCATAAAAACTCTAGATCGTTGTCCCTATAACCCTTTCTAATATCAACAAGCAAGCTGATGTGAAGATGGACGTCTTCTTCATCAGAGACGTCCTCTCCAATTTTAGGTACAGTTTTGCAGCCATCGAACATCGTAGCTTCAATTTTTATATGTTCAGTAACTCCAAACTTTCCTCTCATGGTAATCCATTGCTCACCCGGTCGATCATGCAAGGTAAACGACTTAAACTTCGTCACTGGCTACAAAGTTCCTAGCACAAAATTAAATAAGAGATTGCACTCCCCATTAGAATCTGGAATTGTACACGCATAATCGCTAATGCAATCAACGACGAGCACCATAAACAACTCCATTGCATTACGCCATTTTCAGATGAACCATAAGGAACAGAAAAAGGTGACGTAGGAGCAAAAGAAAGAGCAGCCAACCTGGTGAGGAGGAGCATATTCATATTCATACTTCATCTCCGAATTTAGAATTCTGATTATGTTCGCATCAAAATGAGATTTCGAACTTCCCTCTGAAGCAAAATGACTGGATTTGAACTGAAAAATCGAGCTGCAATTGGATGTAGAAACGCTAGGAAGGCGTCGAATTCCATGAAATGGAGCTGAAGAGCTAATCGCTCTCTGAGCTGTTCGTAGCAGGCGAGACATAGGATTTTGGAAACAAAGTAGGGTTTTAAGAATTGGGAGGCTTTTGGCTTTTATAGTTTATACTAATAGTGAAATTATAGCTACATGTAGTCCCAACCTATGAACTACGTGTAGAAAGGTTCATCGCACGTGCGTACCGATTCGTTTATGGCTACAATTAGGATCTTCTCGGAAGCCCGCACGGGCTTAGTTCAGTGGCCAAGTTGTGGTAGATTTGATACAAGTGTCACGGTTCGAAGCCTCGCCACCACAGTGTGGGAGTTTAATCCTCCAATGTTGAGGTTGCTCCTTGTGGTGTCAGGTACGGGTCTCCCATCTCTGGGCCACTGAGTCACTGTGATTTAACCCTTCACAAATTATCGGTCCGGGGTGTGGGGCCCGGGGAGCGAGGGTTTCGCCTTTCTTGGTACAAGATCTTCTCGGAATGTACATAGATTAATGGGGCGACCGCCAAAGAATGTGAAAATCGTCGTAAAGCTCGCCCAAGATTACGTTTCGATCATCGGCAGATCCTATGCAAGATTAGAGCATAGGGTGAGACCTAATCGTCGATCATATATTTCCTGAAAAGTGATTGATGCGTTGTTCAGTTTCGATCTTCTAATAAGTCGGCATCATTTTTGCTTTTCTCGAGCGGAATGATTGGATTCGGGTCGAGGATGACGAAGAGGAAGAAGACAGGAACTGTGCCGGTTTATCTGAATGTTTATGATCTTACGCCGATCAATGGCTACGCCTGCTGGCTCGGCCTCGGGATTTATCATTCCGGCGTTCAAGGTGATCAGTTGGCTTCTTTTTTTTCAATTTTTTGGGGATTTTGATAGTTTTCAGCTTGGAGAAATCGGATGGTCTTTAGTAACTAGATCAATCGAGACGAACTCGTTAGTTTCTATTTTTCTACGATTTGTCTGGCAGCTTGATTGTTTGTTGATTATACCCTTGGTAATCCGGTGGACTTAGTGATCGAGTTAATATTTGTTTGAACAACGCTTGCTCCAAGTTATCCTAGCTAAGAATATAGCTTAAGAGCAGCCATTTTTGTTATTTTCGTGATGAAAGATATTTGGCTCTGGTTGTTGGATGTAGACATAGTTTTTGCGATTCCTAAATTCTGCAGAGATTAACATGATAACGTTGGGTTTCTTCGATCAAACTGGTTTAAAAAATGTAATCAACTGTGGGCATAAGACAATTGAAGTCAAAAAGGGAGGGATTCTTGTTTTCACTTCTCATTTTCTCCGAACAAACATTAATTTTGACTGGGCATAAATAGAGGAAAGAACAAGATAGATGCCTGATAGCTGTTTGAAAAATACAAAGTTTTCAATTTAACTGTCTGTCTTGTTTTGAATTGAAGTATGGCATGTGTTTGTTCCTATGATCTTTTTTCTGTTAACACTCCTTTTCTTCTTTGGTGTATTTTTCGACAATCTGTACGGGTTTTGGATTTCAGTTCATGGCGTTGAATGTGCCTACGGAGCACACTAGCGTTCTACCGGGGGGATATTTGAAGTGGAACCAAAGCATTGTCCAGGCTTCACCTTCCGAAAATCTATATCTATTGGAAAAACAAATCTCAATCCAAAAGAGGTCCGTTCGTTGATGGAAAAACTAGCCGAACGGTATACCGGAAATACTTACCAGCTCATAACGAAAAATTGCAACCATTTCTGCAATGATGCGTGTTTCAGATTGGGTGGAAAATCGATCCCGAAGTGGGTCAACCGGCTCGCTCGACTCGGTGAGATTCGATCAAGATATTAAAGTTCATTTTATATTCTTCATTTTGCTTTCTTATCGAACAGATTTTCCAACGATTAATCAGGTTTTCTTCGCAATTGTGTTCTACCGGCGACTATAAACAAGACACGGTTCAACAAGGAAGATTACAGAGAGATTTGCTGGAGGAAATGGAGAGTTTTCATGGCGATCCGACCAGGTTTGAGTCATCTACTCTTCCTCCCCCTTTTAGATTGTCATCTTTGTCTCAATCTGGTTCCCATAGTAGTAGGCATAAACATAGTAAGACAGGGTCCTCCTCAATGCAGACTCCCTCAAACTCATTCACTCTTAAACTATGATATGACTTGTAATTTTGGTTTCAGATTTTGAATTTCAAGACTTTTGTAAACGATGGAGAATATCGGTAAGCAAAAAACTACAAATGATTATTCATTATTCAATGTTTTTTTGGTTCGTAGACCGAGTCCACAGGGTTCTTTGTTTTTTCCCATTGACCATCTACTTTCCTTTCGGATTCATGATTTTCAGCCAGTCGTCCTTGTTGACTGTCTGATTAGAGATCGTATATAGGAAGAATCTCCGAACCAACCAACAGTAATCGAACAGATCAGGAAAAATCAGAAAACTAGAACGCATTTCACTTCCCAAATCAGTTCTGGTTTTGTGAATTTACGACGGCATTCTCCCAAACAACAATCGACGGCAAAGAATGAAACTTTCTTCATGGTCTCCGGCCGCCGGTTTGAATTGATTTATATATGATGGTGTGGTGCTATCAGTTCTGGTTTTTAGCAGTCAAGTAGACGGATTCAAAGAGAAAATACGGGCAAAATCTTGGGTGGCGTAGAGACGCCGCTGTGGGGGGCGGCGAAACGTCTGAAGCAGGGGGTTTTCGACGGTGATTCAGTTGTTTAACAGAAGCTTAGAAAAAACTTAAGAGAAAGACAAAAAAATGTCCCATTTTTACTCTGTTTTTGAGTGTGCTTTCTGATTTCTGGTCAGCAAAAAAGTCAAAACTTGAGAATCTCTTTAAGGGAAGAGCTAAAAACGTATTAGTGAGAAACTGGTAACCAAAATCAAGAGATAGTCAATGGTTTAAGGGAGAGAAGATAGTTTTATCGAATTAACTAAAGAAAATAAAATAATAAAAGAAAGTATTTGTTTAATAAAATGGTCGAAATAGCGTAGTTAACTATGAGAGAAAGTATGGATTTGACACGTGTTTGATGAGCACAGCTCCGCGCGGTTTCTACATAATTATTTTATTTACTTAATTAATTATTTTTTATTTATTTACTTATTGTTCACTGTTACCAGACGTCATCAGCGATTCAGCAATCGCGGGCTCCGGAGACGCTTCCTTCTCGGTTTCATCGCCGGTCCATTTGTTGATTTTAACGACGAATCGACTCGCAGCTCTCCATTTTTCCGCTGCTTGCTAGGATTTCATTTTGGAGTGCTGGAGGATTAGGTGATTGCAGATATTCTTCTGTTTGCTTGTTCTTCATTTGATCTTCTGTGAATTTTTGTCGAATTACGTCTTTTTCCTGATCCAGATGGCTTCGACTCTGCTTTCGCTTGCTTCTACATCTGTGTCAGCTTCGTCCTCTCTCATTGAGATTAACAAGGTACTGTTTGAAATTGACTATTGTTTGTCTGCCTCGGCTGCATTGTGTTTCTTGTACTGATAGTTTGTGAAGATTTAGTCGAAGCTTAGTTTTTTTTTCCTTTTCTGTGAAAGTAGCTGGTGTTTATAGTGTCGATGAATGCATTTTCTTATTTCCTTTACCAGGGCAAAGTGCAGTTTGGAAGTAACCGTCTGAGCTTCGAGAATGAGAAAACTAAGCCTATTACGATGAAAAAGGTTTGGAGAGTCCTTATTTTTCATTAGTATTGAATTATTTTACTGACCTTTTAATTTCCGGTGACGTTCGCTGCATGCATTAACATTATATATATATAATATGATCAATTGTATATGTTAATTATACTCTTTTTCTTTTAACTGAACTTCTATTAGAATGCACTTTCTATAAAAAATCTGTTGGTGGTTTGTATGCCCCTTCTTTTAGTGGCCCTGGTTTAGTTACGTTTGACTCCAATTCTAACTTTTGAAATATGGATGATGTTTCGATCATTTTCTTCCATTTTTTGTTTGTTTTGAATTTGCAGTCCTTCAGTAGGATATCCGTGGTTGCTTTGGTCAATGTATCTCGATTTGAGGGTATCACAATGGCCCCTCCTGATCCAATTCTTGGAGTTTCTGAGGCTTTCAAAGCAGATACCCACGAAAACAAGCTCAATCTTGGAGTTGGAGCCTATCGTACAGAAGAGCTACATCCTTATGTTCTAGACGTAGTAAAGAAAGTGAGGTTTTTATTCTGTCAGTAATTTGTTATTGTTATGGTTACTGATCATGCTGTTTTAGTTTTCCCTTCATCTTTTATCCATTGCACTGAACCCTTGTTATTTCCTTCATTGAATGTTTAGGCGGAGAGACTCATGCTTGAAAAGGGGGAAAACAAAGAGGTACCTCGGTTTACTAAACTGTTTTTGTTCATCTGCTGTTCTCCTTGTCACTTAGATTGCTAGCTGAATTTGACCATGTATTTTTAGTATCTTCCAATTGAAGGTTTGGCAGCTTTCAATAAGGCAACTGCAGAACTATTACTGGGAGGAGACAATCCAGTCATAAAACAGCAAAGAGTGAGGGAGATTACTGGATCATATGAAAATTTCATGTTAAATCCACATCTGTGATTTACTTTAACTTGCAAAAAGTATTAGAAAATCATTTTCCCTTTTTTCAGGTTGCAACTGTTCAAGGACTGTCAGGAACTGGATCTCTCAGGCTAGCTGCGGCACTAATACAGAGATACTTTCCTGGTGCAAAAGTTCTTATATCATCACCTAGCTGGGGTGTGTATATTTCTGTAGTTTCATTCTGTTGAAAAAAAATATTCTTTCTTACTTTTGTGGAGGGCTGTGATGAGGACAGGAATGTTTTATCTTGTCGGAGCTAATTGCGCCACTGATTGATCTTATAGGAAATCACAAGAATATTTTTAATGATGCTCAAGTTCCGTGGTCTGAGTATCGTTACTATGATCCAAAAACAGTTGGTTTGGATTTTGATGGGATGATAGCAGATATAAAGGTTTCAAATGGCTAATCCTGAAAATTGGTTCATATTATGTTTGTTTTGTTATATGTTCTCTTAGTTCATTAATGTTCTGTTTCCCATTATTCTTATAGGCAGCCCCTGAAGGATCTTTCATCTTGCTTCATGGATGTGCTCACAACCCAACTGGAATAGATCCAACTCCAGATCAATGGACAAAAATAGCAGACGTTATTGAACAAAAGAACCACATTCCATTTTTTGATGTTGCTTACCAGGTATGATGTGCTTGAGATTTAGAAAATTTTGATCAATTCATTGAGCAATGTGTCTGATTTTCTTGAGAGAATTTTTTTATGTATATTTAAAATTATGTTAGAGTACATATGTGATTGGACATTGTATTCCCACTACTGTGAAAATTACACAAGAACTAAGGAAATCTTGACTCACTGATGACATGGTTGGAACTCATTGATGTGCTTAGGGTTTTGCAAGTGGAAGTCTTGACGAGGATGCATCATCTGTTAGGCTGTTTGCTGCTCGTGGTTTGGAGCTTCTAGTCGCCCAATCATACAGTAAAAATTTAGGTCTTTATTCAGAAAGAATAGGAGCAATCAATGTTATCTGCTCATCAGCTGATGCAGCAACAAGGTATGGTGAAATCACCTTTTTTTTTGCTTTAATTGTAGTGTTTAACTGCTAAACAGCTAATTAAAAAAGCCCATTAATAAAGTAAAACTTCAGTATGAATGACGGTGGTATTACATAATAAATTTTTACAGTCTACGTTAAATGTTTTTAAACCTTGGTAATAGGACGTGCAAGTTTTGGAACAATGAAAGCACCGTTCCAACATAAGAATATCATTTGATGCAAATTTTACCCAAAGTAGAGTAAACATGGGGTCGAGAGGTAGCGATTCTTTTTTCCACCACATTTTACTATCTGATTTGACTTAGGATATAGATGAAATTGATTATCTAAGCACACTCGTTCTAATACCTGCTATTAAAATTCATTTATGGAAAGCTACAAGCATGAAGACATTAATGCCAACTGCCAGAGACCTAAATGATTAATTCCATTGCCTTGATTGCTATCGGGGGCTTCCTAGATGTAATGTAATTTTGTTGTTCAGAGTAAAAAGCCAACTGAAAAGGCTTGCTCGACCCATGTACTCTAATCCTCCTATTCACGGAGCTAGAATTGTGGCCAATGTTGTCGGGGATCCAGTTCTCTTCGATGAATGGAAGGCGGAGATGGAAATGATGGCTGGAAGGATAAAAAATGTCAGACAGAAATTATATGATTGCCTTTGCGCGAAAGATAAGAGTGGAAAGGATTGGTCCTTCATACTAAAACAAATAGGCATGTTCTCCTTCACTGGCTTGAGCAAAACGCAGGTAACTAACTGCATCGTTGCACTTGACCATTAACGTGTAATGTGGTACAATTTTCTTATTATGGGCATTGATTTTCTTAACTTGAGATATGTCAGCAATAGCCTCCTTTTTCAAACTCCTCTCTATTCATACAATATGCTTTGTTTGGCAGAGCGAGAGTATGTCTAGCAAGTGGCATGTGTACATGACAAAGGATGGACGTATATCCCTGGCTGGTTTATCTTTAGCCAAATGCGATTACCTTGCTGAAGCCATCATCGATTCTTATTACAATGTCAGTTAAAATCATCAAGTCTACTGGAGGTGATCTCTTTTTTCTTTCTCGATTAAGATTATAATGCTTGGAGGACTTGGAATCTAAATTAAGGTTTTGGTTTTGTCCGAATAAATGCAATGCTCCTCCTGTACTTCTGGCAAGATGAACTTCATGGCAGGATATGGATAGGTGCATTTACCAAAAATGAAATATAGCAAAACCTCTTTTATTTCATACAAACATAAACAGGAAAAACCTTCAAATCCATCAGAAAAGACAAACTAATGCTGGGAAAAAAGTGTTTTTTCCACACCCGCCCAATGAACCCATGGTTCCAAAATTTGATTTGGGTCGAAGTTTAACCAGGGTTAAAATCTGGAAATCCAAACTGAAATAGATTGGAATTCTTTCCAGATAGAATTGTAAACAGCAGTTGTTGGACGAAATGGAACCTAGCGGACAAAACCAGTCCGAGAGCCATGGCCTGTTTCCCCATCCCCGATGGTCTTTGGAAAGTTTTGTGATTAGTTACTAGTGTATGAACTGGGTGTTAATGATAATAAAAAAGAAACGTCGGTGGGAATAGAGTCTTGATTTGCAATCTAAGGTCATAACACGCAGCAGCCGTCCCTTGTTTGCACAGCTCGTCGAAACCCCACTTCAGTTGAAGCCACAAAATGTAGAGAGAGAAATAGAGATCGATAATACAACGTCACTCTCTCTCACGAAAGAAAAACCCTTCCTTTAATAGTTGATGCTTTCAAGGTACAGTAGCTTTCTTTATGAAATTATAAGAACGAGACAGGATATCCAGTTTGCATGATCATGGCAATTTGATTGGGTCCCAGAGGCTCGAGATGCAAGATCCACCACTGCCCTCCTGCCCTGGACTTGGACTGGGATTCACTCGGATTTTGTTTATTTCTTATAATATATTCAGCATTCCAGCGAGAAGGACAGAGAGAGAGAGAGTATATGGTAGGCGAGGAGTCGCCGCGTGTCCCACGTAACTACCGTTTTCATTTTCGCCTTTTGCAGAGAGGTTGGAAGAGGACAGATTGTTGATGCCAGAAAAGATTTCAACTTTTTTTGACGTTGATTCAGAATTTCCACGAAATGTGGTTTCTTTTCCGAGGAAAAATCAACCCCTTGTTTTTCTTCGCCGACACTACCTTTCTGTGAGCTGCGTTTGAACTCTCCGCCGCTGTTCTCTCTCCTCGCTCTGTGTCTCGAAGAGAGAGAGAGAGAGAGAGAGCAAAGAATGGAAGTTCTTCCCGTTCTGCTACTGGTTTTAGCGTTTTCTGGGAAACAATATTGTCCTGTTTTGGCTGGTGCGATGCTGAATCCAGACCCTCTTGCCGTTTTATTGTCAGCTCCGGTTTCTTCTTTGTCGCTCTCCCCCATTTCTCCCATTTCTGCTTCCATGGATCTTCCTTCTCCAGGTGCCAACGACCCTCCCTCTCTCTCTCGGCGCGGGTCGTCGTGTTCAATTATTGCACTTTCAAATTTTAAAAAAATCTGCCTTTAATTTCACGGCATTTAGTGCTTCGATGCAAGAGCCAAACGAGGCTCCTCAATTTGATTCCGGGTTAGCTTCGCCTCTCTAACTATCACGATTGTACAGGGATTCAGATGGAAAAGGAAGATCAGCTCGGCGATCCTCATAAGAAAATGATTATAGCTCTCATTATTCTCTGTGCTTCACTAGTTGCTTCCTTGTTCTTCCTCTTATCTCTCTGGTTATATCGACGAAACAGCTCTCTTCAATCGGCCAAGAAACATGTCCAGAGCTCGGGTAACTAGCTAACTCATTTCTTTTACGTGTCTTCGAATTACTTGATTTATTGACTCTCTCTTTCTCCCGCCTATTTTCTGGTTGAATTTGAAGACGCCGAGAAAGGTCTCAGATTAGCGCCATTTTTGGGTAAACCCAATTCGGGAAAAATGGCGGGGAACAGAGGATCGGTTTCGGTGATTGATTACAAACTAGTGGAGAAAGCTACTAACAATTTTCGCGAGAGTAATGTGTTGGGAGAGGGTGGATTTGGTCGTGTTTACAGGGCTCGATTGAGCGAAACCTTGCTCGTTGCCGTCAAGAAGCTCGACTGCAGTTGCGTAGATGCTGAGAGAGAATTCGAGGTAGTTTTTCAAAGCGAAAGACTGTTTTTCTCACATCGGAAGTGTCGAATTCTGACAATCGTCTGTCTGAATCTGCAGAACGAGTTGAATTTGTTGAGCAAAATTCAGCACCCAAATATTATATCCCTTTTGGGGTATGGTTTTCATGGCGAATCGAAGCTTTTTGTGTACGAATTAATGGAGAATGGATCTCTGGAAACTCAACTGCATGGTAAGACAAGTATTTCATAGATCATCTTTAACCATAGAATACCCTAGTTTTCTTTTTGTAAATTTCTTGATTTTGCAGGGCCTTCCCACGGTTCATCGTTATCATGGTATGCTCGGATGAAGATTGCCCTCGATGCTGCAAGGTGAGATGAATTTTCACTTCCTAATCTGCCATCACCATAATCAAAAACTTTTATCTCAACTTGCATAATTCTACTGAGCAGAGGATTAGAGTTTCTCCACGAGCACTGCCGTCCAGCAGTGATTCACAGAGATCTAAAATCTTCCAATATTCTGTTGGACTCCAACTTTAATGCCAAGGTAAGTCCTGAGATTGCATTAGATTACAATCATCTTCGATTTTATCAGATTAGCCAGAAAAGAAATCGCTCCATTTCTCACAACTATTTTCGGATTAATTGCTTTTCAGCTCTCTGATTTTGGCCTCGCTGTAACCGATGGTTCTCAAAACAAAAATACAATCAAGCTCTCAGGGACCTTAGGATATGTAGCTCCAGAGTATCTGTTAGATGGTATGATGGGAAAATAGTTTATAAAAAAACATGTTTTTTTTATCGTGCAGGGTGTTTCAAATTCTTATTTTCTCAGATTGTACGTTTAATTTGTCGGAAGAGAGATTTGACGAACATTATCGTGCAGGTAAATTGACGGATAAAAGCGATGTATATGCGTTCGGAATTGTTCTGCTGGAGCTGTTACTAGGAAGAAAGCCGGTGGAAAAACTGTCCCCATCTCAGTGCCAATCCATTGTCACATGGGTATGCCTGGTTCCTATGTAACATTATCTTGTTATACTATAATGTTTTATATCCCAAAAACTCAAGGCAGTGCCATGTCCATATTTATGCAGGCCATGCCTCAGCTCACTGACCGATCAAAGCTGCCAACTATCGTTGATCCTGTTATTAAAAATACTATGGATTTGAAGCATTTATATCAGGTTTGCTGCAAAAAAAAAATCATTTCTGATTTATTGTAGTGTTTTTAGGGTTTGATTGAGACCGGAAAATGACAAATAGTTGGTCGTTTAGGTGGCTGCAGTGGCCGTGCTGTGCGTGCAGCCAGAACCGAGCTACCGTCCTCTGATAACCGATGTGCTGCATTCTCTGGTCCCTCTGGTTCCCATCGAGCTCGGAGGGACTCTAAGACTATCGACGCTACCACGTAAATAATTTGAATTGTAATTGCCCGGAAAAACTGTTTGGCATCGTTAATGGTTCGGGACCGAAGATCGCCTAGTTGAAAGCAATGATCGCCTGATTGTTCGGGTTGAAACACGGAAGCTCATGGAGTAAGAAAGAAGATAAAAAAGACGCTTTTCCTGCATTAGTTTGTTTTTTCTGATGGATTTGAAGATTGTTGTAGCATTGGTTCCATGAATGGATTTGCAATCTTTTTATATTTTTTGGGCCTATTACAGTTGGGCTCTCCTTGTGGGCCTTTGCATCACCCGGATCCATGACAAGCCCAATTTCTCTGTATAATAGAACGAAATTGATTTGGTCGGACAGAATACAGATAATGTACGAGTGCGATCGTCCGAGGAAAAGTCGGTCCGTCTGAACCGCCATAAGCGATGGCGGTTGAGACAGCTATTCTTATCATAACCTAGTATACTTCTCCAATCATATTTAGACACGTTTCCACGTTCAACTTCTCCAGCTGTTTTGCGTTACAAAAGAATTGGCCACCCGATTTGACTAAATTCTTCACGCGCTCGCTACCATGATTTAATATTTGAATAGAATGGCAATGCTGTAGTTCTCTGGTCTTGATAGGGATGAAAATGGAACAGCGCATAACTATGAGCGCGTTAATGTTAGGTCTGAGAGCCTTGTCGCTCTATCTTCACGCGCTTAGTTAAGACTAAAATATCTGATTTTATCGACGAGAGAAAGAGGGTTTAAAAGATCATTTACATTGAAGCGTGATAGACACGGATTGTGCGTGAAAGTGGTTCATTCTACACCGACCTATTTCCTGGTCTCTGCCACGTCACCCAATTCTATTGACCCTTTCATCTTCCTCATGGGCTATATAGGGACCCTTTCACCACAATTCTCTGCTATCAGTTTCTTCATCTTTCTTCCATTTCTTAAAATGGTTTTCTAGCCTCCCCTCCGCTGTGTATTTCTTCGCCGACAGTCTGTGGTTCTCCGATCCACGTTCCTTTTTCAACAGTAGGAATTTCTTTTTAAGGGTTTCTGATTTCCTTTCAAAGAATCGGATTCGTTTTTTGTTGTTTTCTGCACCAAAAATGGATGTTGTAGTACTTTATCCACAGGATTGTCTGAAGAACTCTTTTACTCGTAAGGCTTTGATTTCTTCTCCTGTGAAAGCCCCTCAAAACTCTAACCCCAATCGGTCCAACAGAGCCCGGAGACCGTCAAACCGCGGCAAACGGAGCCCACCGAGATCCCTGAGCCACTCTCCCCCTACCCGATTCACGGCTCCTAATCTTCCTTCTACAAATTTAGTCATGGGACAGGTTAAGATTCTCAAGCGCGGTGTCGTTGATGTTATGTCGAAGGCGGCGCCTTGTCCACCATCCGAATCGGTCAACGAAGGAGGTCGTTTAGATCTGGATCTGGCTTCGACCGACCGCCTCGGCCCTGGACCCGAATCGGTCCCTACTCAGATCCGTTTAGCATCGACCAACAAGGCTGCAGCTTTGTACGCAGGTTCGTCAGCCTGTGTTGCCTCGCCACCGCCAAGCTCAGTCCCTCTTCCTGCTTTTTTCACCAAAAAGAATGTCTCTCTATCCAACGTTGACGCATCGATGGACCTGCGAAGGATCCTGAGGCTCGATAAGTTGTGATATATCGGCCACGGCCGTGTTGCTAGGCGTTAAAGATTTTATGGGTCTTCTAGTAGTTGTTAAAGCTGTATTGGGATCGTGTGACTCTCAGCCATCCCTTATTTTTTCAAGGGGAGTGTCTGGTTAGATCCGGCGATTCAAGTAACTTATGCAATGATGTTGAAGCTATGAAATAGGGTAGATTGGTGTGGCTTTTTTATGAAGCAAGGTGTGTTTTAACTAGTGTATAGGACTCGAGTGGCATTTGGGTATAACAGTACTTAGGGTTTGGGTAAATTAGCCTAGTTTCTTTAATGTGGATGTAATGTTCTGTCAGTTGTCTGTTCGTGAATGGGTTGATTAGCGTTGCTTTTACGCCCATCGCGAGCCTAGTTTAGAAGTTTAACTATGATAGTTTTATTTGGTTTGCAATTAATCCAAATCTTTTATCCAAAAAGAATGTCTCTATCCAACGTTGACGCATCGATGGACCTGCGAAGGATCCTGAGGCTCGATATGGCGTGATATATCGGCCACGACCGTGTTGCTAGGCGTTAAAGATTTTATGGGCCTTCTAGTAGTTGTCAAATCTTTTATGCTCGTAGTGGTCCTAAAACAAACCGCTAACTCTTTCTGAATAAGTAAACGTCAATAGCAGGGCCAAAAACGATGAATTTTAGATCAATTATTGCAGTTGGAATCCAATTTTGCCAGGCTCTGACTCTTTGTCGAACAACCAGCCAAATAAGATGAAATGCCAAATCGACTGAGTTGACAAAGATGCTCACAATTGCACCGACGACATGGTTTCAAAACAGAGGAGATGGTTTTGTTTAGATTCCAGGCAAGATTACACAATCCAGATAGATTTTCAGCATTTTGTACGCAACCAATAATGTTCTTATATGTTGTAAACACGTTCAGTTTAGCCGGTGAAACATAATTACCTACATTGTCGTCTGATGTAGCTTTTCTTCGACCAACTCCATACAACGGTAGAGAACTAGTTCTACCGGCTTCAGGACACACTCCAATTCAACTGTAAGCGACAATGCTCCAGTATTATTTGCTTTGCCTGCACAATAGATCACCATGTTCAAAGGAAATTACTGCAAAAACTGAACCTCCAATTGGGTACCATTTAAGGTTTATATATTCGATTCTGATCTATACATTACACATTTGTCATTTCAACATGAAACTTGGTATAGAAACAAATATTGTAGCAAAAAAAACTGCAGCATAATTGAGTGTATAAATCAGAATATAATTTGGTGTATCCACATTCACTACCCATACCTGCTGGCTCGGTTAAATGTACTTATCTGTATAAGTTGAGGGCAGATCGAGCATGTGCAAGGAAATGAAAATCATTGTTCAGAAGCTATGAATTTCAAAGAAATTCAAATTCTAGAATTCTATTATTCTGGACTTACAATGATAATAACTGAGAACTATCCTTTTTTTTTGTTTATTCGAGTTGGAAAGACATGGCCAGATCTTAAGTGGTATTTTTATTTTTCATGGGAGGGTAGGCAAACCTGAAAGGGAGGCACTGTGTTTGACAAATGATAGGCATTCACTGCAGTCGTCTTCATTCTCTAAATTCATGAAATGAAAAAGAAATGCATTGGACGAGAAAAAAGTTCAGAACAAATGCTTAACCAGGAAAGTTAACTTAATTTTACCATCAATAACATCATTAATCATTCTGTCAACCAGATCCTCAGAAATTAATCCAAGGTAAGACAAACCACACAATGGAAAAAACTGTGACAGACGCATGATCCAGGAATAACAAGTTGAAACTTCGTTCCCCACATTCACTGAAATAAGAGCCTGTGTTTCAGCCAGTCAATTTTGACGCAGACAGCATTTCCAAAACCAAAAAAAGGAAAATAATATGGAATATCAGAAAGGAAAAAGAATAAATAATCAATAGAATGAATGAGATTAGAAACATAAGTACAGTCAACCCGGTACTATGGTTCAGTATGGCATAGAGCAAAAGCTTACTATGATCTGCAAGATATAAAGACCAAGGAGAGACCGAAGTTTCTTGTTTGCTTTTCCCTCCTACATATAAAGATATCAGGATTAAATAGCTCAAACCATGTGCAAGAACATGTCAAAAGAAAAAACACAGACCAACTTTGCACAGACTGCAATTATAGAATTGGCAATGCCTATAGATCCTTCAAACAATTTATCCAGTCTTTTGTCTCCATCATATGACTTGGAAGTCCCAGTGTTCAAAGCAGCAAGGATAACGGGAATAGCTACTTTCACTTTCTCAAATCCACGAATTTGAATAGAAGTAATGACTGATAAAAGAAAACGAATCAAAAGCCTTCAAACCTGATTTACTTATTAGTGAAATAAATTTATATTTTGTTAAATAATGGAACTTCCTCATATTTGCTGCAAGAAATTTCAAGGGTATTATTAATAAATTGCTCGTCAACCTGATTTACATTATCATTGGAATGTTTTTATGATCGTTTTTGTCATCTGACAGCTTTATTTGCTCCATATCCCTTGCAGAGAACTCATTACATAGCACTTACCTTTTGAAATCCCATGAAGGTAGGGAATATAACTAGAAGCATCGGGAGTGTTATTTTGAAACTCTAATGCCTGGTCCATTTGCAACCAATATTACGAACTATTAACATAAGAATGTTGCATATATTAATCATTATAAAATGACGGCGCCAAAATGAAACAAACATAAAAGAGAACCAAAATAAGAGTACCTCACATAAAATTGAAAGCACATCCCGTGGACTACATACAGTTATCAGTCTATCAATAATGCCATCAACTATCTCTAAAAATCCATCAACAACAACAAACCTTCCAACTGCTTTGGGTAGCTCAAACGACAGAGCATCTACCATTTCCTGTCACATCAGCTAGGGAAATTCAATTGACATGGAAACTTGATGAACATTTAAAAAAAAAGAAAGAAAGAACAAAAACAGGGCCAGTATGATGTAACAATGTAAAGGTGAGAAAAACCTGGTCCAAGGAAGGAGCACACATGTACTGATAGATTTCAGAGAGGACTTCCAAGACAGTGTTCTTCGTAAAATCATTGTCTGCTCCCAATGCCTCATCATCTGAAACTGAAGCTAGAAATTCGACCAGCTCATGGACTGCATTTTCAGTTTTACGGGGATCTCCAGTACCAATTGTCTAAAGGATGGGCGTATCAGAAAATCAACAGATAGCTAAATTCATTGAACAATTAAAAAGAACTTCACTTTTTCATACTTCGATGTATAGAAACAATAAAGACCTACTTACTGTTAGAGGATAGAAGAAACTTTCTTTCAGTGACTCTGAAATAGTGAACTGGAGAGAAATAATACAGGATTTTGATTCTTCATGTTTCCAATATTTTCCCAAAAGGTAAAACAATTTATTGAGGAGACAAAACACTCTATCGACTGGAAGAACCGATGAACGTCCGTTCCAATCAATTTGAGTCAAGAAAGTTGATGCGAGTAGTTAAATACACATCTTTTCCAAGCTTCGGGTACAAAATCAAAAGCCAAAACAGAGAACAAAGAATTAAGAAGTCTTACTTCGGAGCAGGAGGCAAATATGTCTCGAAGACGAAGCAAAAGAGGACGACAATCGTCTGGCTGAAGAAGCTGAGATTTACATGAACATCGATCTTCGAAGCTATCCATCCAGATAGCCGCACTCTGGCTCTCAAATCGATCGTATAGATACCAGTCTCTCTCTGTCTCTCTCCCCCTTGTTCTTGCAAAATGGCGGGCAAGAGCAGCTTAACTTCGGAAGAGAACCCGTCCATGACCCGAATACACATATTCTCGCTCCGAATAAGCTAACTTTCTCACCAAACATTAAAACACACCTTTATTTGTCAAAATATCAATCCTTTAATAAACTTGGAAATGAACATAACTAATCCAAGAAAGAAACAAGGATAGTACTCTTCGCGGACACCTCATAGGCGAATCCAAACACTCCCTCTCTGCTCTCTATCTCCATTCGCACAGGAGCGTACCTACAAATCTGAACTCTGTCCGTCTGTCGTTCTCCCTCCATAAACCGGAGCTATAAACTGAGAGATAATTTCAAGGCCATATTCTGGTACCTTGGCTTTTCAATCGCTGTTCTCCTTACTGTTTACTGCATTGTTCGATCGGAGAACGGAACCCGACGTGAGCATAGAGACGAGCTACCGATCAGGCTTCTCCAGAAATTGGGACAGGAAACAGAAGTCTTTCTTTTTCTCTTTTACATTTTCATACATTAATCAAGTTCGGTGATAAACAATATTAATCATAAAAATTTTACTTTTGATTATTGTCCAGATTTAAAGGTCCCATCAAGGCTGTCCATCATGCTTTCTCATCTATCAGTCCGCATGTAAGAAAAAATATCGATCATACAATGATTTTCCATCAAGACAGTGTTATTCGTGTAACAATGTATTAATAAAATATCGATCTCACGAAAATAAGTTAAATTTTTAATTTAAATAATAGATTGTAAAGTATTAGAAAAAATATAAAATAGCATGAAATATTTGATTTTTATATCTATCTTCTACTCTTAAATTAAAAAATTAATTAAAGTATCTAACTAATATATTAAAATAACTAGATATGTAAAGTTGGTGATCGAATTTAAAATTCATAAGAATCTCGACTAGAACTTTTCGTAAATTGATTTACTTGAACTGCCATCGGCGGGTACTGCAGCATTAGTTACAACATCAGTTTAGTTCCAATCCGAACACTTAATAAACGAGGGTTGGTGTTGCCTCTATGATTAGGTTTAAGAACAAGTTTGATTTGACCGCACTAGGTTGAAATGAACATGATGAGAACACTCCTAGCTAAACTGTGTCACTCAATCTAACAACATAATGGTTTTAATACACGTCTTAACAACACGCAATGACATATTATCGTGTTGCCCTAAATAATATCAATACAAAGCAATAATTTCGTAAATAGCATTTAGCAATCGCGCAAAGGTGTATTGTCGGGATTGCTCGAGAAATAATCACAGCAAAACAAAGATATACAAGCTCTTATTAAAACAAGTTCTAAAAGACAACATGCAATTACATTAAGCAAATAAATATATGAAAAATCTTAATTTTAATTCAAACGAAATAATTCTACAATAACTATCAAGAGTTCATAAAATTCACGTAAGTTAAAACGAAAAGCAAAGGGAGAGAATTTTGGTCATCGCCGTCGAAAGTCGTTGGTCGCACAACCTCGTTTCATCGTTGTCGTGATCGCCGCCGTGAAACTCTTCTTGGAATTTACGTCCGAAGCTTGATCGTGAATCCCATTCTCCAATCCTAGCACACTCAATCTGTGGTATTCTCGTTTCTTTATGTAGAATGCGTGAAACTCGAACAAATTTGAGAAGCTGTTATGATTTGAAAGAAGATCTGGGTCGGTTTGGAAAAAGATTGAGATTATGAAAGATTTTCAAATCTTCAAATATATTATTGTTTCCAAATTTTAATTTTAATTGATTCTTCATTTTTTTCGTGATTCTTCCAGCTTATATCCACCTTAATCTTCAAAGATTGCATGAAAATAAAAATTATGTCATAATAAAAATATACAAAATATCGGGCTATACGAAATGTTATACAAAATTCACGTAAAAACAGCGTCATTGATGTTATACGAAATGTTATATCATCGCTGCAGCATTATCCTTAAAAATTTGATTATTTTAATTAAATTATTATTGATTCCTAGCAATTTGACCACTAAAACTACGTGATTATTAAGTCTTTTCGAAACGTAACAAGAATAATGCACAAAAAAAAAAAATGAACAATAATTATATTTAAGTCTAAAATATAAATTTACATGGATTAATAATATACCTGAAAGCAGTGCTAATGCAACTTTCTCAACAGGCGCTGTGGAAATATGACGGTGGATGGAATGGCCACCGATAGAACTGTCAAAATACGTCGACCATCAATTATGCATGAGAACAAATCGTAGCATCATTCACATATGCTAAAACGAAATTCTCGCCAGTACATTTGTTTTGTTTTTCTTAATTAAGAAATCGTCCGACATTAATTGAATTTTCGTTCTGATTATTAGAAATTATGTCCGACATTCAGCTTCCACATCAAACTGTGTACATTGTACATCGCATTTTTCTGCTCTTCCAATCCCGGAACACTGGTACAATGCGCCCGTCTTCCCACAAGATACATTCGTAACAGAAATTTCACGCGCTGAGTTTTCTGTACCCCCACACCATACTCGGGATCTGAATCGTCATTGATCTTCCATATCGATGATTTCCAGAATTCGAAACACCAGCATATTTAGTTCACTGTGAAAAGTATCAGACCTGTGCACACAAATCACGACTGATCAGCCTTGGACATGACAGAGAGACGACTAGGCCTCGGATGAAATGCGGTTCTTCTCCTCAACTGATGAGACGAAGGTCGAATCAGAGAAGTTAATGCCCTTCTTACCAGTTCTCCCTCAACGCCTCCTATCCGCACAACGGAATTCGTCATTGCAGATCTACGCATATTCAAACGAGTCGACAGAAACGACCCCGCTTGATGTTGTTCGCCACCGCCACGATTATTCTTGTGAAGACTACAACGAAACGAACCGGGATGCGTAGTAGGTGAACACATACAGGACTTCCTAGGCAGCGAGACTATAATTTTGTGCTTCGTGACGGCTATGGACCTACTAGGTGAGATACACCGGCGACCGATCGATAAACTGACAGAAGGAGTGAGCAAAGCATGAGAATGGACATTAATTAGAGTAGGAGAGAGAGATCGACGATGACGGAGATCCACATCATTTTGGAAGGAGGCAGAGGCAGGGGAATATAAGTGACCGCTGGTAGAAGAAGCAAAGAGTGACGGAGAAGATAACGACGGAGACTGAGCGGTCAATGATTGAAATTTTCTTACAGGCGAGTTAGAACGGAGAACTCGCCCACTGGATCTGGATTTCGACGGTGTCGGAGATGACTCCGGCATTGCTTGGAGAAGACGAGTAGAATCTCCCGCCAACTTTCCTCGTGAAATCCCCGCGCAGAGGTTTAAATTTTGCAAGCCTAGCGAGCCTGAGAGCTGAAATTTATACCTGAGAGAGAGGGGCTAATATGTAATATTCGAGCGTTTTGAGGGGTTTCTTAATCAGTAGATTAAATTTCTCAACCATGGTCAGAGCCCAGAGGCAGTTGGAAGAAAGGACTCAACTAGGGTTACTGAGAGTAACGGCGCCGTAGACGTTAGATATTGAAGTACGGTAGAGTAACGGAGCAATAAGATTATTTTCGAGAAAATCAAGGTCAAAGTAAGTTCCCATTTTTGGATTTTCTGATGTCATCTCGTCCGTTGAAATCCCGAAAATTAGGTTTGGTATTTACACAGCTTAAACTAAGCTGGATCTGTTATCTTCGAGGTTCTCCTCCGACCAACTCATCAACTATACTGGGCACAATAGGCCCATTCAAGGCCCACTGATTACTCGAACTTCATATCAATATTATCATTTTTAATTTATTCTTAGTATTTAAAAAATATACAGCTGGGATTCATTTTCATTCTAAGGGTACTTCACACTTCACAGTGAGTTTAGCATTGGCCTTCCAATTTAAATGGAGGCTCGAGACCATCCCATAACGTCCATCAATCAGTCACGATATCTCTTCTAATGTGATAGCTTACATTGATTTTAGTTTCATGGACAAGTCACGAATGAGATTAATCGATGCATTGCATTGAATCAAATTTACGATAATTAAAGGACTATGAATTTGTTCTTTGTATATGGGCACGTAAATTAGATAGAAATATTCGATTTTATTCATGTGGATTCAAACATCGACGACAAAGATTTCCTCCGATGCACATAATATAATCAACATTTAAACGGATGGAGAAGGAGCCGGAGCATAAGGACATTCGATGTCGGAAGTGATGCCCTTGAAGATGAATGGTAGGTCTGCAGCATAGGTGAAGGAGACTGAAGCGTAAGCGTCGAGCCCACCGCCGCCAGGGTTGAGGGAGGCCATGGGGTCTGAGAGGTCTAACACTGTAGGGTCTATGGCTTCCTTGGACGAGAAGCCTGTGGCGTCGACTAGAATTTCAAGTTGCGCACAATGACAGTCATTATAGAATGTGGCCTTCCATTGCTTGGTTCCGTTTACCGTCAGACCAGTGGCGACAGTGGTGAGCTTGATGTCATCCCAGGGAGTGCACTCCCAGTGAGGCTCGTCCCCCGGGTCGTAGCCGTCCTCAGCCATGCCTGTAAAATCACAACAAAACAAATGTTATGATTCAAGTTTTTTTACTGAGCAAGCCAATATTAGCTCAAATGCAGCTTGTTCTTACTCTGAACTATGAGGCCGAGAAAGAGGACGCCGAACAAAAACTTGACCGTGGCTGCCATTTTTCACTGCTTATTATTTCCTATTGGTGGGAAGAGATGTTGTTGCCCTTTCGATCAAGCCTGAAACGCCATTTATAGGGCTTATGGGGGTAGAAAAGCCATGAAAACGACGACGATGGCCATAAATTGAAGAAGATAACCTCCGTTTGAGTGAGTTTTGTTTTAGATTCATTTACTACTCCTTAATCAAACTCTAGCTGTTCCTTTAAACGTTTAATTGTTAATTAGCATCTATTTTATTTTATTTACTTAAATGTTTTGTTACGTTTGAAAACTTTGCGAAGCATAAACAAATCAGTCGTCTTTGTTTATTAGAATTGCAATTATTTTTCATTTCCACGTGGCTGTATTATTTAAGCCTTCATTTTGGTAAGGCTTGTGAAAGATGAAGTATTCTATATATAGATGTCAAGAACATAGTAATCATTTGAATATGCGTTAAATATTTATAATAATTTAATTCGATGTTAATTTAGTTTATGGTAGCAACACATCATACTTTCAGTATTAAATATTATTATTTTTTAATAAAGTCATAAGTGCATGGAATATTATTATAATGCAAAATGGTGCGATACTCCTCTTCCAATTGTATTAATTCTCTCGAATATCTTTTAATAATCTATTATTTAGCTCTTCAAATTCACACTTGTTTCTCGTACGAATAATTACACCTTCTTCAAGCAATGCGTAAACATTAGGTGATTGCAGAAGATCTAGAGATACACTTGCAGGAAATTAATGAATAAATAATAAAAATAATATCCCGGATCTGTCTTTCTAGGGTAATATTGATTTTTTTTCTCAATTTTGTTTTTTTAAAAATAGCAAATAAATACAAAAAATTCAGAGATTTCAAAGTTTTCATTTGGGAGATGGGAAGACTAAAGAGGTAATTTTGTTTTTAAATCCACCGTTACCAAAATTTTCTGGACTTTCCATCTTCGTGATTTCCCTTTTTTACTCCATAAACGATGATAAATAGCTGGTCTTCCATCCCATTGAAAGGACACTCAACATAAGAAAGAGAGAAAGTCTTCAATGGCCGCCATTATCAAGCTTCTCTTCGTCGTCATCTTCTTCACGGGTCTTGCAGTTAGCAGTACGTAAATTGCTTTGTAGTGTCTTCTTCCTTTACTTATACCCTAGTTCTTGCTTTTAACGCTCTCTTTTTTGCTCCTCAGGCAATGCGCAATGCTCCATTGCGAATCTGAAGCTGAAGCAGGAGAAAACTGGGTTCCAAATCCATGGACAGACAGAGTGGAAGGCAAATTTCACCAACGACTGTGCATGCACTCTTCTGGACATAACGTTGGACTGCACCGGATTCGAGAGCACAGAGAGTGTTGCCCCGGAGATCTTGGCGGTTTCCGGCTCCGTCTGCGCCCTCAACGGCGGCTCCGGCGGACTGGGTCCTTTCTACTCTGTGGAGTTTAAGTATGCATCGGATGCTCAATTCGCGTTCAAACCTCTGAAAGCACAGATAGCTTGTTCTTGAGTCTCTTTCTTTTCTCTAACGGTAAGCATGGTTGCTGTTTAGCACGTTTCATGTTAATGGAATAAGCAAGGTTTACTATATCAGATCTTCAGTCTTCCGGTTTTATGATTTACGACGATTTGTTTCCATGCAATGCGAGAGAGAGATGATATATATATATATATATATTAAAATATGTATTAAAATATGTATATATAGATATAATGTGAGTATATATGTGCAGAAGTGCTGGATAGGCAAATATCTGTAATAATTTATTTAAATATTATTTTTGTTTTTTTTAAATGTATCTTTTTAGAATTTACTAAACAAACTTCTTTTTAGTATACATACCCTAAAGAAAAAAATAAATAAATATAGGTCCCATTAAGAAATAATAATTTTAAAAAATTAATTATTTTTAATTTTAATAATAATTTTAAAATAATAATAATTTTAAAATTAATTTTAAAATAATAATAATTTTAAAAAATTAATTATTTTTAATTTTAATAATAATTTTAAAAATTAATTATTTTAAAACAAACTTCTTTTTCATATAAAAAGGTTCAAATTATTATAATGTTTATTTATTTGATTTTTCGCACAAAAAAGCATATGTTAGTAATAACAACATAGTTTCAATATTATTAAAATATAAAAAGTGCAGGGATTATAATTTTCACACTGGGTTGAGAACCAAAATGCAAAATGGTGGGATAGTCCTCTTTCAATTGTATTAATTCTCTCGGATTCCTTTATTATTTTATTACGATCCATTGCCATTGGTATGGAAATATGTCGTAGAATAGATTATGGTTCTATTTCTTTTCAACAATATTTATCTTTTTTATTTCATCATATATACAAATATTCTTGATTAACACATAAAATTAATATTATTTAAAAATAGAATAAAAAATAAACGTGGAATTGTTCAGGATAATATACCAGTGGTGCATAAAAGACTACATAAAAAGCTCACATTAAAGAAACAACTCGAGTTTGATTAATGAGTAATAAATGAATCTAAAACAAAACTCACTCAAACGGAGGTTATCTTCTCAAATTTATGGCCATCATCGTCGTTTTCATGGCTTTTCTACCCCCATAAGCCCTATAAATGGCGTTTCAGGCTTGATCGAAAGGGCAACAACATCTCTTCCCACCCATAGGAAATAATAAGCAGTGAAAAATGGCAGCCATGGTCAAGTTTTTGTTCGGCGTCCTCTTTCTCGGCCTCATAGTTCAGAGTAAGAACAAGCTGCATTTCGAGCTAATATGGGTTTGCTTCGTAAAAAACTTGAATAATAACATTTGTTTTGTCGTGATTTTACAGGCATGGCTGAGGACGGCTACGACCCCGGGGACGAGCCTCACTGGGAGTGCACTCCCTGGGATGACATCAAGCTCACCACTGTAGCCACAGGTCTGACGGTGAACGGAACCAAGCAATGGAAGGCCACGTTTTACAATGACTGTCATTGTGCACAGCTTGAAATTCTCGTCGATGCTACAGGCTTCTCGTCCAAGGAAGCCATAGACCCCACAGTGTTAGACCTCTCAGACCCCATGGCCTCCCTCAACTCTGGCGGCGGTGGGCTCGACGCTTACGCTTCAGTCTCCTTCACCTATGCTGCAGACCAACCATTCATCTTCAAGGGCATCACTTCTGACATCGAATGTCCTTATGCTCCGGCTCCCTCTCCTTCCATTTAAATATCGATTATTAAATGTTCATAGGAGAAAATCTCTGTCAAAGTTTGAATCCGCCTGAATAAAATCAAATAGAGAATTTACTAATTGGTTTGCTGGTTATAGTGGTGGTGCTCGTGAATTTGTGTCGCATTTTTGTTAGAAAATGGATGCTATTCTATTGGTTGAGTTTTACAAAATTTGATCTGAACTCGATCCCATCATGAATGATTAGACACGAAATCCGATAAAAAATTTTGAGCTCACAAGTATCTGCGTCCTTCACCGCTATTTTTACCTTTTAGCACAAAAATGAGATCTCTGAGACGTTCTTTACAACTTGATGATATGAACTTCTGTCACAGACTGAGATGAAAGATGTGCTTGTTTGGATGCAAATGCTCACCTTGTAACAATTGTCATACAATTTGTAAGACATTAACTCAGAAATCTTAAATGCATCTCTCGGAAGTGTTCTCGGGGAGGAGAAAATGGCCATCTATGTTTTGCAATCATTTAATGTGTGCCTTTTTGCAAACGTTAAGCTTGAAAAAAAAGAAAAATTTGTAAGCAACCAACCGACAAGATTTCATTTTTGAAATAAATACGAACAAGAGGTCCTGATAATATAGTTGTCCTAATTTTGAAACGATACGAATAAACCTTTGTTTAGTTGTACTAATTTTGATGGATATTGATGTCTAAAAATACTAATTATGATCAAATAAATAATAGATAGCTAAAAAAAGAAAGGAAGAAATCAATGTATTGAGTTGGCTATCTAGGTATTAGCTGTAATTATATAAGATCGTATAAAACATAAGCTTATTTAGTTGAATTTTAAAATATTTAATTACAATTGCTAAAATACATTTTCTTGTTGGGCCGTAGAAGGATTGGCCCAAACGAGATTTTATCTTTTTATTTTCTGAATTTTAGATGAATCAATTGATTCGAACGTATAACCCCTTCAATGAAATCAACGGTTCCTTTTTGAATCTCTCTGAGACTCTCTCTCTCTCTCTCTTTATTTTCTGAATTTTAGATGAATCAATTGATTCGAACGTATAACCCGTCCCCTTCAATGAAATCAACGGTTCCTTTTTGAATCTCTCTGAGACTCTCTCTCTCTCTCTCGGAAATGCTGGTCCGTTCGTGACGCGGTGGTGCGCCGGCGCTGCTTCCTAACCGGAGAAACGCCGGTAATTGGTCGTCTGCACAGAGGAGGAGGAAATGAGTGGAAACCCTACCCGTAAGTCTTGAGTAGTTTGTGTATTTGATATCCCTAAAATCGCTGTCTCGCTATTTCTGTTCCTACGGGGCAGTTTCTGTTTGAAGTAATTTGGGTACTAGAGACGAGAATGGAGGAAGATCGGCGCCGGTAATCTGTTAGAAATCTTTTCCCTTCTCTTTGCCTCCCTTCCTGCTTCCCTTATTCTTCTTTACGTAATCTAAGTATTTTGCGCCTGCGATGTCTGTTTGCTGTAATTAATTGATAGTTCATAGGAATTGTCGGAAATTAGATTTGGCTATTTAGCGTGCAGGAATCGTGACGAAGCTGCTTCACACCATGGAATTTTGCAGCGATTACGAGTGTTTAATTTTGGTTGCCGATTGAATTGAGAATTTTCTTGCTCATAATATCTAGTTTATAAACTAAAAATGATTTGCAGGCATTGACAGAGTTCCCCTGTTCCGGAGCAGGACAAGAAAAAATTGGCCGTGAATTATGGGTAAATAAAAAGGTTTACTTCTCTTATTTCTTACCAAGCGTATTCTTCTATCAGTTTCTATATGTGGTTGGCTTTATTTTAATTCTTAAGTTATTCAACTGCGTAATATTGCTATGTGATGGTTAGACATTTGGATTAGAATTCACGAACTAAGTGATGAACGACTGACTCCGTCACCTTCCTCCTTATTATTTGCTTCTTCAATAACTTGTTAATCTTAATCTTCATTTGATGTCTGGATATCTGATGTAAAAATTGGTGGTCTTAATTTTTTTATTTTATTTTTTTCAAAATTTATAAACGTTCAATTCAAGATAAGATTTATAATTATAATAGAATTGATTTCCGCGCCACCTACCGTCACAAAATTTGTCTTTGTTCTTGAAATCAACCATAAAACATTATAAGAAGTAAAGAGATAATGCTAACTGCGCGATTTGATGTTGAGACACGTTTCCAACAATTTAAGCATTAGTTTGAGGTCATTAATGAGAGATTATATCATACGAATGATGTCTTGTGGTGCTACCGTGATGCACGAACGTGTCTCTTTGTGCATACCATGAGGTTGGACATAGTGTTGGTTATTGGGTTGATTTTTAGCTTAATTATTGCCTTTGATTTTTTTTTGTTTGCACATATTTGGATATTTGTTCTATTTTTCTTTTCTGGATACCCTATTTGTTAGTCTTGATGGATATTTCACTTTGATTGTGCTTAGCTATTTCGTTATATTTTGATCATATCTTATGACATGCATACATATAAAGGTGTAACTCTTGTGTATATTAACTACTTTATCTTGATTTTTTATTTTGCTTATGAAAAATGGGCCATATATATTTAGATGTTCTTTGACTGAAATGTTTGAAAAAGGAAAAAAACTAATTTTGAAAATTGTTAAATTTTTTAAATTAACTTGGTTTGGCATATAACTCAACTTTATTTAGTTTATAATAACAATAATTAGTTGAAAGATTGTAAAGATTAGATTGTTGGGAAACATAAAATTTGTGGCTATAGGGGATTGAAAGTAAAGTCGAAGATCTTAAGTATGAACAATCTAAGTTCATACTTGAGAATGTATTGAGATTAGATTGAAAAATATAAAGACTAGATTGTTGAGACTACAGGTAATCAATGTAAAGTCTAAAATTTACAGAATTTAGAATCATCATTTCTTGAGGAAGTACAAAGATTAGGTAAAAGAATATAGTAATTAGAATGTTGAAAAATTTTAAATTTAACTTCTCGGTAGTGAAAGTAGATTTGAGAATTTTAAGTCTGAATTTGATTATAATGATCATTATTTGATAAAGAAGCGAGATTAGACCAGAGAATATGGAGATTGGTGTATTGAGAAATATTAAATTTGATGTCAAAGGTAATCAAAGTAAAGTGAAGAATCAAATTCTATGTTTTGATAGTAGAACTTAGAATTGCAATAATTTTTGGAGGTAAAGAGATTAATCTAAAGTTAGAGTGTTAGAGTTTTTAAATGAATATTTTGATGTTCTAGTTATGAAAAGGAAGTTGAGAGTAAAGCAATGAAGTTGGATTTTGAATTGGATAAATTTTGAGGAAATTTTAGATAACAATATTCTTAAAGGCAAGAATGCCTTCCATGTTTTTTTATTTGATATAGGTACTTAGATTAGAACTTTGTCAGAGAAATCCAAGTATGGATTTTATGTGGGAGGGTGTAGTTTAAAGTGATTGAAATATAGTTTATAAAAAAGAAAAATCGAGGTATATGCCAAACCAAGTTAATTTTAACGATTTAACAAGTTTTGAACTTATTTTTTTCTTATTCGAACGCTTCAGCGGAGTATCTTTTAGATTTGCGGCCTATGTTTTCATAATGCAAAATAAAAAGAGAGAATAGTAGAACATGTACTCCAACAAAGAGTTGTTTCTTTGTATCCATGCATAGTCATTCAAAAAAGATATAATCAAAACATAATTAAAAAAAGTTTACACAAGCAAAAAGTGAACGTCCATCGACACAACAAATAGATATCCAGAAATAGAAGAAAAACAAATATTTGAATGCGTGTAGCAAAAAAAAATCAGAGATAATAATTAATCTACGAATTAATCTAATAATTTAATACGGTGCCTGATCTTGTTGTCTGCGCGGGACCATGCTCGCACGTGCATAGGGATGCTACCACAAAAGCATCATTTGTTTGACATAGTTATCTATTAATGACGTCAAACAATGTAATAATTGTTGTAATCGTGCGGCAACATCTAATAAGATGATGTGTGTTAGTTCAAGTATGTTTTATTGATTTTTAGGATTGTAATTTTCTACTAATACTAGGTGTAGAAATTGTAGCATGGGTGTTAATTGTTATCGATTTGATATAACAATTGCTATTAGGGAGAAGATGGATCAGCAGCAGCAAAGCAAGATGCGTTCATCTGTTGGAAGATTGTTATCTAACTCATCTTGTATTCTTTATCAATATTTTTCATGTAAGTTTTTAGATTATTTGTATATTTATTTATTTGCATTGGTAATTTATTGTTTTGGGCTTAACTGTAGTGATGGGGATGGATATCTATAAATTAAATTTGAAAAACTAATGAGAGATGATATAATTACACTGTTGGCTTCACTCTTGTTCTTGAAACTTGCACTATCATAGCTAAGTTTGATTCTATGGTGTTTTTTTCTCTTCGATCCAAACCATGAATTGCCAACTCTGATACCAAAACCCTGTTCTTTAGCATAAACATTGTAAAAATCACTAGCTTCATCAAAAGAATTGAATTCTAAGCATCCAATTTCGATTGTGCTCCCACAGAATCACCATCGAATTCTCCCAAGTGGCAGCCATCATCTTTATTGCACTTCTTAGAATATACTTTTAACTTATTTTTTGATGTGTCGAGTTTTAATTAGTATAATTAAAATATTTTTAATATAATATAACTAAAATATTTATTGTACTTATAAGAAATCGATGCAATAGAAAACAAAACATTTACTTTGTAAGTTAACTTAAGCGGAGAATTTTCTATTTGTTCTTTCCATTTTGTATTATCTAAAATTTGTATTTCCAACCATTTATTTCTTATTTATTCATTAGACCCTAGAAATAGTACAAATTAGCAACACGCCCCTGGAGGCCGGAGGGACGGAAGGGAAACTTCGTAGGGCACGTGCAGCCCGACGATGAATGCGGGTCCCACCAGCAGGATTTGGAAGGGCAAGGCTCCTATGTCCAAAGCAACCTTTTTCCAACCCTCCCTCGCTTTCTCTCTCTACACCATCTCTCTCTAATTCTCGCTCTTCATCTGGTATTAATCCAGGCGGAGCAGACTCAGAGCCAACCAGCGAAACCCTCTGAGCTATGAAACAAACCTCAGCGGAGGCCGTCTCCTCCTCCGTAACTGATTTTTCCGATCAATCGCACGCCTTGTCATCGTCTGAGAAAACGCAATCAATTTCCGCCGCGGCGCCTGAGGATTTGGCCGTAGGGACGCGGGACGGCGGCGGAGCTCTTGAAACTGTGAGCGTCGAGCGCCGGGGGGAGTTTTCTGCCGTTTGCCGATGGACGGTTCAGAATTTCCCAAGAATCAAAGCTAGGGCACTGTGGAGCAAATACTTTGAGGTTGGAGGATATGATTGTCGTCTCTTGATATATCCAAAAGGTGACACTCAGGCTCTTCCTGGTTACATCTCAATCTACCTCCAAATCATAGACCCTCGCGGAACGTCCTCCTCTAAGTGGGACTGCTTTGCCAGCTATCGGTTAGCGATCGTCAATAGCATGGATGATAGCAAGACAATTAATCGGGATTCTTGGCATCGTTTCTCCACTAAAAAGAAGTCACACGGTTGGTGCGATTTCACGCCGTCTTCTTCTGTATTCGATTCCAAATCGGGTTATTTGTTTAATAACGATTCTGTGTTGATTACTGCCGATATTCTTATCCTGAACGAATCCATTAATTTTACTCGCGATAACAATGAACTTCAATCGTCTGCCTCTTCCGTGATAATGGCATCCTCAGTTGTTGGTGGTCCTGTGCCCGACGTTTTAAGCGGAAAATTTACTTGGAAGGTGCATAATTTTAGTTTGTTCAAAGAAATGATCAAAACCCAAAAAATAATGAGTCCAGTGTTTCCAGCTGGGGAATGCAATTTGAGGATTAGCGTTTATCAGAGTTCAGTGAATGGTGTTGAGTATCTTTCAATGTGTTTGGAGAGTAAGGATGCAGAAAAGACAGTCATGTTGTCTGATAGGAGTTGCTGGTGTTTATTTAGGATGTCTGTGTTGAATCAGAAGCCTGGATCAAATCACATGCATAGGGACTCATATGGCCGATTTGCAGCCGACAATAAGAGTGGAGACAACACTAGTTTGGGTTGGAATGATTACATGAAGATGTCAGATTTTATTGGGCTAGAATCTGGATTTTTGGTAGAAGATACTGCCGTATTCAGTACATCATTTCATGTCATTAAAGAGTTCAGTAGTTTCTCAAAGAACGGTGGGTTGATTGGAGGGAGAAGTGGCAATGCTGCTAGAAAATCAGATGGGCATGTTGGAAAATTCACTTGGAGGATTGAAAATTTCACTCGATTAAAAGATATATTGAAGAAGAGGAAGATTACAGGCCTTAGCATTAAGAGTAGACGATTTCAGATTGGGAATAGGGATTGTCGTCTCATTGTTTATCCTCGAGGTATGTACAATTGTTGGACGGGGGTAGCCTTTTTTCCAAATATACCATGTTTTATGTATTTCCTTAATTTGGGATTGATTTTCTTTTGTAAGTTAAGTTAACTGTGAAAAATTATGGAATGGTAGTAATTTATGCTGCCATGATTCAAATCTTCAATACTTTTATTTTTGAACATTTTGTATTGGTTAAAAATATCAAAAAGAAGGGAAGTGGTTCAATTGAAAATGTTGTCGATCTCTCTTGGTATCAAGAAGTTAAAGTCATCACGCACACTACTTTATGGTTCAGCCTCTTATCCTTGGGCTGGAAATTATTTGAATTCAGATAGTAGGAGCGTATCTTGTGATGTTAATCTCCTTAATAATAGCGTTAATCTGTTGCAGTATTATGGGGTTTGGTCACTGTTAATTTAGAGATTACTACTATCCTTGCATCGTGGCATGTAGCAGCATGTACTAATTTAACTAGGATATATCCTGGCTATTGAACATGGTACTGATGAAGTTATTTCTGTGCTTGATCGTATCAGGGCAGTCCCAACCACCATGTCACCTTTCAGTATTTCTTGAGGTAACAGATTCAAGAAATACTTCCAGTGAATGGAGTTGTTTTGTGAGTCATCGGCTGTCCGTTGTTAACCAGAAAATTGAAGAGAAGTCTGTTACGAAGGAATCTCAAAATCGCTACTCAAAAGCTGCAAAAGACTGGGGTTGGCGTGAATTTGTGACTCTTACTAGTCTCTTCGATCAAGATTCTGGGTTCCTTGTTCAAGATGCTGTTATTTTCTCAGCTGAGGTCCTTATCTTAAAGGAGTCGTCTATGATGCAGGATTTAATCGAGGATACTCAGCTGAACGGTAGTGGCTCTCAGACAGATAAGAGTGCAAAAAAGAGTGCATTTACTTGGAAGGTGGAGAACTTTCTTTCATTTAAGGAAATAATGGAGACTCGAAAAATATTTAGCAAATTCTTTCAAACTGGTGGGTGCGAGCTTCGGATTGGTAGGTTGTCGTCTCTTGCACCTCTCTCGCTGAAACATGTTTCATTTTGTGTAGGGGTGATCGTAGTCCAGTCTGGTTATTTTGAGAATTAGGACCTAAACATTAATATTAAGTCACAAATTTTTCGAACTAGAACGAGACCATTAAAAGGCTAAAAGTGGACTGAGATTGAATCATATATTCGGTTTTGATTACGGTCTAGTCTTAGTCTTTCCCATTAAATATTTTAAAGATAATGAAAATCAATTTCGCTAATTTTGTTAGTTTTCGTAGCATATTGATTTTCACATTTATTTTGTCTAGAATTCTTTAGTCCTAATGTACATAGTGGATTTACAATTCAATTTGAATGGGTATAATGTAAAATAACTCAATGAATTAAATAGTTATTGATTAAATAGAATGAAATTAAATGTAAAAGGTTAAAAAATATTTATGATTTAAATGATCTGATTCGGGTTGATGGTCCAACGACTGAACTAAGACCGGATCAATAAAAATCGTTTTTCATTGAAATGGACCAAAAATTAAATTTTATTTGTCCAGGACCGACCAAAACCAGACTAAATTTGTCAGTTTTGGGCTTGTTCCGTGGTCCGGGTCGGTTCTGCTTAAATTCTGTGTTGATGACAGCATTTTCATGGTGCAGGGGTCTACGAATCCTTTGACACAATTTGTATCTACTTGGAAAGTGACCAGTCAGTTGGTAGTGATCCAGATAAGAACTTCTGGATCAGGTACAAAATGGCAGTGGTTAATCAGAAAAACCCAGCCAAAACTGTGTGGAAGGAATCTTCAATTTGTACAAAAACATGGAATAATTCTGTCTTGCAATTCATGAAGGTTTCTGATATGTTGGAGGCTGATGCTGGTTTTCTTGTCCGCGATACTGTTGTGTTTGTTTGTGAAATATTGGATTGCTGCCCGTGGTTTGAGTTTTCAGATCTCGAGGTACTTTTTTTCAGCTTGTGTTTTATTGGATGCATTATATTTGGAATCCAGTTCGAGTCTCATGTTTTATCTTTATTCTCTCCTTTTTCTTACCTATGAGAGGGATCGAGGTTGTGTTTTGAAAATAAAATATATCAACTGATCTTATTTGCTTACAAATGATGTGATTTGATTCAAGGTCTTCAATAGAAATAATGTTTTCTTTTATAGTTAGGTTAATGTTTTCTTTTATGGTTAGGTTAAAGTTAATAAATTATCAAATGTCTTAAAAGTTCAAATTTATAAACGAAAAATAGTTTAATCATTTATATTATCTCTTAACATTTTTACTTACATGTAAGCATCATTTTTTGTGTTTACATATGAATTTTTTTAATGAAATTATTATTTTTGCTTTTGTCAAGGGTCGAGGTTGAGACATCTAGTTCTGATATCATATTAAATCAACCGTCATAAAAGTTCAGGCTTGTGAGTAAAAAATAATTATATCATTCATATTATCTCTTAACAAAAGATTATTTTTCTTTTTTTTGGGTTAGGTTTTAGCTTCGGAAGATGATCAAGATGCTTTGACTACTGATCCCGATGAACTCATTGATTCTGAAGATAGTGAAGGAATTAGTGGAGATGAAGAAGATATTTTTAGAAATCTTCTCTCCACAGCAGGATTTCATTTAACATATGGTGACAATCCTTCACAGCCGCAAGTCACATTAAGAGAAAAGCTTCTAATGGATGCTGGTGCTATAGCTGGTTTCCTTACTGGCCTTCGTGTATATCTTGATGATCCTGCTAAAGTAAAGAGGTTACTTCTTCCTACAAAGCTCTCGTGTGGTAACCATAGTAAGAATGTTGCACAATCTGAGGAATCTTCTCCCAGTTTGATGAATTTGCTAATGGGGGTTAAAGTTTTACAACAAGCAATTATCGATTTGCTTCTCGATATAATGGTCGAATGTTGCCAACCTTCAGAAGTGTGTTCTGGAGATGTAAATTTGAAACCTTCTATTGATAGCAGTGGGGCTATTAGTTCTGTGGACTGCGATAGGGAAAATGCCACAGTAGAATCTGCACAAACTCCTTTATTTGACCGATTGGATTCTGATGATGGAATTAACAGTTCATCAGCTGTACAGAGCTGTGATACGATTAAGAACGAGACACAAAGAAAATTTCTTCATGGAGAACCAATGTCTCCACCTGAAACAATTGCCGAGGGTTCAGAGAATGTCGCTCTCAGGTCAAAGGTACATTTTTTATAGTATGAGTAATGAGCTTGTTTGTAAAGTTCTTTGATATTGAATGGTAGAATCAAATGGATTTTCAGACCAGGTGGCCAGAGCAGTCTGAAGAGCTCTTAGGTTTGATTGTAAATTCTTTGAGGGCCCTCGATGGAGCCATTCCTCAAGGATGTCCCGAGCCAAGAAGAAGGCCTCAATCAGCTCAAAAGATTGCTCTTGTGCTCGATAAGGCTCCAAAGCATTTACAACCAGATTTGTTTGAATTGGTTCCAAAACTGGTTGAACCTTCAGAACACCCATTAGCTGCATGTGTGCTTCTTGAACGACTTCAGAAACCAGATGCAGAACCCGGATTGCGAATACCTGTAAGTCCCTTAGAATCTTTTTTCTCTCCTACTTGTTAATAATTGAGACATGTCTTCCATTTCCAAATATATTTGTCAAGATATATTAAATGAGTAATGCTAGGTTTACATTTTTAGCATACTCTTTTACTGTACACACTTACGTGTTGGATTATTACTAATCCCGTTAAAGTACATTTAATATATTATAATTAAAATGATTATTTAGAATATTTATCTTATCAATCACAACACAACACAACACGTAAACATGTATATCAAAAAAATATTCTAAGAAGACAAATCTAATATTATACATAAAAAATTATACAAATAACCACATCTTCATGTCCTGTTTTTGACTTTTCTTGTTTTACTAGGTTTTTGGGGCCCTTTGTCAACTAGAATGTGACAGTGAAGTATGGGAACAAGTTTTTTTTAAATCTTATGAGCTTTTGGCAGACTCAAATGATGAACCTCTTGCTGCGACCATAGATTTTATATTTAAAGCTGCAGCTCAGTGCCAACATCTCCCTGAAGCAGTATGGAATATACTGTCTTTGACTTACTATTATATTACAGGATTTTTTTCTCTTGTGACTATGCATAATTTTGTAACTCTTTCTACCATCTCTTTCAGGTCAGATCTGTTCGCGTTAGGTTAAAAAATCTAGGTATTGAGGTATCTCCGTGTGTCCTTGATTTGTTAAGTAGAACTGTAAATAGCTGGGGGGATGTTGCTGAAGTTATACTTAGAGATATTGATAGTGAGGATGATGGTGTTGAGATAAGCTCGCATTTTGTGTTTGAGGATCGTGGTCCCAATCACCTTGATGAGGAGGCTTTACAAAGTAGTTGTCATTTTTCTGACATTTATATATTGATTGAGATGTTATCCATACCTTGCCTAGCTGTTGAAGCATCTCAGACATTTGAGAGAGCTGTGGCTCGAGGTGTAATCACAGCTCAATCTACGGCTGTGGTTTTGCAAAGGCGCGTTGCTCAAAGTTTAAATCACAGCTCCATTTTTTCTGCTGAGAACTTCCAATGCCATGATTCTACTGGAGAAGGAGAGGCCAGTGAACAGCTTACTGTTCAACAAGATGATTTTACGTCCATTCTTGGTCTTGCTGAAACTATGGCCCTCTCTGGAGATCCTGGTGTGAAAGGGTTTGTGAAATTGCTTTATGCAATACTATTCAAGTGGTTTGCTGATGAATCTTGCAGGAGGAAGATGCTAAAGAGACTTGTTGACCGAGCCACCAGCATAGATAGTAGTCGTGAAGTAGATGTAGATTTTGATATTTTGGTTACATTGGTTAGTGAGGAACAAGGCATTGTTGGGCCAGTTCTGAACATGATGAGAGATGTTTCTGAACTTGCTAGTGTTGACCGAGCAGCACTTTGGCATCAATTGTGCACTACTGAAGATGACATCGTACGCTTGCGTGAAGAAAGGAAAACAGAGGTATCCAATTTGGTCAAGGAAAAGTCGAGCATTTCCCAAAAACTGAGTGAATCTGAGTCCACTGTCAATCGTCTCAAGGTACTTAATTAGTAGTTGCTTATTTATTGCTAATTTCTCACAATTTTTTTCTTCTTTTCTAATGTATTTGACGCTTTGATAAATGGCAGTCTGAAATGAAGACCGAGAATGATCGCTTTGCTCGAGAGAGAAAGGATCTTTTGGAACAAGTACAAGAAGTTGAGAGTCAGCTTGAGTGGTCACGAGCTGAGCGGGATGATGAAATTGTGAAGCTTACGGCAGAGAATAAAGTTCTTCAGAATCATCTTCATGATGCAGAAACTCAGCTCTCTCAATTGAAAACCCGCAAACGCGATGAGTTAAAGGTACAAAGTTAATGTCCAGCAATTGATTTTACCTTCAGTGTGCTTGTGACTACACTTATCATATAAGAATAATATAACCTTTTTTTAATAAGCACAAGTGAAACATCTGACTAGGATCTGCTACTATCTCTGAAAATGAACTCTTTGTAGTAGTTTGGACAAATCTTTTTTGGGTTAATTTGGATTTACTCTTATCCGTCAGAAAGTAGTCAAGGAAAAAAATGCCCTTACTGAGAGGTTGAAAAGTGCGGAAGCTGCTAGGAAAAGATTTGACGAAGAACTGAAACGGTATGCTAATGAGAATGTGACTCGAGAGGAAATCAGACAGTCACTTGAAGACGAAGTTCGACGTTTAAGACAAACCGTCGGACAAACTGAAGGAGATAAACGGGAGAAGGAAGAACAGATTGCTCGCTGTGAAGCGTATATTGATGGGATGGAATCAAAATTGCAGGCTTGTCAGGTTTGTAGTTCTACTTTGTTGAAAAATTCATTTCTCCGTGCAATAAATCTAAAAAAACTCCCCGTTATAATTCTGTTTCGCTATAGCAAATTATTTAGCTCGTAAACTTCAGATTCACCTAGGATTTACTGCAGGTCTCTTTTTAGTATAATTAATCATTTGGCAATAAAACTATAACAAAGAGTGAGCACGGTCTGGTCCGACTTAGTTTTATCTCGAAATAGAACTAGAATTGAAACTCACAGTTCTGGTTTCATCCGGTTCTATTTCATATTAAATTTTTTTTTTTATTATATTTGAATCGAGTTTTTGGGTGATTAGATTGGTTTGAAAATAATTTTTGGATTTATTTTGGATTTTCTTAGGTTTGAGTGAGGTTTTACCTAATTTTAGGTCTTTTTATTCACGGTCTTGGTTCCGACTTTACGATTTTTTACTCTCAAAACTGGAGCGGAGCGAACCAGACCAGACCATGATTACGATTTTTTAAAATTAAGATTGAAATCAGACCAAAACTGGTGCTTCTTGTGTGGTTGGACCCGTTTTGCCCACCCTTGGATTACGAACTTTGATTTGTTTGATATGGCATTAAATTGCATTATGATCATAGAAGATTTCCATGACTTTGGTCCATCTTTCTCGGCGTCAACTGATACCTCTAACTTGTGTTTTGCAGCAATACATCCATACGCTTGAGGCATCTCTCCAAGAAGAAATGTCTAGGCATGCTCCTCTATACGGTGCAGGTTTAGAAGCTTTGTCAATGAAGGAGCTCGAGACTCTCTCTCGGATCCACGAGGAAGGGCTGAGGCAAATCCACACCATTCAGCAGCGAAAAGGGGGGCCCGCAGGTAACCCTCTGGTGAGCCCCCACAACCTCCCACACAGCCATGGGCTCTACGCAGCATCACCCCCGCCAATTGCCGTTGGATTGCCCTCTTCGCTCATCCCTAACGGGGCCGGGACTCACAGCAATGGGCACGTGAATGGGGCCGTAGGACCCTGGTTCAGCCATGCTTGAAATCGTGGCAGTGGCGGTACGTAATACACGGGTTTAATAAAGGTTGTTTTATTGAGTCATTTCCTGGTTATTAGATTGGTAGGGCTGTTGGAGCAGCACAAGACGAAGGTTTTCTTCTCATGGTTGAGTCCAGTTTGAGGAGTGTTGTCCAATAGAACTATCGGCTATCAAAATGCCCTCTCATTTCTGTCTTTTAATCTTTATGTATTTCACGCCTTAAAAGGTCAGTTGATTATAGGCTTCTCTTTTTTTCTTCGTTGATTTTCAGATACGTGTTTGCCTTCCTCCTCAAACGTGATTTAAAGACGATCTTTTCATTTATTGTCGCAGTAGACCAAGCTGGTCTTGAAGGGGGCCTGGGTTTGTAGCCGTTGGATTAATATTATGATCAATGAGAGCAATTTCTATGATGAATTCGAGTTGTCTTCTCCAATCTGGGTTTGGAAGTTCATTTAGAATTACACAAATTAAAAGATGGAAATGTCAACTGTTACGTCGTGTCATGCTGTTATTCGTGACCCAAACTGTGAAAAAACCCAAACGCATCATTCGTGCCTTGTTGGATCTTACCTTGTTAAACCCTATCCAAAGTTGAAATTAGAGCACGAAACCTCAAAATACACGTCTGTAGAGAGAGAGAGAGAGGGTTAATTAGGAAATGGAAACGAGGAGAGTGATCCTGATAATACTGGTTTGACTTTGTAGGTGTCCTTTATCTCGTTCCTTCTTCCAGGCCATTCGATTCCACGTTGTTAGCTGACTGTTGAACTCTCTCCCCTTCCTGTTCGCGAACACCAAATAGAAAATCAACTCTTGGCCTCTCCTCTTTCGTCCATGTTTATAAATACAGCCACTCCCTGCCATTTGTTCTTCGTCTAGAGAGAGAACCCACGTCGTTTATGCTTTTCTCTCTCCAATTATAGGCATTTTGGTGGGTGATTATTTGATCTACTGTTCCACTTTGAGAACTCCATCCGAGTACGTTGATGCCCCATTTCTGCTTCTTCTTCTTTTTATGAAGTAATGATCAAATCAGTCTCTGTCAATCATCAATCTTTCCTCAATTGCAGGATGAAGAAGGTTTGCTGGCCCTACTTTGATCCTGAATATGATACCCTCTCGGAGAGGATCTATGGACCCACGTAAGTAAACCTTTCCTGATTCCTTCGCATACCCTTTGGCTGATATGATCCATAAATCACGCCCTCATCTTCAAATTTCATTCTTTGGCAGATGTAGAGTCTGCATTGACAACGAAAGCATGGAAGATTGCACAATTGTGAAGGTGGCGCAGACATTACTTACTGCCTGTTTTCGTGGTTTCTTGGCTCTCTCTTTTGATGGAGATGATGTTACTGTGCAGGTGGACAGTGTGAATAAGCAAGGCCTCCTCCTGGAAGTGGTTCAGGTTTTGACAGATTTGAACCTCATAATTTCAAAAAGCTACATTTCTTCTGATGCAGGATGGTTCATGGATGGTACGAAATGCAATCCCTTGATTTCTCTACTCCTTTTTTCGATCTCCACGCATGATGCTAACTCATCGTATACCGCAGTTTTCCACTGTAAAGACAAGAATGGCAACAAGCTTACAGATCAGAAGATCATCGACCACATTAAGCAGGTCAGATCTGCTCCATTTATGCTCCGATTTTGACCAGACCGACCTGAAAAGTTGAATACATTTCTCGCGCAGGCTATAGGAACTACCAGGGGGTCAGAAAATAGGGCCATGAAGGCTAAGACCAATGCTGAGAAAGAGATTTACAGACCTGAGCTGACGGCCATTGAAATGACTAGCACAGATAGGCCTGGTTTATTTTCAGAGATATCGGCAGCCCTAACCGACCTCCATTGCAACGTCGTCGAAGCTCACGCATGGAGCCACAATGCTCGGTTAGCCTGCGTCGCTTATATTTCCGACCAGTCAACGGACACCCCCATCGCCGACCCTCAACGGCTAGCCACCATTGAAGACCACCTCACCACGGTGTTGAAAGCCGATGCTGCTCCGATTCCGACCACGACCCAGACCCACAGACAAGGAGAGAAAACTTCGACCACCCAGGTTGAACGGCGGCTGCACCAGCTCATGCTGTCTTCCCGGGACTTCGACGGGCCAATGAGAGGATCGGAAGATTTGAATGAGAGAACAGCGAAAGTGGAAATTGATAGCTGGGAAGAGAAGGGATATTGGGTGGTGAGCATTGAATGCAAAGACAGAGCAAGGCTGATGTTCGATACTGTGTGCACGCTGACTGATATGCAATACTCCATTTTTCATGCTTCCATAAGTTCTCGTGGAGATTACGCCTTCCAGGTAACACTGTACGGAAACATTTACATTAATCATTAGTTATTTTTATAAAGACAGTTGCTAAATAGTAAATCATACTTGAAAATTTGAATGCGAAATTTAAATTTTGATTTCAAAATACATGCATAAGCCGGGAAGATTGGCTCTGACTACTATATCGATCTCTGTTAGCATGACAGTAATGTATGTTTTGAACCTAGACTTAAACATCTTCATATTCGGGTATAACCCCAAAATGAATGTTTTTCTTCTAGGTAAGAGTGGAATCTTACTTATAACTACGTCCACGACCACAATGTCATTTCTTATCCTAGTTTTTTGGCAATTTTTACAGGAGTATTTCATCAGACACATGAATGGATGCACCACGGATGCAGAGGGTGAGAAGACAAGGGTGATAAAATGCTTAGAGGCAGCAATAGAGCGAAGGGTTTGCGAGGTAAACTCTAAAATAAGCATAATTTAAGAAATCCCGAAGTCTAAACTCCTAGTTTTTATGTGCAGGGAGTGAGGATGGAGTTGTGTGCAAACAACAGGGTGGGACTGCTATCAGACATAACTAGGGTTCTACGAGAGAACGGGCTGGCTGTTGATCGAGCTGACGTGGAGACACAGGGAGAGAAGGCCGTACACGCTTTCTATGTGAGGGATGTTGCAGGGAAGGAAGTAAAGGACACGCAAATGGTGGAGTCGATGAACAGAGAAATTCATCCCATTCTCCTTCAACTCAAAAAGGAGACCCTAGTTTCTAGTGCATCAACTGATACACACAGTTTCTCTTTTGGAGATATGCTGAAATCTCAGATGGAGCGCTTCTCTACTAATTTCATCACCCTATAATCACTGCAATTAAAAGTGTATCTAAATTTAAAAGCTGCTAATGATCCATCCACTTACTCTATGCTTTGTAAATATAACGTTATCATAAAATCTTGTACATAAATAGCAAAAGCTCTTAAGAACTTCGAAATTCAAACCTGGATGTCCAGTGTTCTCTGCTGTCTTCAAAACTTTCATTTTGCTTGCATTTAAGATTTATATTGTTAAATGGTCAGGTAAGATATTCAGTCTGAAATTATACCTCCATATTCATACAGAAAGCAGAAACACGTGAAACACACAAATCTCTGAGAAGAACACCAAATGCATCCTTACAGTCCGCAACCCCTGCTTAAGCCTACTCTACTTTTCACCCCAAAATTGAGCTCAACATTTCCTTCAGCTCGGAATTTCCTCCACACCACCGGAGACGAAAAATCCTCCCACTTCGACGGATTGTTGAAGAGAAAAGCGTTGTGCTATGTCAGAGTCACAGACACGCATTCTCTGTACTAATTTTTGCTATTTTCTCTCTGCAAGTATTCAATAACATTCTGGACGGTAAGAAATAGGAATATCAGTTTTACTGATATTTAAGATATTTATGATAGTATAGTTCGAGTTTCTGAAAAAGAGAATCTACGATCAAATATGGAAGCCAAAAATATAATGCTATTCATTCCGGATGAAAGATTCAGTGAGGCTCACAATTAGAATAAAGAAAGAAAGAATGATCGAAAGAAGGAAACAGAGAAAATCGAGAGAGATTCAACAACCTCTGCAGCTTTGTCGAACTCATTCGGATGAGAAGCTGCAAAGAATCCTGAAGAACGAACCGCGCGATTGTAATCGTAGTTCATAAACTGTATAAAAAAATTTACCAAAGATACAAACGAAAATTTCAAACCAAGAGATCGTAATGAATCCAGTGAAATTCGCGTATACGACGAACACATAACGTCCATGGCAGGTTTCCATCATTCACAATCACAAGCTGCTTTATCTCTCGAATTAAGAGAGATTAGTTTCAGAGTACTAACTTTTATAATAGATGGAGGGAACCAGAAAAAGGAGCGAAAACGAGAAAGGAAGTCATGGAAAGCGATCGCACCGAGAGGGAGGGTGATATATAACCAACTTTCGGACGCAGAGAAGGTGACAAGAAGGAAACTACGAATTTAGCCCTAAGCACGTGCCGTGTATTAGAACCGGTTGAGCTGGTCTCCGGTCATATTTCCCTCCAATTTCAGGTACTTTGAAAATTACAACTAGTTTAATGTCTGGTTAATCACATTACGCTAACTAACGAGAAAAATGGTGTGTTTTTTTATATTTAAGGTTGTCTTCGACGACACTTGGCAAGTTCAATTGGTGAATCAGCTTGGCCGTTAAAACAGGAAAATGAAGAGAAGGTTTCAGCAATTTCTTCCGATACTTCCATAGCCATCAAGGTCGAGGAATGAAGGAAGCAGAAGAAACGAACAAATTACTTTCTTCTTCGCCAAACAATCATCGTTGATTCATTTCTAAGGCAATCCCTGTTTCTGTTTTCTTCCATTGAAATGGCAGCAAAAACCAGTCGACTCTCTCTTCTCCCTCAAATTTGAAAGACTCTCCTGCATCTTCGATCCCAATTCTTCCACAATTCGCTCACAAAATGTCCTTCTTCACCGGCGTTATTCTCGGAATCGCTGTTGGCATCGGGTTGATCGTTGCTTTGGCTCGCTCGGAGAGCGCGCGATCCAAGCGTCGTTCTGATTTGGTGTGGCCATTGTTTTTCGCATTCTCGATTTCTCACTTCCTCGTTCTAAATCTAGGGCTATAATGTTACTGATTCGTCCGAGTATGTTGATTTTAGGCGAAGACGGTGGCTGCATTTGCGAGGATGACGGTGCAAGATTCGAGAAAAATTCTCCCTCCAGAGTTTTATCCATCCTGGGTTGTTTTCACCCAGCGACAAAAGGTCTACCTCTTTATTCATACACTTAATTTTCAGCTTTCTCGTCTTCTTCCATCCTCATTGATCCAATTATTCATCGCAGTTAACTTGGCTGAATCTCCAACTTGACAAGATTTGGCCCTACGTTGATGAGGTAAATGTTTTCCATTCTCATTTGACTGGTTTAATAGTTAAGGAACCCTTATCACTGCGCTTTCTTCTGTCATGAATTGTTTTAGGCAGCTTCCGAGCTTATAAGAAGCAATGTGGAACCAATTCTTGAACAATACAGACCTGGTGCCTTGTCGTCTCTAAAGTTCTCCAAGTTCACCCTGGGAACCGTGGCTCCGCAGTTTACAGGTCAGGCTAGTTGAGTATTAGCATTTGGATTTTCTTTGATTTTAGTATTGATTTTAATGGTCTGGGTTGTATAACTGAAGCTAATACGCAACAGAAGTGCTTAGATTTTGTTGCTTTCGGTTCGTTAGGAGCTTGCATTGTTGAGGATGAAACAGATACTGGCGGAGTTACCTTGGAACTTGAGATGCAGTGGGATGGAAATCCCAGTATAGTACTCGACATAAAAACCAAATTAGGAGTTGTCCTTCCTGTACAGGTCTGAGGCTATTACTTATACGTGATCTTATCCTATTTCCATAGTCATAAATTCATAATCTCCATACTGTCTATTAAAACCGGATAGAAATACTTTTAAATCATGAAGAATGAACCTCCTTCGTATGATCAAAGAAGGCTTTCCCTGACACTTGAGTTGGTTGGTTAGGTAAAAGACATTGGATTCACGGGTGTTTTCAGGTTAATTTTCAAGCCTCTAGTTGAAGAGTTGCCTTGTTTTGGAGCTGTTTCTTATTCACTGAGAGAAAAGGTGGGTAGCAGCCGTCCTTTTCTAGTCTTTTCTTTAATATTTGTTTTTCTTCTCGTTACGTATTAATATATCCATTTTCTATGCAGAAAAAGCTAGATTTTACTCTCAAAGTTGTTGGTGGAGATATCTCAGCAATCCCAGGGATTTCTGCTGCGATTGAGGTTTTTTCCTTTTAAGCTTATTAATTTCCTGTAGTTTCACTTAACTATCTTTTATGAACGTGACTGGTGCATACCAAAGTCATTGAACTGTGATTCTTTCATACTCAGGAAACAATTCGAGATGCCATTGAAGACAGCATAACATGGCCAGTCAGGAAAATTGTACCAATATTACCCGGAGATTACAGGTGCGAATGCTGACTTAGTGATGGTATTTGAAAGACATTAATGATCAGTTTTTAATGTTAAACTTGTAGAGATCTAGAGCTGAAGCCCGCTGGAACATTGCAAGTGAAGCTAGTGCAAGCCAAGGACCTAACAAACAAAGATGTCATTGGAAAGTCCGATCCTTTCGCTGTTCTATTTGTACGTCCACTGCGGGACAGGATGAAAACCAGTAAAACTATTGTACGACAACTTATTCTCCCTCTCTCGATCTCTGTAAATTTCTTGTCATGGTATAAAGAGAAGGTTTAATTTCATTTTCAGAGCAATCAGTTGAATCCAATATGGAATGAACACTTTGAATTCACAGTGGAAGATGCAGCCACTCAACACTTGACCGTGAGAATATTTGACGACGAGGGAATTCAAGCTTCTGAGTTAATCGGCTGCGTTCAGTTCTCTCTGAAGGACCTTGAACCCGGAAAGGTGAAGGACGCGTGGTTGAAGCTGGTCAAAGACTTGGAGGTCCAGAGGGACACCAAATACAGGGGTCAGGTCAGCGTTCTTTAGAAAAAAAAACATGTTTGGTCAGATGGTTTCCTCAAAAAAAGCGAAAAGAAGAGGGCTTTATTGAATTCTCGTATTCAAGCTCATCAAAAATCAAAATTCGGAAGTACTTTTACACTAAATGAAGAAAAAAAATTGTTTTGAATGGGTATTATCTTGTCTTAAGTTTACAAAAATGGCTTGTTTTCATATATTTTCCTAATCAGAGTAGTCTGAATTTGGTATTATTTCATTTCAATGCAATCTTGACTTTAGGTTCAATTGGAGCTACTATACTCGCCGATTGGCTCAAAAAGTAGCTACGCAATTCCATATAATCCGAATTTGCTGACGTCCGTGGAAAAAAAAATGGAAGGCAGCAACGCAGAGACGATGGATCGAGGAAAGCCTTCATCTCCGAAAAAAAGGGAAGTGATCGTGAGAGGAGTGCTATCAGTGACAGTAATAGCAGCCGAAGAGCTAGCAGCAGTAGATTTCATGGGAAAGGCCGACCCTTACGTTGTCCTGTTAATGAAGAAGAGTGAGACCAAAGTCAAAACAAGGGTAAGATCAACGATCTCATTATGAACTGAACTTTATTTCCCAAATTCTTCACATTTCTTTCCATCTCAGGTGGTACACGACACCCTCAATCCTGTCTGGAACCAGACATTCGATTTTGTAGTTGAAGATGCAATGCATGAAATGCTAATGGTGGAGGTTTGGGATCATGACACTTTCAAAAAGGTATCTGTTAAACGACCCCTGGATTTGTTTGAGATTGAGAACGAGTAAAGACATATATGGGTGCGTTTTAAGCAGGGGAAATTGGGCAGAGTGATAATGACACTAACGAGAGCGATAGTGGAAGGTGAATTTCAGGAGTGTTTTCAGCTTGATGGAGCTAAATCAGGAAGACTGTATTTGCATCTGAAGTGGACTCCACAGTCAATATACACAGATTCTTGAGCTTCAAAGCTCAAACTCAGAGCAACAATGGCGGTCCAGCATTGCTTCCTGAAATCTGCCCATCTGGTTTGGAAAACTAGAAAGACGGATCTGGGGATGTTCTTTTATTCTTTATTCATTCATTTTCCATAACATATGTTCATTTAATTGGATTGGAAAAGATTATAGCAATTTCGAGTTTATCTTCCAATTTAACCCTGGATTTCTTGCGTTTCTGAACAATGTCTGTGCAATAAGTGTAATATATTAACTGAAATTTGAGACTTTAACGATGTCTTTTCTCTTCCCGCTTTCTTTAAATCCCTTCCTAGGTTGATTGATCCTTCCTCCAAATCTACGTCTGTTCTGAATCCTTTCTGCAGAGCGTACTCCAATTATCTTTGTTGAATGAAGTTGACTAATCCTAATTTCTTTTATTAGATGGATTTGGAAATGAAGGTTGTTTGAGGAATTTATTTTGGGCAGATGCTTGGTCCAAAGCTACATATAGTTAAAATAGAGACGTCGTGTTTGGAAAACGAGTATCAAATGCCTATGATTTCATACGTTGGTGTTAATCACCATGGACAATCTGTGTTGTTGGGGTGTGGTTTTGTTGGACATGAGTCGGTGGAGTGTTTAATTTGGATTTTCAAAACATGGCTTCAATGCATGCTACAGCTAATTCCTTAAGACACATTTTTTGCAGGCATGAAATAGAGTATGTGACAAATCAAGAGGAAATCAGATGCATATGCAGTTTGTTCAACTACAAAGGTTATTTATGTAAGCATCCTTTGAACGCGCTTAGTTACAACTGAGTTGAGGAAATTCTGGCTCGATACATTTTTACCGCGATGGTGTAAGGATTTCAAGAACGGGCATTTGAAGGATTATGATTCAGGTGTGTTTGATCAAATGAGTTTCTATAATCAACTGCTCAGAGTTTCTCTTCCCGTTCTCGAAAAAGGCGCACAATCCGAAGAACATCACAAGTTCGTATTACAAGAAGTACTATTGTTGTTATCATCTCTCATTAGTTTTTTAAATTTAATTTGTAAATACTCATCCCCATCACTACAGTTAAGCCGAAAACAATAAACTACCAATGCAAATAAATAAATATACAAATAATCTAAAAACTTACATGAAAAATATTGATAAAGAATACAAGATGAGTTAGATAACAATCTTCCAACAGATGAACGCATCTTGCTTTGCTGCTGCTGATCCATCTTCTCCCTAATAGCAATTGTTATATCAAATCGATAACAATTAACACCCATGCTACAATTTCTACACCTAGTATTAGTAGAAAATTACAATCCTAAAAATCAATAAAACATACTTGAACTAACACACATCATCTTATTAGATGTTGCCGCACGATTACAACAATTGTTACATTGTTTGACGTCATTAATAGATAACTATATCAAACAAATGATGCTTTTGTGGTAGCATCGCTATGCACGTGCGAGCATGGTCCCGTGCAGACAACAAGATCCGGCACCGTATTAAATTATTAGATTAATTTGTAGATTAATTATTATCTCTGATTTTTTTGCGACACGCATTCAAATATTTTTTTTTCTTCTATTTCTGGATATCTATTTGTTGTGTCGATAGAATTCACTTTTTGCTTGTGTAAACTTTTTTTAATTATGTTTTGATTATATCGTTTTTGAATGACTATGCATGGACACAAAGAAACAACTCTTTGTTGGAGTACATGTTCTACTATTCTCTCTTTTTATTTTGCATTATGAAAACATAGGCCGCAAATCTAAAAGATACTCCGCTGAAGCGTTCGAATAAGAAAAAAATAAGTTCAAAACTTGTTAAATCGTTAAAATTAACTTGGTTTGGCATATACCTCGATTTTTCTTTTTTATAAACTATATTTCAATCACTTTAAACTACACCCTCCCACATAAAATCCATACTTGGATTTCTCTGACAAAGTTCTAATCTAAGTACCTATATCAAATAAAAAAGCATGAAAGGCATTCCTGCCTTTAAGAATATTGTTATCTAAAATTTCCTCAAAATTTATCCAATTCAAAATCCAACTTCATTGCTTTACTCTCAACTTCCTTTTCATAACTAGAACATCAAAATATTCATTTAAAAACTCTAACACTCTAACTTTAGATTAATCTCTTTACCTCCAAAAATTATTACAATTCTAAGTTCTACTATCAAAACATAGAATTTGACCGAGAAGTTAAATTTAAAATTTTTCAACATTCTAATTACTATATTCTTTTACCTAATCTTTGTNGACATCAAATTTAATATTTCTCAATACACCAATCTCCATATTCTCTGGTCTAATCTCGCTTCTTTATCAAATAATGATCATTATAATCAAATTCAGACTTAAAATTCTCAAATCTACTTTCACTACCGAGAAGTTAAATTTAAAATTTTTCAACATTCTAATTACTATATTCTTTTACCTAATCTTTGTACTTCCTCAAGAAATGATGATTCTAAATTCTGTAAATTTTAGACTTTACATTGATTACCTGTAGTCTCAACAATCTAGTCTTTATATTTTTCAATCTAATCTCAATACATTCTCAAGTATGAACTTAGATTGTTCATACTTAAGATCTTCGACTTTACTTTCAATCCCCTATAGCCACAAATTTTATGTTTCCCAACAATCTAATCTTTACAATCTTTCAACTAATTATTGTCATTATAAACTAAATAAAGTTGAGTTATATGCCAAACCAAGTTAATTTAAAAAATTTAACAATTTTCAAAATTAGTTTTTTTCCTTTTTCAAACATTTCAGTCAAAGAACATCTAAATATATATGGCCCATTTTTCATAAGCAAAATAAAAAATCAAGATAAAGTAGTTAATATACACAAGAGTTACACCTTTATATGTATGCATAGCATAAGATATGATCAAAATATAACGAAATAGCTAAGCACAATCAAAGTGAAATATCCATCAAGACTAACAAATAGGGTATCCAGAAAAGAAAAATAGAGCAAATATCCAAATATGTGCAAACAAAAAAAATCAAAGGCAAAAATTAAGCTAAAAATCAACCCAATAACCAACACTATGTCCAACCTCATGGTATGCACAAAGAGACACGTTCGTGCATCACGGTAGCACCACAAGACATCATTCGTATGATATAATCTCTCATTAATGACCTCAAACTAATGCTTAAATTGTTGGAAACGTGTCTCAACATCAAATCGCGCAGTTAGCATTATCTCTTTACTTCTTATAATGTTTTATGGTTGATTTCAAGAACAAAGACAAATTTTGTGATGGTAGGTGGCGCGGAAATCAATTCTATTATAATTATAAATCTTATCTTGAATTGAACGTTTATAAATTTTGAAAAAAATAAAATAAAAAAATTAAGACCACCAATTTTTACATCAGATATCCAGACATCAAATGAAGATTAAGATTAACAAGTTATTGAAGAAGCAAATAATAAGGAGGAAGGTGACGGAGTCAGTCGTTCATCACTTAGTTCGTGAATTCTAATCCAAATGTCTAACCATCACATAGCAATATTACGCAGTTGAATAACTTAAGAATTAAAATAAAGCCAACCACATATAGAAACTGATAGAAGAATACGCTTGGTAAGAAATAAGAGAAGTAAACCTTTTTATTTACCCATAATTCACGGCCAAATTTTTCTTGTCCTGCTCCGGAACAGGGGAACTCTGTCAATGCCTGCAAATCATTTTTAGTTTATAAACTAGATATTATGAGCAAGAAAATTCTCAATTCAATCGGCAACCAAAATTAAACACTCGTAATCGCTGCAAAATTCCATGGTGTGAAGCAGCTTCGTCACGATTCCTGCACGCTAAATAGCCAAATCTAATTTCCGACAATTCCTATGAACTATCAATTAATTACAGCAAACAGACATCGCAGGCGCAAAATACTTAGATTACGTAAAGAAGAATAAGGGAAGCAGGAAGGGAGGCAAAGAGAAGGGAAAAGATTTCTAACAGATTACCGGCGCCGATCTTCCTCCATTCTCGTCTCTAGTACCCAAATTACTTCAAACAGAAACTGCCCCGTAGGAACAGAAATAGCGAGACAGCGATTTTAGGGATATCAAATACACAAACTACTCAAGACTTACGGGTAGGGTTTCCACTCATTTCCTCCTCCTCTGTGCAGACGACCAATTACCGGCGTTTCTCCGGCCAGGAAGCAGCGCCGGCGCACCACCGCGTCACGAACGGACCAGCATTTCCGAGAGAGAGAGAGAGAGTCTCAGAGAGATTCAAAAAGGAACCGTTGATTTCATTGAAGGGGTTACACGTTCGAATCAATTGATTCATCTAAAATTCAGAAAATAAAAAGATAAAATCTCATTTGGGCCAATCCTTCTACGGCCCAACAAGAAAATGTATTTTAGCAATTGTAATTAAATATTTTAAAATTCAACTAAACGCGCTTATATTTATATGAATTTATATTATTACAGCTAATACATATATTTTAACACCTAACTTTTTGATGTACAATAACATTACGTGAATATATTGTTTTACGGTTAATAAATGAAATGTGCTAAGAAAAGATGAATATAGAGACAATTACACCTTAGACGTAATGAATTGACGAATCAGAAACAATATTGATATTTACCTAATTTTGAGTTTTTAGGGTCTTCACATTGAGTTGATTTCTTCTAATGGAATTTAATAGATTAGTAGATGAAACTACAACAACAAAAATATCTTGATTTAAAAACATATAGAGAAAGTTATGAATCTTAGACCCCAAAGGTTTGAACAAATACTAGGTTGGAATTTTGTAACAAAGCAGTTTTTGTATTACAATCATATCTTAAAAGAGCATAACTGACAAAGTGTTCTTCTACAAAATTGTAGTAGACGTCAAGTTAAGAAGATTGATAGGTAGATCAATTCTAGTAGACTTCTGGAGAGGAAGTTATATTTATTTGAAGTTGGTGAAGGAAAATCGGACTATAGATTTATAGATTTTGAACGATGTTTGGTATTTCGTATATTTGATTATGTTAAACTCATAATTTGAAGGTTAAGTCTTCTTCTAAGTTAGAGGAGACTCAATAAGGAAAACAATGAGTTTTTGAATTATTGAAATCCGAGTGGTGGAACGAAAGTTATGAAAATTTTAAAAGGGGTCACCCCTTGAAACTCTCGGGTTTTATTAAAGGTCGACACTTTGATTGAGAGGTCGACATCTTATTATTGAAATATTAAATTTTCAATGAAATTTTAGAAAAGTCAATCCATGATTAATTAAGGATAGACTAATAAGGAAGTGTCATGTGAAAAGATGGTGACACCTCATGCATGAAGAGGTTGTAAGCTTGGATGGTCACACCTCATGCTTGAATCACATGAATTTTCACCTTCCAAAGAGAAAAAATTTGTTGGATTCTTCAGCTATTAGCCATCACGACCCTCAGTTCTCTCTCGCATTTCTCTTTCCTCTCTAAAATCCTCTCCAAATTCGTGTGAGAAAAATTAGAGTTTGAAATCAAAGTATGAGGTTTTAGTATTTAGTACAAGAATTTTGGTATTTAAGGGTTAGAAGTGCAAGGAGAAAAGAAGACCATGAACTTAACCTTGAGGTATATAAGCAAGCTCATTGGTCATTAAGGATTCATAATACCAAGCTAAAGCTAAGGAATCCAAGTAAGTAATATTTGCATGTGTTTGGTCTCTTGTGGGACTACATCACAAAGGATAGGACATAAGGATGATGTGTTTGATTACTTAGATATTCATTAAGTAAGAATGTCTTAGGAGTTGTTTGTTTTTATGATAATGTTATTAATGATATTCTGTTGGGGTGTATCGCACCGTACACCAACCTAAGTGCTTTGAGTTTGATTGATGTTTGATTGACATTGTTTGATATTTATGTATTATCATAAGTCAAGAGTTAAGTTAAGTCAAATATACTAGGAATGTTTATTACAGTTTACTTGAGAGATGTTTGATGCATTATGTTACTCGTACTTAAATTATGTTATCATGTTATGCATATGCATAAATTATGTTCATGCATAATGTTTTATGAAAGATATGAAAATATTTTCTTATGCATGTTTCTAAAATGTCACCCAACGGATGATGAAGGTGGTATGAGACACATTCATCATCCAATGCATAAATGTATGTAAAGTCAAGATCAAGTTATGAGAGAAGGTGAAATTGGCTGCCTCATGGAAGTCATATGGTGTCTATTCGCCTTCATGCGATGTGACGCCCACACATGTCAAGTGAAGTCAAGATAACGATAAGGAACGAAATGAATGTGCATGTTTTTCAAAAAACGTCATGCTCATATTAGGCATATAGGCTCATTCAATTATTTACTGAGCTTTAGGCTCATAGGTTATGTTTTGTGATGTAGGTGAAAGACTTAGCCCTGTCTGTTTGATGTAGCGATCATGTCGTGGAGGAGGCGGATCTGGTGTTGAAAGCTTGAATCGTTAAGTGCCGACCAGTGGATACGTCAAGATGTACATTTGAAGTATTTTGGAGTGTTTACCTTTAAACAATGATGTGTTTTAAAAATTTAGTTTTGTTAAATGATGTTGTGTAAAGATGTTTATTATGTATATTACACGTTTTGATTAAACAATATGTTATATGAGCTTTGCAGTAATTTATTTGATGAATATTTTGATTAACAATATCTTATTTCAAGTAAATATCAGGTTTACTACGATTTTTAATTAAAGTCTTCCGCTGTGTTTTCACGAAAAAGAATTCAAGAAGAACATTTTTAAAGAAAGAAAAATTTTACTGCAATCATTTTTAAGTAAAGTTCTACGAGTTGTGTCTGACATGGATACCCAACTCAATGAATTGATTTCTTCCTTTCGTTTTTTTTAGCCATCGAATACTTATTTGATCATAATTAGTATTTGTAGATATTAATATCCATCAAAATTTGTACAATTAAATAAATTTTATTCGTAATATTTTAAACTTATGAAACACATTTTATTCAAGAGAGTTTCCCACTTTTAAAGACAGGCCAATTTACGTGAAATGAGATCTTTAACTGAACTGAAGTCACCAAATTCCAACCTAGCTTTCAATTAACCAGAAGCCAGTGAAAAGAGTATTTTAAACACAGGAAGTGTGGCCATATATACACCGATGTGGATTATGACAGCATGTCGTTCTTTTACATGATCATCACCGTGCGGCCGTCGTGTTGACACCTTCTCTGAAAAGAATATGGGCAACCGGGGGAGGAATCCATGCTGGGTTGCCACTGGACTGGCTATCCTTTTGAACGCTACTCCCCTGCCTCTTCTTCACTTTTGCCTTTCCCATTTTCTTACCAACAAAAATCCCAAGTTTCATCGCTGTAAATAAACCAAGTGCAATCAAAAGTGGTCTAACTGACCAGTGGAAATCCTCTAAATGTTGGTACTTTTTTACCATTCCGGGACAAGAGCCGAAAGTAACCACCTCAACCTCTGCTGGATCGGCCATCAACGAGCTGCTACCATCTTCTTTGAAAGTCAATCGCCCAGGGAACTTGACCAGGAGGCACCCATTTGGCAGGATCCAATGAATCCTCCCCGTAGCCCACTCTCTTCCCTGTTTCCGTGGCCATTCAAATCTAGGCCTCAGAATACTAGTTCTCACCCTGACAAATTGTCCCACGTGATAGGATTCTGCCATCTGAAACTGGGAAGAATTCCCTTTCCATAAAGTTTTCAACCCAATAAATGCAACTTCAACGTTACCTTCCCGATTGATAGAATGAAGGATGCCCACCGGGGAATGCGTCTCGTCTTCTTCCTTACATCGTACCCAATCACCAGCTGCCAAACCAGAAATGACCCGCTCCAGGGTTGAAACGTCAACTCTTAATGGGTCGTGGATCCCGTGCACTCTCACTAAGACGAAGCCATCTTGATCGGTGTCACTTTCTAAGCCCACAACTTTTCCTTCAGGAATATCCATACTTTCGGATCTGTATGAATTTGGCCGATTTCTAGAGCGCACTGCATCGCCAACTTGCAAACGATCTTTGGAGAGATACCACTCGGTGTGACCAGTGGTACTCAATTTTTTTATAACATATGGAAGGTCCGTCCAGCCTCCATCTCTATTGATTGCACGGTACAAGCTGCAAATTTGAGTGCAGCAATTAAAAACATGAATTCACCACAATCAATAACTTTAATCGCTCTAAGTAGTTAGACAATGAAACTAAAAAATGATTGCAGGGCAACCTGAAGCTACTAGCACCAGCAGAAATTAGAAGTATATTCACAAAAAGTAAAATAAAAAAATAATTAATTGCCCCATGATGATTGACCCATTACTTTGAGATCAAAAGTCTTAGACATACCATTGAAACACGTGCAATATATCTGTCATTAGAGGGCGACTCCTCAAATCATATTCAAAGCAACCAAGAAGAACATTTGCTACTGGTGGAGGAAGCCCAGAAGGAAGGTGTGGTTTTTCTTGTTTTTGAACAGCCAAACAAAATATTTCTTCGACTGATCGTCCATGCCAAGGTTGAACACCAGTTAACATCTCAACTACACTGCAGGCAAATCCCCAAGAATCAGTCTCATATGATATCGGACCTCTTTTTTCTGGTTGCCATTGCTCAGGAGCCATGTAATTAGGAGTTCCAATCCTGGAAGCCAAATCAGAGCTTGATAGGGGAATACCAAGAAGCATATAAGGGATTCCAAAATCTCCTAAAATTGCTTGATCATTGGCGGTGAGTAGCACATTTGAAGGTTTGACATTAAGAACGAAAATTTCTTGCGAGTGAAGCTCCAAAATTCCCTGGGCCAAATCAATCCCATACCTGCAATGAATAGAAGTAACTTAGACATTATCCTGAAATTATACTTCGTGAGGGGAGAGGGGAAGGGAGATCACAATATTTATCTGCAACTATGACTCATTGCTCAACCGATATCACCTCAAAACATCAGGTAATGAAAGTTTCCCTTCTCTAAGGTGAGCCATTTTGTCAGAAATTGATCCTTCATAAAATTTCATGACAAAGCATGTCTGAAAAACTAAGAAAATGTAAGTTCAAAAACAAATATATGCTTGAGACAGTTATCATAGTCCCCAAAAGGATATAAAACAAACAAAAGACACACCTTTCCATTTATAACTGAAATTCCATGCAGTCCACAAACACCTTTAGCATTGCGGCACTTTGAAAATTGATCCTCAAATTTATCTAACACCGCCTTCATATGCTCTTCTTTAATTTGATGTAGCATCTTGACTGCTACTTCATGATATTCCTCGTACTCTTCAGTTGCTTGATGATGAGTTGCTAACCAAACATCTCCAAAGGGGCCTCGTCCTATTCTGTGTCTAAGCTTCAACTTGGCCGGTTCAATCCATGGGCTACAATGTTTTGATGAAGCGAACACCGTCCTAAGGTTGTCTGGATCACCTTCAAACAGCTCATATTCAAATGGAGCGGCTGTTTGAGCAGCAGATATTTGTTTTGCCATTGTTACACCTTCAACAATGGGCACTATTAAAGCGACAAAATGTAATTTATAGGAAGTACAAAATAAAAAGCTTTAACTAAGCAGATATCGGAGTTCCCATCTGATTTGATTTGCACGGATCAAATTCCCTAGTTTAATCTCAACTGTAAAGGAAGAATAAACAATAAACCCTTCGTGCCTCTGAACAAGCTACCTGACTTAAAGTAAGTTTTCACACTCAGAAACATGAAATTGAAATCCTAGTAGCGGATACAATCAGGATGATTCGCGGTGCACAGAATATTTCAACATCCTAATATTCACTCAGGTATGACGTAAGCAGTACGGCAGTACAAGAAAACCGATCAAAACCAGAACTGAAAAAGAAAGAAAAAAAAAACAATCGAAATCAGACATAAAGAATAAATACCTTGAGGATATACCGATGGGAAGCGAACCGCAGCTCCAACAGAAATCCTCTATCAGAAAGAGTAACGAGAATGAGAAGTCGACGAATTTAAGACTGCAAATCAGGCTAGAATCAGACAAACTTCATCAAGATTCAGGAAAGAGTCTCTTCATTAGAACTTCGAGCGAGACACAGAAAGAGTCAGAGCCGAGAACGAGAGCGAGCGTTGAGATGTGGTAGACAATTTTGCGGAAATGGCAATTTAAGGAAATTAAACGCTACGTTTAATACTTTTTAATTCAAAAGGAATTAAAGTTATTAAACTGTGCGTTTAAAGAAGATATTATGGGCTTGGGCCTCGGCCCAGAGCAGCCCACATTAAGTTTTTAAGTAATTAAAAATATTTATTAAGTTCACACGTGCGAAATCGTTGGACACCATGAACCACCGTGGAGTACGGGGCACCTCAAAAAATCTTCTTTTTTTTCTGTCTCTGGGCCTCCTCTCTTCAAACAACGTACAGGTGATCAGAAGCTGAAGCATGGAGGTGGAAGCTGCACGCTAACATACGAAGACCAGGAAGGGAACTTGGTGCTTGTTGGAGATCTTCCATGGCAGTAAGTGAATTTCTGAAAGACATTCCAGAGGGTTTTTATCAATTGTTGATTGTAATACCTGCATCAGTGATCCTCTAAATGAAGAAGAAATTAATGCTTGACTAAACACCCTAATTAATCTGATTTAATTCTTACTTTTGAGTCTAATCATAGAGCCAAGTTGGTGACTCGCTTAGTCAATTGCCTATCACTTGGTTTGTTTAATAACACTAACAATACTTAATTTTATATGTGGAGGGATTGCTTCTATGTTGCGTCAAGCTTATTTCAATGGCCGGCCTATTATTGTTTTTAGTATCTTCATTTACTAATATTTTAACTACATTTACTATGATTTAAGCGTTATTATCTAAAATATTGATTATTAATAATTGAGTAATTAATAAAGTAATTTACTAATAAGTAGGATAAGCGAGGGATGAATGATGAGGGTTAATTAATCTCAGACCCGGGTTCTCCACCCCTAGTGGAAATGAGTTAATTACAGTAAAGCCTACGCGTGTTTGTCGAAGATATGCCGAGTCGAAGAGCCCTCTTGGTTGGTTGGTGACACTCCTTCCAAATCCAACCTATTCCCGTTCTTCCTCCCTGCCTTTCCCAGATCCTGAAGATCGAGATCCTTCTTTTCCCAGATCTACAGTCGCCCCCACTTTAGTCGGCTTTTTTTGGTCGCTTGGCTCGTCCCGCGGTTGAAACGCCGTCGATCAGTGCCGAAGCTGACTCCGTCGCACGTTCTTCTACGATTGGAGAGTTTTAGCACCGGATCTCGGGAAAATCAGGTATGAGATTAAGATTCTGATGTTGGTTTCTGGTTTTGGGTAGTTCTGCTTGTTGTTTTGGACGGGAAAGTGTTGTTTTCTTCTGATGTAATCACCGGCTTAAAATAAGAAATGGGTTGATTCTTGCGTTGAATTTTGGGTGTATTTTTTGTTTTTGAACCAGGATTGGGAGAATTGGAAGATCTTTAGGGAAGACGAAAGTGTGATTTGGTAGATCTATTGTAGAGATGTCGATCCGGAAAGCGATCGGGGCTGTAAAGGACCAGACGAGCATAGGGATTGCTAAAGTCGCGAGCAATTTGGCTCCTGAGCTCGAGGTAGCCATAGTTAAGGCCACGAGCCACGACGATGATCCAGCCAGCGAGAAGTACGTGAGGGAAATTTTGAACTTGACGTCGTGCTCTCGAGGGTATGTGACCGCTTGTGTGTCACTCGTGTCCAAGCGTCTGAGCAAGACGAGGGACTGGGTCGTGGCTCTCAAGGCACTTGTGCTTGTCCACAGGCTATTGAACGATGGAGACCCTTTTCTTCAGGAAGAAATTTTGTATGGTACAAGGAGGGGTACGAGGATGTTGAACATGTCTGATTTTAAGGACGAGGCTCATTCGAGCAGCTGGGATCACTCTGCTTTTGTCCGCACTTATGCCATGTATTTGGATCAAAGGCTCGAATTGATGCTCTTTGAGAAGAAAAGTAGTAGTTCAAGAAGAAACATCGGTGGGGACGAGAGGCTGGAATCGACCAGAGACAATTTCAGGTCGCCCCCGTCGAGGTCCTATGATTATGATTACAGCGATTCTAGGGGCGGGATGAGGAGGTCGAGGTCATATGGAGATATGAATGAAACCACAGGGAGAGATGGAGTTATGGAGAGAAAGGCTGTGACTCCATTGAGGGAAATGACTCCCGAGAGGATATTTGGAAAGATGGGTCATTTGCAGAGGCTTTTGGATAGGTGTTTATCTTGTCGGCCAAGTGGGTTGGCTAAAAACAGCAGGATGATCTTGATTGCGTTGTATCCCATCGTGAAGGAGAGCTTTCAGTTGTATGCAGATATTTGCGATGTATTGGCTGTTCTTCTCGATAAATTCTTCGATATGGAATACCATGAATGTGTTAAAGCATTCGATGCCTATGCTGTTGCAGCAAAGCAGATCGATGAGCTTATTACTTTCTACAATTGGTGTAAAGAAACAGGCGTGGCTCGGTCCTCGGAGTATCCAGAGGTGCAGAGGATAACTAGTAAGCTATTAGAAACATTAGAGGAGTTTTTGAGAGATAGAGCAAAGAGGCCTAAAAGTCCCGAGAGAAAGGTCGAAACTCAAGTAGATGAAGAGCCAGTGCCTGATATGAATGAAATAAAAGCTCTACCTCCACCCGAAAACTATACTCCACCACCCCCACCTGCCCCTGAGCCCGAGCCTAAGCCTAAGCCTCAACCACAAGTCACGGAAGACCTTGTTAATCTGAGGGATGATGCTGTGAGTGCTGATGATCAGGGTAATAGATTGGCTCTGGCTTTGTTTGCTGCACCACCTGGTAATGGCTCGAATGGGGCATGGGAAACGTTTCCCACAAACGGAAAGCCAGGAGTGACCTCGGCCTGGCAGACTCCGGCTGCTGAGCTCGGCAAAGAAGATTGGGAGCTAGCTTTGGTCGAGACTGCGAGCAATTTATCGAAACAAGAAGCCGCACTCGGTGGTGGGTTGGATCCATTACTGTTGAACGGAATGTACGATCAAGGAATGGTGAGACAACACATGAGCGCAGCCCAACTGAGCGGTGGAAGCTCGAGCAGTGTTGCCTTGCCAGGGCTCGGTAAAGGTTCGAGCCAAGTTCTGGCCCTCCCTGCCCCGGACGGAACGGTCCAGACCGTCAATCAGGACCCCTTCGCTGCCTCGTTATACATTCCTCCTCCTTCTTATGTTCAAATGGCTGATATGGAGAAGAAACAGCAGTTAGTGGTTCAAGAGCAGCAAGTGTGGCAGCAATATGCAAGGGACGGAATGCAAGGGCAAGGTAGCTTTGCCAAGATCAGTGATGGGGGCTACTATGCAGCCGGGGGTCCTCGTGTGATGCCTTATGGAATGCCTATGCCTCATGTAAACGGAATGGGATCAGCTCCCTCCGGGTATTACTATACTCCCTACTGATTTCTAGCTTTTTATATTTTTGGATTTGTCTGATGATGGATTTGTTTTAGCATATATACATTTTGGATTCGTGATGATCTTTATTTGACTGCAATTTGTGCATTGAAACTCTCAAATTGTGGAGATGGTGAAGATACTCGAGTTGATGATGACAATAAGATTCTTGGCATCTATTTAGGTAGTAGAATTTTTATACTTTTAGTTCCATTCTATCACGTCTCGTCGTTTGGATAAGATCCAGCTGGAACGGCCGTTGATTCCCTCGTCACGGATTCTGGGCTGTTCGTTCTTTGGCCTCAGAGGCCGCCGCCGATGCTTGAGGTACCCTTTGAACCAATTCCGGCAATGGCGAAATGGAGAGAGTAGTCTATTTTGTTATTGCAAGATCTAATTTTCTCTTCTTTGCAAGGCGATTGACTCGAAGCAAACCTACAACGTGGTCATAATGGTAAAATACATTTTTGTATCGATTAAAATATATTAAAAAAATTAAATATTTCCGCGGGTTATTTTCACGTGTGGACACGAGACGTAAATAAGCTCATGGAATTGAGAGGCCTCCTAAAAAGTAGCTTTGTTTAGGCCGGTTTCGAACCACCTCAGAAGAGTATATACTTATAATTCAAATATCTTCATTTATTTAATTAATTAATTACGCTATTATTTATTTCAAATATGTGAAATAAAATGTGGTGGTTAATTAAGTGTACGTATTTCCATGAAATGCGTATAACCGTAAGCTTCTCTCCCAGACGCGCCGTTTATTACTCTGGTTCTCTCTCTCTCTCTCTCTCTTCTGGGTTCGCGACCTCTCCCGGAAATGGATTTGAATGCTGCTGCTCGTATCAATGAGCTCTGAGCCTGCCCATTTTCGCTTCTCCTAACCATTCCGAAGGTGGCACTATATCCTACTTCTGAATCCGATAGATCTCCATTGATGGACCTCTGATCCACCCTCATTCCTTTCCTGCTCGCGCTCTCTTTCTCCCTCCATCTGCAGATCCTTTGGAGTTTGTCCTTGTTTCTTCGGAAGCCTTTGGTTTGATAGATTTCTGATTTGCCCTCGCTTCTACTGCCAGGTACACCTGTTTCTATCTAGTAATGTTGCTTACAAAAACGAGGCCTATTGATGGAAGATGTATCGCGTCTCCGGTATTTTTTATTGATTTAAGTTCAAAGAAGGAAAATGTTCTTCATTTTTCGTTTTTTGTGTTTTTCAGATGCCAAACTATGAGCTAATTTTTTCTTTCAGAATTTAGCATTATGCTTCGTGTACGAGCAGATCAGCGGCGAAGCATACATTTTTCCTGTAGAAAGACGATTTCTTTTCATTTGTTTTGAGAATGTCAAAATCCACACTCTTTCAGCATAACCTTTGAATGAGGATGCTGTTGTAACAAGAGAAACATAAAATGATTTGGTGTTTTAGGTTTCGAAATTCAAATACAATTAGGAGGAGGATGAATGACACATCGGAGAGTTCTTGAATTAAGTGTATCGTGTCGTGTATTCAGCATATTTGGTACATTTCACTCATGGACTGGAATATACTTCTTTTACTCTTTGATTTTCTGTTCATAAAATTTAGGAAAGATGATCTTACTCCCAAACTCTCCAATTTTTTTCGTATTCAATTGCATGAATATGGATATGGTATACCCAATTTAAGAAAATTGGTGCTAGCATTTCCCATACCGGTCTATTTTATTATAAATAAGGCCAATTACAGTGTGGAAATTATGACTAAAAAATCACACATTCCGATTGTGGTTCGAAATTTTTATCTCAGTTCGGAACTTGCGATACTGATGTATGGTTCCTCCTCTCGTCCCCATGGATGGGTTTTTTAGTATTTTTACTTCCATTTATAGAATCATTGTCCCATGATATTTGTGCTTCTGGTTTGCAGTGAAAGATGGAAGAAGAGAGCCTTCTCCCTGCTGATGGACTTAAAATGGGGTTGCAAAATGGTTCTCGAGAACATTTTTCAGCCACTGGAGTGGATGGCATGCCAGATCTCAATGAGGCTGTTGACAAAACAATAGATTCGGCGAATGTGAAGTTAACCACTTGTGAATCCAACGAGCAATCGGATGTTTTATTTAATGGCTTGACCATTTCTAATGCGGTAGATGTTTGTATCACCTGGTAAAGTTAAATAGCTACTTTATTCAACTGTGATCTAATTGACAATCCTCACATGTAGGGCGAAGAGAAGAAAGCTGCTGATAGTGACAAAGAACTCAAACCACAAAAGAGTCAATCTAAAAGCAAGAAGGAACTTCTCTCAAGTCCCAAATATGTTGTCTCTATGATGAGAAAGACTAGAGATGGAGTGAATGCAGAACGAGATTCTTCTGTTTTAAATGGTTCAAGCATATCACACAAACGTGGCACTCAAAAGCCTATTAAAAATAGATCATCCAACAATATGCAGCCTCAGTTATCAGATGTAAGTTGCATCTTTGGTTTTTCCTTTCCATTTACAGTGAATTAATTAGTTAATAGGTATTTTATTGATTTTCATTAACTCTTTTACTGGGATATTGAAGCAGCAATCGAGAAACTCTGATGGAGAAGGTCCCGGGTAAGTGCTGAACTTAGTTTCATTGTGTCTCGCCTGTGTCTCTATGTGAGAGAGCAAGTGAAGAGAGAAGAATATGCTGGTTCATTTTCCATTGAAATGCTGAAAATTGTAAAACACTGTGCGATTATTGATGTTAGCTTGAAACTCTGGCTGTACTTTAATTGAGAATTTCGTTATACAGGGAGATAACAAATCTTAAGGCATTGAAGAATGATCATTTGAACAGTAACGATGAAGAATCACAAATGTCATCGTATCCTTTTCATTTTCAACATTTACTTTTGCTTCGCTTTCCAATTTTGTGAAATGACAGAGGATATTTATCATTGTTTTCATAATATTTGTCATCAAAGTTTATCCTTGAGTTTTGGACAGAAGTTCTGTTGCTGAGGATGTTAAACCTCACAGAATTGGACGACTTCCTAACTACAATTTCAGTTTTAGGTGTAATGAACGGGCTGAAAAAAGGAAAGAGGTTGGTCTTTACTTGCAACTTTCATATGTTTTTTTTTCAGCTATTTTTCGGTGTGATATTCATTTCATTACCCACCTTTTGCAGTTCTACTCTAAACTTGAGGAAAAGATACATGAAATGGAGGCTGAAAAGAATGATTTGGAAGCCAAATCTAAGGTAATTCTTACACATTTCTTTGCCACTTTAATCAATAGAATTAAAAGTCTTCATTCTCAAAATTGTTAATTCCGATTGCAGGAAACCCAAGAGGCCGAAATAAAGATGCTCAGAAAAAGTTTGACATTTAAAGCAACTCCTTTACCTAGCTTTTATCAGGGGCCACCACCTCCTAAAGCAGAGTTAAAGAAGGTTTTAAATCTATTTTGGTCTATTATGATGCTGATGCCCTCTATATATTAGTCGATAACAGTAGGGGTGCCCATTATCGGGTGCGGGTCGGGCTGGCAAAAAAATTGACCCGACCCGAACCCGTTAATATTTTTCCCGGTGACCCGTTCGGGTTCAGCGGCTTAGACAACCCGAACCCGACCCAAAACATGGCGGTTAGCGGGTTGGCGGGTCGGGTTGGCGGGTATGAAGTATACA